>JAJEJO010000784.1:95651-113071 GCA_020662805.1 Glaucomys volans
GCTAGGCAAGTGCTCTACCACTGAGCCACAACCTCAGCCCCAAAGATGATTATTTTAAATAAAAACTTGCCTTAATGGCCTCAGTTAGGATTGCATCCATCTTGGGACGTGGGGAGGAAGCCATCGGTGTTTGTTTCTGGGCCCTGGCTAGCTGGCTGGCAGAAAGGGTAGCCCAGGAAGGTATCGTTTTTTTCACTTTCTTCTCCTTTTCTTTAGTCTGATCTTTCTCCCTTTAAAACAAAAAACTGTTATTATGCAAGGTAAACTCTGCATAAAGAGATACAATTGGTGCTTTGCATTTGTGGGTTTTGCATTTCTGAGTTATGTACCCAAGGACTGAAAACATTTGAAAAAAAATTCCATCTGTATTAAACACATACAAACTTTGTCCTTGTCATTATTACCAAACAATACAGAGCAGCTGTTTATGAAACATTTACATTGTATTATGTACGTAAATAATCTCAGAGATGATTTAAAGTATACAGGAGGATATACCAAAGTTATATGCAAATACTATGCCATTTTTCATAAGGGACTTGAACATTTGAGGATTTTGGTATCTGTAGAGGCCCTGGCAACAATCCTCTCTGGATACTGATGGACAACCATATAAAGTCAGAAAGGGGAAAAGACTAGGGAGGTATAAAAAGTAATGTTTTAACTTTTTTATGCACCAAGGTGACATGTATAAATAAGGAAAAATTTACAAAATATAACTTTTTAAAAAACACTGGGCACTATAAATGAACTCAAGACATTTTCTCTTAGGTGCAAAAGAGGAGTCACATAAGTTAGTGCTGGTATGAAGGACCAGTAGGTTAAAATAAATACACACACACACACACATAAGAATTTAAAAATGCACACTAGTAACCACCATAATACATGTAATTTGGTATGACAGAAAGAATGCAAGCTCAGAAGGCAGACAACTAGGTTGGAGTTTTAGCTAGGACACTGTAGAGCTACCTATATGATGTTAGCAAGTGATGGGTCGGTCACCTCAGCTATGAAATAGTAACACAATACAAGACAAGGTATTGTAAGAATTAGAGATTGTGTATATCAAAACAATTTTGTAGGCCAGTGTACTATGTAAATTTTATTCTAAGTAATAACAGTACTTCATTCACCTTAATAGTAGAACCTTTTTAAAATACAGGATAGCTGCTAAGCTCCACAAACCTTACCAATAAGCATGAAAACAGGACAGAGAATTCCCTGAGGATTTACACCACACCTAGAAGGTATAGTTATTACAATTGTTCTTAAAAAGTAATGTCAAACAGTCTACTGTCTAAGTAATATCTAAGTAATGTCTACTCAAAGAATGAATACTACCAGTTATCCTGCAAAAAACAAAATAACATTAAAAAACAATTGCTATTATCTCCTACAGATACAAATTATCAATTGCAAATTTTGCTTTCAGATGCTTAAAGTCACCTCCAATTGAAAATGTCATCAAACGTAGAGTTTGAGGTCACTCTAGCAATGGTTTGATACAGACCGATGTTTACTATAATAGAAGCACATGAAACAACACACTCCTGGCACAGAGGTAAGAATTAAACAATTAAATATCCTCCAGGTCAGATTTTTATGACTATGTTTCATTTCTTATTGAGATTTTGTCAATGCTTAAAATATCAGACATTCCCATAATGAATTCTAGGCATGAAAACACTACTAAGCCAAGAGTAAAGACTTCTGGATTATTCAAATTGTTTTGCTAACTACTACATACTCTAATAAGCCATATAACTATGTAATAAAACTATTTCAAAAAATTCTAAAAAGTTAATTCCAAAAGCAAATACCTAGCAAAAACCAATGTTGTAATACTTCTGATCTGCAACCCTTTTATGTAATCATTAATTTTAAATAAAAAGAAGGCTTAACTCCTTACTCCTTTTTGGTTTCCTCAGAAGACTTGTTTTCTTCCTTCTCTTCATTCTCGGGTTCCCCTTTGGGTTGTTCTGTCTCACTAGATGTAGCAGGTGGAGTTTCATTCTCTTGTTCTTCTACCGTGGAGACAGATTCCTCTGAACTTACTTCTGGTTCTAAAAAAATCAGGTAAGTAGAATTGAATTGAGTAGACACAATAGCCTGAATCAACAAAAGAATAAATTAAACAGACCAGCCAAATGTTCCAGTTAGCAGATGAATTCTAAAATAAAAAGAAATGATTTTGAGTAGTTTTCTTCTTTCCCCCCCCATCCAATGGTGCTGGAGAGTGAATCTAGAGTCTCACCCTTGCTAAGCAGATGCTCTGTCACTGAACTATACCGCCAGCCCTCTTTCATTCTGTCACTAGGGCTGTCTATTCAAGTATTTACCCAGACCATTTTGTGAGAAAAGGTCAGGAAATTACACATGTACCCTAAATCTTCTGATTTTTCTATTCAACAATATTAACAATACTCATAACTGAGAAACTAGTCTTTTTTAATTTAACAAAAAAAATTTTAGAAAGAGAATAAAAATATCTGTATGTCTTTTCCAGGTCGAATGCCAGGACAAGAGTAGAAATACAAGGGGCTGGGGGACCCTGAGGTCACTGTCTGTGTCTATTCTTCACAGCATGTTTCTTTCAGCACTACAAAAACAGAACTGCGGGCTTATGCAGGGACTTCAAAGAACTCAAGTGGCAACAATCAGGCAAAGAATAAAAGTATATGTTTGAAGAGTCTGGGCATTTAAATTATGCGAACTAATTACTAGAACAATGATGAAAACTCCTCTGTGAACTTCTCATTAATAGAATAAGAGACTGCCAAACTGCAAAAATCAAAATTGTAAAGGAATTCATAGTTTCTCAACAAATTAAAATTCTAAACCATAAATTTCAGGATGGTGAATTATTAATTGCAATTCCCATCCTAGACTTCCATAGCCTAATCTAGTCCAAACTCCTTCTATATGGGTTCAGGCAAAACTAGATTTTAGGTTTAGATACAACCAGATTCAAGTTCAGTTTCATTTTTTTTAAATTGCAAATAAAACGTTTAATTTCAGAAACTGAATCTATCATTTATAAATATACTAAAGCATAGTCCATTTGAAATAGATTAAGCATCAGTTCAGTATTTCAACAAAACAACTTCCTAAGAGGTCATCGCAGATGAGCTATTTGTCTCACCCACAACATCAATTTCAGGCTTTAGTAGAACCTTCCAGCTCAAAAATCTTAGAGCAACTACTTTTACATCTCCAAGTCTCAGTGTCCTTACCTCACAGTTATGAGGATTACATAAAATGCTTCAGGATGAATCAGTAAATACAGGGTAAATACTTGTACTAAATGATTCCTGTCCTCCTTTTGTCTATTATGATGCTTCTACAACTCTTTCCCATATTCTTAGGATCACAAAGTATTAAGGGTAGACCTTCATTATAACAATGGTATCACAGGAGATACAGGTAATAACTGTACTGAAGTTTTTCCACAGTTAGATGCACCCCCCCTTTTTTTAAAATTTATATTGAACTCCCCTCACCCCAACAATTTAACCTAACTGGCTGCACAGGAAAAATTTACTATAAGTTAAGCAAATGTTTCTTTATATATTGCCTTATTCTAAAAAAGATGAAATGCTAAGAACCATTTACTGAGTTTTCCTGTAATAGTTTTACTTTATTGCACTTTGCAGATATTGTTTTTAATAAATAAGATTTACAGTAGCCCTACATCGAGTAGGTCTACTAAATGCCATTTCTTCCAACATTATATGCTTTTAAACTTTAAAAAAAATTATAATATATTATTATATGTATCTATTATAGTGATCTGTGATCTTTGATATTACTACTGCAATTGTTTTGATTGCCACAAACTATGTCCATAAAAGACAGTCAGTTTAATTGACTTTAACTGCTTTCCTCAAACAACTGTTTCTGTGTCTCTCTCTCCCCTCAGGCTTCCCTATTCCTGGAGACACAATATTGAAATTAGGCAGTCAAGATCCCTATGATAACCACTAAGTGTTCAAGTGAAAAGAAGCATCATGTACCTCTCATTTTCAAGGAAAAGAAATGCTTAAGCTCATGTGGTATGCATACTGAAAAGTTGAAATAGGGGGCTGGGGTTGTGGCTCAGTGGTGGAGCACTTGCCTCCCATGCATGAGGTACTGGGTTCGATCCTCAGCACCACATAAACAAATAAAATAAATGCATTGTGTCCATCTACAACTAAAAAGGTTAAAAAAAAAAAAAAAAGTTGAAATAGGCCAAAAGTTAAAACCTCTTGTAACAAATGGTAGCCACGTCATGAATGCAATGGAAAAATTCTTGAAGGAAAAATTAAAATTGCTACCCTAGTGAAGACACGTATGGTAAGAAAACAAAACAGACTTCCTGCTCACAGATCAAGGAGTAATTTCAACCTTCAAGTCTTATTATTTCAAAAATATATTTTATAAGGCTGTAGCTGCCATGATAGTGATTTCTCTGATGGATCTGGGCAGAATAAGTAGAAAAACTTTTGGAAAAGATTCACCATTCTAGATGCCAGTAAAAACATTTGTGATTTTTGGGAGGACATCAAAATATCACCACTCACAAGAGTTTGAGAAGTTGATTTCAACCCTCATGGATGAGTTAGCAGGGTTCAAAATGTCAGTGGTAGAAAAAGTGGTAGAAATAGCAAGAGAACTAAAATTATAAGTAGAGTCTAAAGATGTGGGTGAAGTGCTACAAACTCATGAAAAAAACTGAATGGATGAGGAATGGCTTCTTAAGGTATTATCTACTCGAGGTGAAGATGCTGTAAACATTGTTGAAATGACAACAAAAGATTTTAGAATATTACATAAACTTAATTGATAACAGCACGGTTTGAGAGGACTCCAATTTTATTTGAAAGAAGTTCTATTGAAAATGAAAATACTATTAGCACTGAATGCTACAGAGAAACTTTTCTCTGAAAGCAAATCAATTAATTTGACAAACTTCACTATTGTCTTATAAGAAATTGCCATAGCCTCGCTTTATCATATTCACCACATGGAGGTGGTCATGAACTGAAACTGCAATACCTCTGAGGAATGCCTATAATTGCTTAAGAATTAGGGCTTAATAAAGGTTCAGTCACTACAAATATTGAATATGTAGTATAGATAACACTGTTTTCAACTACTGTGTCTGCCAATGTGGAATGTAGAATCTATAAAATTTTAAAGGAGTGATGTCTAATTATTTCTATTTAACAAAATAATTAACAGAAAAATTGAACAAATATACAACTTATGAAGCAACATAATTATTTTATATATTTTTGGCTAACTCTTCTAATATCTTACATATCTAAACACTCCACCATGGATCTTGAAAACTGACATTATTAGTGATTTAGTAGCTTACCCTAGTGCTGGGCAGATAACCAATTCTGAACTCATGAGCACCCATTGCTTTCTTAATATTCCAATTCCCATATTACCTAACTGTGTTAGGTCAGGGTGCCCAAATTGCTTATAGCCCTCCCTGAGGATTCTAAGACAAAATTGTGGCTCAAAATTGTGGAAATCCCTGTTGCATCAAGAGATAAATGCAATAATGGTGCATGTCTTTTCTTTCTTAATCTGTGCTAGTCAGCAAATATTTAGTTCTAACAGTCTGACAAGGAAAGCACAGTGTGCACATCTCTGGTAAACTGGACATAAAATGCAAAGGAGAAAGAAAAAAGAAAAACAATCAGCAAAGAAAGAAGGTTGGGGTTGTGGCTCAGTGGTAGAGTGCTCGCCTAGCATGTGTGAGGCACTGGGTTCGATCCTCAGCATATATAAAAATAAATAAATAAAGGTGTCCATCTACAACTAAAAAAAAAGACAATTAAAAAAAGAAAGAAAGAAAGAAGTCACAAGAAGGACAAGAAAAAAAAAAAAAAAAAGAAAGAAAAGGAAAAGGCAAGACAGAGGCTAACACCTGAAATCCAAGCTACTTAGGAGGCTGAGGCAGGAGGATCCCCGTATCTGAGGTTAGTCTCACCAACTCAGACCCTGTCTCAAAATAAAAAAACTAAAAGGACTGGGATGTAGTTCAGTTGGGGAACACCTCTGGTTTCAACTCCTAGGACTGCAAAAACAAAACAAAAACAAAGGCAGGGAAAAGGAGAAGGGGTGGTTAAAGATGCCATAAAAGAGCACGAGTACGCTGGATTGATGGGTTTTTCATTTCTCTACATTTGTCAGGCTCCCTCTGACTGGCCAATCTCTTCCCCACCAATACCAATTAAACACAATCATCTACTTGCTTCCCTTAAGGCCTTCTGATGATTTCTGGATAAATCTTCCACTCTCTACCCTGAAAGCCCCAAGTCTTTCATGACTCCACAGAGTCTTACCTTACCTCCATGACACTGTAAGTCCAAAATGCAGCTCTTTAACTGATCCCATTCTCCCTGTTTTTCTCTTTTTAATTCCAAGAACATTACAGTTTCACCCTCCAAAAATCTTTAGAGACAAGGTAAAAATCTTACCCACAAGATCTGGAAGTAACATACAAAAGTTATAGCTTCCCTCTTTGAATGTCCCCCCAAAAAACACTTAAGCCACAAAAAAGAACCATTAAGTTCAAAAGGATTAATGGACTATTCCAAATCGGAGTCAAATCTTTTGCCTTTTTAGGCTGTGCCACTGCTTTGTTTTACCTGGCTTTTCCTCCTCGCCTTCAGCAAGCTTGCTTTTGGGCGGAGTTTCCCGGGTAGAATTCACAGCTCGACGAATCGGCATGGTGCTATCCTCCACCTTCTGGGAGAAAAAATGGTCATAATCAAACATGCATAAAAATATTCTTTTCTCTCTTTCTCAAGGGGCCTAACTGGATGTCAAAAGATGTAGGAGAATTCTTCAAGTCGACTCCAGGATCTGATGCAAATTATTACTAAAAGTTTTTTTGAAGTGACATGATTTTTAAGAAATACTCTTCAAAATATTTTATTTTAGACCGAACTTCAAATGGAAATAATTATACTTGATTTGAAATAAATTTAGAAAGCTGGAGGTTTTCTCAGGAATTTGAGGGAAAGGGGAAGATGAAAAGAACTTTTTATCTATTTGATTTTCAGATTCACAACCTAGTCTCCCCAAAATAGGGGAAGGAACATGTACCAAGAAGAACCCAGCAAGGCCTGAAGTCAGGGATTGATCCAAGAGTGAGCTTCAAGAATGCATCAGCCCCTACCTCACCTAACTTGTCCGCGTGGATCAGCTGAGCTCCTACTATAAGTGGGAGTGCCTTAGGATGGACGAGTTCACCTTGAGACGTATCAGTCGCCATTTAAAATAATTTCTAGGCCCGAGTACAGGTTACACTCTGAAGCCTCTGCTGTTAACCACAAGGATTTTTCCTAAAGGTTTCAGTGTGATGAAGAGTCAACCTAAAGCACAGAAAAGACCTGGTGTGAAGATTAACAAAAACAAAACTAAACTAAAACATCTAAATTTAATATACATCCAAAGGGGGAGGCTATAAAACTTACAGTTAAGTGACAGTCACTTAGAGTTAAGTGACTTAGTTATTATTAAAAAAGATAAAACTACAGTCAAAATATAGACTATGTAAAGCAACAACTAAGACAAATGCATAAGCCACAGCAGCTGCTGCACCTTCCACATGAACAAAGGCAACAAGGACAAGAAAGCTCATAAGGAAACTAATCCCATCCCTTCCTGCTACCATCAGGAATTTAGAAAGACAGAATAAGGAGACGAAGGAATGGTTTAGTCTAATGTTTAGTCAAAGATCAGTTAACTAAAGAGAAGGCTTTTGTTATTGTTCTTAAGGGGTCAGAAAAATCAACTGTAATCTTAACTCTATCTCCATTGAAGATTTTTTTCCCCTATTAAGGGAAAATACAAAGGCAAAAAATATCAAGGAACATGACATTCTAAGAACCTCTGAACACAAGAAGTAAATTTATACTATGACCTAGGGATACAAAAGTATGTTTCTAAGACCTTATTTGATACATTTTCAATGTAAGCAAATGAATACAGAAGAACATAATCATTCAGAGATAAAACCTATACTGTCACCCAAATTTACCTGATCATTAACACCTCCCGGCTCAAAAATCTCTTCTGGGACTTGATATTCTACAATAAAACTTCTCAATAAGAAAATGGTCATGTGAGCCGGGCACGGTAGTGCACGCCTGTAATCCAAGAGACTTGGGAGGCTGAGTCAGGAGGATTGCGAGTTCAAAGTCAACCTCAGCAACTTAGCGAGGCCCTAAGCAACTCAGTGAGACCCTGTCTCTAAATAAAATACAAAATAGGGCTGGGGATGTGGCTCAGTGCCTGAGTGTCCCTGAGTTCAATCCCCGGTTCAAAAAAAAAAAAAAGGTCATGTGAGCATTTAGATCTCTGTGCTCATGAACAACTAACAAAAAGTCAAGGAATGAGAAACTAAGCATTCAATGTCTACTTTTAGATGCCAACCCTGCCTAGGAATTAAATAACTTTCAACTTGTCAGGTAATAGTTTCAAGCTACAAAAAACTAGGATAAAGTAAAAAAACAAACAAAAAACAAAAACAAAAAAAAAACAAAAAAAAAAAAAAAACAGAACAAAAAATAAACCTCAGAGAACAGTTTCACATTTATAGGGAAAATCTTTTTATGGGAACACAGAGAGCAATAATATCCTTGTGAACCGTGAGCTGCAAAGAAAGGCAGCAGGAAGAATTCAAGAGAATTTAATGGCACTAAAATTTACTATCAACAGTGAATTATAAACAGCCATGAATATCTGAAATCAACAGTTTGAAAAACTACATACATGGGCTGGGGTCGTTGCTCAGTGGTAGAGCACTTGCCTAGCATGTGTGAGGCACTGGGTTTGATTCTCAACATCATGTATAAATAAATAAAATAAAGATCCATTGACAACTAAAAAAATTTTTTTTAAAAACTACATACAATGCTTATGTTGCAATTCACTCTAAAATGCTTACAAAAAACAAACATGGAAATAGCTGTTTTCTTCTTTTCTGTGAAAAGGCGGCCAGGATGGCTTAAGGGCATTATTTAGATTTGTAAAAATTAAAAATCTATCTTGCGGCTTATTCATCCAACTAGCACTTACATAGTAATGTATGTTTCTTGATAATAATAGTAAAACTAGGCAAATCGGATATTTTTACATGCAAACACTACATGTAATGATGGGGTTATCTTTGGTAAAGTGATATTGCTAATTAATTTTTCTTCTTTCTTTCTTAAGCCACAATAACACCCCACCCACTAGGTAGAAAATGCTACCACAAAGTCAATAAAAATCTTCAGGAGTCCCCATTCACAGATATTAAACACACACACACACACACACACACACACACACAATTTTCTTTGTAAACGAAATAATGAAAAAAAAGTCAAAACTACTCTATCAAATTACTCAAAATTAGGGCTGGGGTCTGTAGCTCAGTGGCCGAGCACGTGTGAGGCACTGAGTTCAATCCTTAGCACCACATAAGAATAAACAAAGGCATGCTGACCATACACAACTACCAAAAAAAATTAAATAAATAAAAAAAAAATTTTTTTTAATTGCTCAAAATTAAAACAAATAGCCAGATCTGGTGGAGTATACCAGGAATCTCAGCTACTTGAGAGGCAGAGACAGGATGATCAAAACTTCCAGACCATCCTGGACAACTTGGTAAGAACCTGTCTCAAAACCAAATTTTTAAGGACTGTGATGTAGCTCAGTGGTAGAGCACTTGCCCAGCTGCGTGAGGTCCTGGGTTCAATCCCAAGTACCCCAAAAAAGTGAAATAAGGTAAAACAAGTGTTAAAGGAATGGGGGACACAGCAATGTGATAAACCGGATACTGACAACCTTCTGCTTAAAACCTTCCAATACCATCCTCTTGCCTAAGTAATTTCATCTACTACTGTACTACCCATCACTCTACTTTCTTGGCTCTAAAGACATAGATCTTCTTTTGGCCCTTGCAAAATGTGCTCTGCTCAATCCTGCTTCAGGGTATTTGTACTTACTCTTCTCCTTGAACACTCTTTTCTTGAACCCTTCAATCAGGTTTCTTCTCAATATTACTCCCTTGAAAAGGCCTGCCTTTTTTTTTTTTTTTTTTTTTTTCCGCGCATGGGATTTATTTCTTTTTTTTTTTTTTGCATATTTTTCTTATTCTTCAGGTTTCTTTATAGCATTTAACACCACCTTAAGTTAATATATATTTATTTGTTATTAAGTCTCTCCTAATGGAATGTAAGCACTAAAAGGACTAGGACTTAAATCCACTGCTGCACCTACAATAGCATCCAACATACAGTAAGTGCTCCATAAATACTTACTGGGGAAAAAAAAAGAACAATGACATCTGACAGTACTTATTACTATATTTAGCATATGTGAAGAATACTTAAAAACCTATTTGGGATAAATATTAGGATCTATAGGGTCGGGGAGGTAGCTCAGTAGTAGAGCAATTGCCCTGGGTTTGATCTCCAGTCTACAAAACAAAACAAAAGCTGGGCTTGGGAGGGAGGTATGAGGACCACAAGTGACTTGGGAGGGAGGCATGAGGACCATAAGGCCAACCTCAGACACTGAGTGAGACCCTCAGTAACTTAGTGAACTCAGTCTCAAAATAAAAAATAAAAAGGACTAGGGATGTAGCTCAGCAGTAAAGTCCTTTGGGTTCACAGTAAAAAAACCCAAAAAACCAAAAACAAACCCTCTGCTTTGAATTCCCTTATTAAAGCTATGGAACATGAAAACTTCAATCTGTAATACTTTAATAGGGGCGTTAATGATTATTTGATAAATTCACTGTTCACTACAAAGCTAAGAGAACTATATGGATAATTAATTCACCCTGCCTTAACATCATCATGTACCTCATAACTAAACATATTTTACAGCACTTCTGTCATGTTAGTTCCCTGGCAGGGATCTTATATAGCTGGTTCACTGCTACATACTCAGTGCCTAAGAACATACCAGGCACAGAATATGTCCTCAACAAATACTTGTTAAAGAATGAATAAGTGAAACTTAAATATGCTTTTCACTTGAGTTCTTATCTGTTCCCCTCCAAATAATCCATGTTTACCTGCGGTTTATGTGGTCCTCAGTTTTTTATGTTTTTTAAGTTTAATGTTAGATTAACAATACAGATTTGTTTTTGTCAAAGGAAATGCCCAAATTAAGTTGTTGTAATGCAAGCAATAAAGAACTTGCAGAAGTAAAAATTTGAAAATTTCACTTGTAATGTATTCCCTCCGTATTAAGAAAAAGCAATCAAAAAATTAATAGGCATTTAATAAGATATTCAACAATATGCATTTTAGGGCAAATACTATTATTTCCTACTAACCATAAAGTATATGTATTACACTATGCATTCTAACACCGCTAATTAGATTCATCAAATTGCTCTGGATCCAAACTCTCACTATACTCATATTTAATGGGTCCTGTAACATTATGAATCCCTATACTTTGACTGCTGACAACTTTTTTCACTTTCATATTAAAGTAATTTAGTACTTAATGTCTGTGAACCCTGGGCACAAATGCCAAGGACACTACCTGGTCCCTCCTCTCCAGATAATCACAATCGAAATGGCTAAAAAGTTAACGCTTTCATCTATATGTGAATTCTGTATACTTCCTCCACCATCTTCCAGTCCTCAACTTCCAGGTAAACTTAAAAAACAGAACCCAATCTTTAAAATGTCACATCTACTTTGAAACAAATTACACTAGAGTTCTGAAAGAAACAGTAAAATTCTTCAAAGCTAAAAGTTTTATGTCCATGCCAGATTAAACAAATCCAAAATACCTTCCAAAATAACACCAGTCACGTCTAACTTCACTATTAAGTCAAGACACCTTTCCCAAAAGGTCCGGGTTAATTTCTAAGCCGTATTTGTTAGAGGCCTCTCGCTTGTCAATGCAATAAAAAGCCAGGAAGTGCAACAACCAACCCAGGGAGAATTTTCATGCGGAAGGGGCAGGACAGCCCCCCAGTCCTCTGGCTGCGCAGGAGAGAATTCTGTCTCAAAAGGGTGGTGAAGTGACCTCGGCCACGAGAGCGGTCGAGCCGGGATCAACTCAGATCAGCGCTGGCACTCCACCACTCGTGCCTCCCCCTCGTTACACACGCAGACTGGCGATGCTGCCTCCTGACAGCCTACTGAAGCCCTGCTCTGACCCAACCACGCCGCCCAAAGTGCGGGGCTACAAGTTCTAGGTGAGGCGCTGGGGAAAACGGAAGCGCAAGGCCGCCATAGCAGCAGCAGCCACAGCAGCGAAGCAGACAGAGCGCCCACGAGAAGCGGAGAGACGCGAACAAGAGCAGCGGAGACAAAGGGGCGAGGCAGCGGGCGGCAGCGCTACAGGGCCACGGTGGCGGACACGCAACAGCTGGGAGAGAGCCGGTCGAGCAGGGCAGGGCTGCTCGGGGCGGCGGACGCCGACCGCCGAGGCTCGGCGCGGTGACAGCCCTGGCCTCCGCTCGGCAGGGACCTGGCGGCGCCCGTCCCGGCCACGCGAGAAGCGGCGGAGAGCGGGCCTCGCCTCCGCACACTCACCGCTGGGAGCTCCGTAATGGCGGCAGCGGCGGGGGCGGAGAACCCGGGGGGCGGGCCCGCCGCAGCCAGTCACTGCCGCCGGCATCTTTCGAACCGGCTCCGAAGACCGCTGAGGGAATGGGGTGAGGGGAGGGCGCGACGGACGACAGGCCGCGGCGGCCTCGGAGCATGCGCGAGCCCGTAGCCAATCCGGGCGCGGCGGCGCACGCCGGCGCAGGCGCGCTGGGACGCAGGGGGCGCACGGCCAGGGAGACGCTGCCCCTCCTCCCCCAAGTCCAAACAAAACAAGGGCGGGAGCGCGCGCGCCGGAGGGCCCCGGAGGAGGCGTCCGCGAGAGGGGCAGGGGGCTAGGTCGCAGGGGGGAGGGGAGAGGGCGGAGCGGCCGCGGAAGGCAGACAAAAGGCGCCTCCTCCCGAGACCCGGGCGCCCCGCCCCCTCCACTCGGGGAGCGGCGTCGGCGCCCCGGGCGAGCGGCCTCCGCCACTCGCCTTCGGGGCTCCGCGAGCCCGCGCCCACTCCCCGCCCGCCTGTTCCGTCCTGCATTACCTCTGCGCTCCCGCTTCCTGGCGCCCACGTCCCGCACGGCCTCTCGGCGCCGCTCCCACTGCCGCTCGTCGCCTCCGCCGCCGCTGTCCTCCAGGCCCAGCCGCCGAGCTCTGCTGCCCCGCCCCCCTACTCGCGCGCGCGCGCCCGCGCCGCCCCGCCCCCCCCGCGCACGGTAGGAGCGCGCGGACGTGCGTCCGGGCCGGGCGCGCGGGGGCGCGAGAGGGCGCTCGGGCACAGGGGCGCGGGCGGCTCTCTCGGGGCGGCGCTCGTTTCCGTGCTTGTTCTTTCTCTGCTCCAGCCCAGGCTCTGGGCCTCCCCGGGTTTCGGCTAGGCGGGTGCGTCTGCCTTTAGAGGAGCTGACACTTCCCACTTCTCACCTGAGCTGCCGCCGCCTTCGAAGACCGTGCGGAGAAGTCCACAGCCTCGGTTTTGTCCCCAATAAGTCTCAAGAAAGGATAGGACGGTGGAGTGACTTGGGACAAAGGACTGAAAAGTTGCTTTTCTCATCAATGAGACGGTCTTCCGGAGCTCGCTAATCCGCGCACGTGGGCGCGGGGCTCCCAGAAAGGAAACCCCGCGATCGGAAGACAGGGCGTGCCCTTCGAATGTCATATTTATGTTGGTTTCAGCATATTTAGGCAATTCACATCCTTATTACTGTAATAGAAAAAGTGTAATTCTTCAAAAACAGTTTGGGTTTAAGGTATCAGGTGTTTTTGGGGGGACCGGGAGTAGTTGCGGGCAGTGAATTTAGGGAAATAGTGAACTAGGATTGCCCCAAGTGCACAGCAGTTGAGCATCCAAAGCGTGCGCCCGTCTGAAGGTTTATGGTAAATCTGTACACTAGCAGGCCCCCCGGCCCTGCCATTAGCCTTATAACTGTCTCATCAGTTTCACAGCCATAGTCATTCACTGCCCCATCAGTTCAAATTTAACCACCACCACCGAGGATTGTCATTGATGTCCTGATAGCATTACCCAGTCTCCCTTACCCCGCTGTCATATTGAGGTTGTTAAAAAGGACTAGGAGCCGGTGCAGTCATGCATGCCTGCCAGTAATCCCAGCGGCTCAGGAGTCTGAGGCAGGAGGATTGGCGAGTCCAAAGCCAGTCTCAGCAATTTAGCTAGGCCCTAAGCAACTCGGTGAGACCCTGTCTTTAAATTTTAAAAAATTACAAAAAAGGGCTGGGAATATGGCTCCGTGGTTAAGTGTCCCTGAGTTTGACCACCAGTACCGAAGAAATGAAAAAGGACGACTTATGGGCATTTTGTGTAATTTCTTCATTCTTTCTGTTCACATCCTTTTTTAATGTTTCTGTCCTTTGCCTCCCTTTTTAAAAGACTTTATTTTTATGAATTCATATAAACATTCTGCATTTCTTCCTCTACCCTAAAATATGTCAGTCTCATCTCATACAAGAAGTTGACTCAAAAGCACACTGGTAGATTTCTCCTCTTCTAGATTTTTGCTTAAATATTAAAAAAAAAAAAAAAAATTCTTGCTATTGTTCACACCCAAAAAGAAAAACTGTTAAAATGAAATTCCTCAAGAACACAAACACACACATGCAAAAACCTGCACTAAGGCTGCCACTTGCAGAAAACTGAAGCTCTAAATTCTCTACTTATAACGGGATCTGAAATTTGTTTTTGGCACATGATCATTAGTTCACCTCTGCTAAATGTATCTAGCCAGTTTTGGTTTGCACTCTGCGGGGTATGATTTTATAGCTTATCTCACTTGGGCTATTTATTTTTGTGGTATTGGGAATCGAACCCAGGGGCATTCTGCTGAGCTAAGTCTCTAACATCTCTAGCTTTTTTGGGGGGTACTGGGACTGAACCCAGGGGCACATAAGCCCTGAGCAACACTCCCAGCTCCTATTATTTTTCTATTTTGAGATAGGGTCTCACTAAATTGCTGACTTTGAATTTGGGGATTTTCCTGCCTTAGCCTCCCAGGTCACTGGGATTACAGACATGCACCAGGTTAACCTTATTTTTCCAGTTCACAATCCTGTATTTCCTTGTGTTTCTGGGTCTCCCTAGGTAGGGACTTCCTGGAATGGGGGTCCTGAGCAGAATCATGCAGTTATCACAGATTGCCCCACATTGACTCCTGTCTCTTAAAAAGTCTATAAACTGCTGAGGCTGGCCTCAGACTTGAGGTCCTCCTGCTTCAGGCTTTCAAGTGCCACCGACATCACTTGCCTTACTTTGAGCTAGGCTTAGAAATTTCATTCAATTGTGTTTTGTAACAGAATGATATGATTTTTGTGTCCTTTAAGGGTAAACAGTTGTTTAACTCTCCACACTGGTGGGAACATCCACCTTGGCAAGTTCAGGAGCAGGTCAACTCCTGTGGACTCTATGAAGATTTCTGTCAAAGAGTGGGCTTCTAGGCACCAGGAGGACCCTCTTAGGAAAGATACCTGTCCTACTGATACCAAGAATCCCTTTAGTTTCATGATCATATTTATTCCTTTGGTTTAATCTTTGTTCTGTTCTACGGCATCTTAATACTGCAACAGAAAATGATATATTTTAACCTGTTTTCATACTTGACAGGGATGGGAAGAACAAGTGCCCTGGGAGTCTGATCCTGGGACTGTGCCCCCAACCCCCACAGGAAAGTGTTAAGAAGTCCTTACTGAGTCACTATCATTTCTTTCTTTCTTGAAAAATTTTTTAGTTGTAGATGGACACAATGTCTACCTACCTTCCTTCCTTTCTTTCTTTCTCCCACACCTCCTTTCTTTCTTTTTGTTTCTTGTGGAGCTGAGGATCGAACCCAGTGCCTCACATGTGCTAGGCGCATGTCCTAGGTGTCAGAAGCCCTTTGGTGTCGAACTGGAATCAAGTTTCTTTCTACAACTCTTACCTGAGTTCTGAATGTGCCAAGAGTTTACTCGAAAGAACAGTCTAGTTTGTTCTTCAGTTCACACCATCTGACCTATTGGAGAGTTGCTACTCAGTCCTCAAGGGATCAGAAACACTTGGAAATGTTAGCAGTGGCAACTTCCAGTGGGGGAGGGACTCTAGGACCAAGGTAAGGGGGGTGGGGGTGGTTAGTCCTGCTGACACCAGGGAAAACAGCAGGCCCTGCTTTGCAGCCCTCTCCTCAGTTTCCGGGACTTCTGTTGATAGGTCTTTTCCCCTTTACAATGCCAGAGGCAAGCAACTGCATTTTACCCAGATGCAAGAGACCCTGTTTGCCAGATATACTAAAAAGCAGATCATATCCAGTTTTGTTCTGTGTGACCTGAAGTGAATGTGCCAATAGTACTGTCCCTCTGCCTCCACTCCTATCATGTGGTTTTCTAGGCTCATCTTCTTTTAAGGGCCTCAAGGTCAGGCAGGCCCATGATGGGTTATCTGGATTCAGAAAGTGAGGGCAAGCTCACTGATGCGCAGGTGACCAGCCATCCCTGTGGATCCACTGTGGGAGGGTTGGGCAGGTTGTGGAAGGCAGGGGACTTTCCATTTTTAAACCAGAAATTCCCAGCAAACTGAGAATTGCAGGCTAAAACATCTTTTCTTTGTAGATATGGGGACATTTGAAAAAGTTTAAGGTTAAAAGTGGAAGATTGCTCCCCTCCCCAAAAAAATCCAGTAAAGGGAAACATAAGTAAAAATCTGATTGGAAATGAAAGAATTTTAAAAATCAGATTTATGAAATTAGATCCTTTTGGGGAGAGAGAAGTTCAATATGGTGATGGAAAAGATCCTTGCCTTTTATAAAACAAAGTGAAACTACATGATGATGAGAAAATGGAATTTTTCAAAAACTAGGAAACGCTAACTCTGAATAGTCTTCAAATGCATGCCTCAAAATCACTGTGAAGCCTTTAATCACCCAAACTGTGGAAAGAGTAGCATAATTCTTGGGACTGTTGGTTCAACTCTGAAAATTCACATTTTATCTGCAATACTTCTGCTCCTCCCAACAGATGTTTTGACCAAAAAGCCCATGATGAAATTTAACAACTTTTTGTGTTTATGCTTTACATTCTGCTATTTGAGTCCATGATTCTGATTAGAAAACAAAGGAACTTGGTCTAGCAAGCCAACGAGTGTGTTTGGTAGAGTCATCTCTTTACCCTAAGTGGTTGGCATCTCTTCCATTAGGAACAAGGCCACAGCTGGATGTGACGGAACATGCATTTCTAAGACAACTCATTTTCTTGAAAATGACATTAAGCTTTTTTTTTTTTTTTTAGTTGTAGATGAACACCTTTATTTTATTTATTTATTTATTTTTTGGGGAACCAGGGGTTGAACTCAGGGGCACTTGACCACTGAGCCACATCC
>JAJEJO010000784.1:113171-127538 GCA_020662805.1 Glaucomys volans
GGAACCAGGGGTTGAACTCAGGGGCACTTGACCACTGAGCCACATCCTCAGCCCTATTTTGTGTTTTATTTAGAGACAGGGTCACACTGAGTTGCTTAGGGCCTCGCTAAGTTGCTGAGGCTGGCTTTGAACTCTCGATCCTCCTGCCTCAGCCTCCCAAGTGCTGGGATTACAGGCATGCGCCACTGCGCCTGGCTCACCTTTATTTATTTTTATGTGGTGCTAAGGATTGAACCCAGTGCCTCATGCCTGCTAGGCACATGCTAGGCGAGCTACCACTGAGCCACAATCCTAATTCCAAACTAAGCTTTAATCCTTGTGGGGAAAGAAAAGAGAGAGGGAGAAAAGGATTTTGTGATGCATTACTGAATCCCAGGAAAAGTCTCTACTCTATTTCCCAGATCAGTTCAGAATGTAAGCTTACGACTTACAGTGTATGCTAGGGAAGATGATACCAAAAAAAAAAATCATAAAAAATCTATTAAACTTTGGGAGGCGAACCACCATGATCTCCTACATTTCTGGACAGTGTCACTTGATTGTACGTGGCCAAAAGTAAGCAAGGTTATAGAATGTGGTAGAAAAAGAACACAACACAGGTGAGCAGAGCCCAGGTACTCTAGGCAGAAATGCTGGGCACTTTTATCTGATCTCCTTTAATTAATCCTGATGGCAAAACTATGAGGTACACTGTGTTATCCTTATTTAATAGATGAAAAGCCAGAGGTGGAAACCACCTGCCAGGGCTCTATACTGCCCCCAGTTTCCCAAGTCCATTGTTTCAAAATATATTCACTCTATCATTTCCCCCAAAGTACAGAATGAAGACTGCTGATGGTGAAAAGGAACTCTGCAGGGTGCGGAGACACAGCCTCCCAGAAAACCAAGTGCAGGTCACAGTTCTTGCCAAGTACAAGTTTTCTGTTGTGCTCAGGCCCCCACCTTACATGTCTGGAGCGTGGTGGAAAGATTTAATTAGATGCCATCCTGCATTACTTTGCAAATTAAGAGCACATGAAGTGTTTCCATAGATATTATCTCATTGAGACAGAGCTGTAGGAAGGGCTTATTGTTTCTGTATTACAGATGCTTGCTTTTAATTAGCTTTTTGAAGAGCTTTATGAACTGTGGCAGGGAGATGAGCTACTGGTTCTTAAAATTTCAAGTGGTTCTTAAAATTTCAATGCGCTAAGCAATCACCTGAAGATCTGGCTAAAAGCTGATTCTTGGGTTCCTTCACTCTTCATGGTCTGTTTTAGTAATCTGAGGTCTGTGAATTTGCACTTGAAATGAGCTCAAGGTGATACTGATGCTGCTGGTCCAATGCCCATACTTTGATTACCCCTGACATTCCATGTAACTGCTCACTCCAAAGAGCCTGCACTTAGTCATTACACGGTGTGGCTAAATCTGTGTACTGGAAATAATTTTTAAAAGCACTGTGATTTCTTTTGTTGAAACTAATTTAAAAAAAATCAAGATTGATTTCTATAAATTCTAAATGAGAGGATGATCATCCCCCTTATGAGGGAGATGTGTTCTGAAAAATGCCTTAGGAGATTTCATGGTTGTACAAACATAGTGTACTTATACCAACCTAGATGGGATAGCCTACTACACACTTAGAGTATATGGTATAGCCTATTGGGACTATCTATGTGGTTAGTCACTGACCAAAAAATCATTTTACAGACCATGACAGTAAAAGGAAATTTTAAAAAGTTATTTCCCCTCATTTGTCCAGAAAAAGTTCATCTGGCTTCATTTATAATAAGGCACATTCATGCATGAATGAGCTCTTATCATATTCTGCCACCCTTTCTTCATTCTTTGAATACACCACATACTCCCTACAGAGCCTAATCTAGTCCAGGCCTCTTTCCACTACAGTAAATGATTTCTTCCTTTATGAGCTCTTGATAACCATCCAGGTAACATTTTCTTCCCAATTGGTTCCTCTGATGGCCTAACTTAAGTCTTTCCGATTTCTTGGGTTGAACCAAGGCGCTCAGGCATGCTATGCAAATGGTTCTGCCAATGAACTACATCTTCAGCCCCTTTAATTTTTGAGACAGGGTCTTGCTAGGTTGCCCAGGCTGGTCTTGAACTTATAGTCCTCCTGCCCAGCCTCCCAAGTAACTGGAACTCACAGGCATGCTTCGCTATGTCCGACACTTCCACTTTTAAATGAAGGCATTTAAGACCATACGTTTACCTAAAAGGAGAACTTCAGCTGCATCCCAGATTTTGAAATGCCATGCTTTTATTGTCAGTTAACTTACAGTATTTCACAATTTCCATTACTGTTCCTTGACTAAGTCTCCATGTAACATTTCTTTTTGGAGACTGGGTGTCACTATGTTGCCCAGGCTGACCTCAAACTCCCGGGCTCAAATGATCCTCCTGCCCCAGTCTTCCGAGTGGTTGGGGCCTACAAATGTGCATCGCTGGGTTTGGCTACTCTGGTAATATCTGAATACCATACTACATGTACTTTATTTTATTTTATTTTGGTACTGGGGATTGAATCAACCCAGGGGTGCATAAGCACTGAACCACATCCCCAGTCCTTTTTATTTTTTGAGACAGGGACTGGCTAAGTTGCTGAGGCTGGCCTGGAACTTGCAATCCTCCTGTCTCAGCCTCCCAAATTGCTGGGATTATAGGTTTGCCCCAAGGCATATGACTTGTATGGTATTTTGGTAGACTACGAATATTAACTAACTAAGGGAGTTAAAGCAAATTATCATGGGGGGTGGGCTGGTATGTAGCTGCCAAAATCATAAGGAGAAAGGCAGGAAACTTTTCTTGTTATGTAAGATGAAAAAAACATGATTTGAAATATCTACAGGTCTGAGTGTTTTGGGTACCAGAAAATCATATATACATGTGTTTTTTCTAAAACCACCCCACCCCCACCCTAGTTGGTGCTGGGAATAAACCCAGGATCCCATGCACACTATGTAAATGCTCTAGCGCTAAGCAGCTACCCCAGTCCAACCAGTGTCTTCTAAAGTCAGTCTTCAGAAATCAGCATACTCTGTGATCCATGTGCAAGTGGTTTACTCATCTGATAAGAAATCACTTCAGTTGAAAGAAAAAAAAACCTTAAAATGTTAGCAGATCAGGATAGTGAGATTCCCCAATAGCAATGAGCATGCCCCAGTGCCCAGACAGCCCTTAATTTCTAAATACTATTCTCCTAAAACAAACCAAGTCTTCTTGTGATTAAAGTGCTCTACAAACCAAAGTGTGGGGAATGTCCAGGGAACACACAGGCCTATTTCAAGGAGCTCCCAATCGTTAAAGCTGGAACAATATGAGGAATAAAATAATGTGGCATTAAATTATAATTCAAAGTATGAAATAAATATACATGACTCCATACTGATATATCTACATATATGTATATCCATATTCATCCACACATATATATGAATGGCGGAATAAAGAAAACAAAGGGAGAAAAAGAGATAAAAATTTCTTGCAGAATTCCAAATAAGTAGATATTCCCTACTCCAATAAGTGGAGCCAATTTCCCTCCTACTCCTAGTTCCCTCCCCAGTTTGGGCTGGGCATAGCAACGGGATAAGTGAGAACTAGAGCAGGAATGGAGGAAAGAAAAATAACTTCAGAATCCTAGCACACGCCTCCCTCACCAAGAGGTCTAGCTTAACATCAGCAGCTGAGGGTGATGTCAGATGGGCATAAAGCAGCTGCTGCCATGACAGGAGGAGGGCACTTTCCTTATAGGATATTTTATCCCAAATCTACAACCTGTTTAATCATGAGAAAAGCATTAGATAAGCCCAAATTGAGGGACATTGTACAAAACATCGTATCATTACTCAAAATCATCAGTCACGAAAAGCTAGGAAAGACTAACAAAACCAAAACAAACCAAACCAAAAGCATCAAAGGCCAAGGACACTGAGGAGATGACTGATGAATAAATGCAGTGTATTATTCTTTGTGGATCCTGGGCCAGAAAAGGCGCATCAACGCAAATCCAAATAGTCTAGAATGTGGCTAATCCCAACGTACCAAGGCTGGCTTCGTGGCTTTGACAAATATCCTAGAGCGATGTGAGCTGTCTGGAGAGGGGGGTGTATGTAGTCCGTAAAATCTCCAACTTTTCTTAAGTCTCAAATTTCAAGATAAAACATTAATTTAAAAAATTGGGACTGGGGATGTAGCTCAGTAGTAGGGCACTTGCCTTGCATGTGTGAGGCCTTGGGTTCAATCCCTGGCATGGCAAAAACAACAACAAAAAACAACAAAACCCACACAACCCCCCTCCCTGCCTTCTCTGCAGCTTATTCTTTGATATGTTAATCACCTTATGATTGGTTATACACAGTGATGTCAAGCCCTGCCGCCCAGAAGGGGAGGAGATTCAGTCCCCAAACAGATTATCATTTGTCCCTCATGTGTACCACTTGAAGCTAGTGAGCACATCACGTACCTCTTCCTAGACTTCTGCAGGACGTGGAGACTGAAGCTTACACTTACTGAACAGGAAGGAAGCACTCCTATAAACCTAAGGAGCTGGGGCCGAGCTGTGGTAGAGCGCATTTCAAGACATTTTTATTCTTGACTGAGCAGTTTTCTCTCATGGCAGGTGAGCCGTGCAAGTAAGTGTGCCTCAAGGAAAAAGACAAATAAAACGCCAGACTCCAGCTCCAGCTTCTCCAAGTGCACTGTGGTCAGACCGATTCGCAAAGCAATCCTGAACCCAAGAACCACTCAAGTAACAGGAAAGGAGAGGTGGAAATGACCGGGCTTTAGTTGCCGGTGCGAGGGTGGCAAACTTCCCAGGCCATATACCTCCAGCCCACAGAGGACAGAAGGGACTGTTCAGGCACTTGTTTAGCATCAGTTGATAGCTGTAAACATATTGCCAAGTTATGTCCAAAAAAGCTAAACTTGGTAATCGAAGCAACTCAAGAGGCTGGACATCTGAGGTCAGCCTGGGCAATTTAGCCAGAGCCTATGTCAAAATAAAAATAATTAATAGGGCTGGGGATGTAGCTCAGTGGTAGAGTGCCCTGGGTGTCAATAAAATAAAACAAAACCCACGAGGAAACAAGAGGTCCAGAGGTCAGATTCTGAAAGCTCACAGATGTCTGAGACAGCCCCAGGGGGTGGCTCCAATTTCTGTTCCTCAGCTTCTCTAAGCTCAGAGAGAGAATAGTGCCCAGTTACACCTGGAAGACACTTGACGAATTAGAGGACTACCAGGAAGAAACTGATAAGGCAAAATGAGACCTATTCTGTCTTAGGAACTTGTGTTCAGGATTGTACCAGTCTCTGTAACTGCTTGGTGCTTCTTCAGCGCTTAATACTACTCCACAGGAATCCTGTATACGAGACTGATTTTAGTAACTGTAAATGATGTGTTCTACACTGGGATGTCTGCATCCTGCACAAAACAGGAGAACAGATGCATGAGAGGATTCTGTGCTTGCTAGCGGTGCTAACACCATTTGTGGTTCTCAACCTTGGTCTCAAATAGCTGTTTTTTTGTATGATTTACAAGCTGTTCTTAGAGTTTATTTTTAAAAACTACCAAAGACGTTTTTATCTGTAAATTAAAACCTACTCTCACTGACCAAAATAGCTACTAGTTGTTTGGTTTGTTATAGCTGACCAATAAAAGCAGGCAGTGTAAATCTAATTCTTCCATATTACTTTTTGTATTTCAATGAATTATTTTGGTCCAGAATTGACGTGTTATTTTCTGTATTGAAACAGAGGCTAATGGCTTTGCATACTCTTTTCATTATTTATTGTGGTTTTTGTATGACCATCAAAAAAGTATTAAAGTCTTTTTTTTTTAAGTTATACTTAAGTGTAACTAAGTGATAAAGAGTGTTTGTCTAGTATGCTCAGGCTGTGGGTTTAATCCCCAGTACTGGGGGTAAAAAAAAATTAAAACTTAAAGACAGGAAGATTAGGGCCTAACCCCTGCTGTCAGGTCCCCATACAAAAGTAGGTCAGTGGGAAATGGGGAATGAATGCTAATGGGTACGGAATTTTACTCTGAGGTGAAAATGAGGTGAAATTAAGACCATTGTCTTAATTTCAGATCTTCAGTGATGGTCGCACCACTTTGAACATATTAAAAACCACTGAACTGTGCACTCTACAAGAGTGATTTTATTGGGTGGTTTTGTAACTCAGTAAGAAATAGAACTGCAAATAAACAAAAGCAATGCAAAAGTTTCCTCCTACAAAATGGGGGATACAGGAGGAAGTGCTGACAGTGATCAAGGCTGAACAACTGGATCCTTCCAATTTTTTTTTTTTTTAAAGAACAAACCCTGAGTAATGAAAACACAGAATTGGATCCAGTAGCTTGTTCCCCGCCCCAAGCTTAAAATCCTTTTTGACTTGAATGGAGTCATCTGAAACCAAAGGATGTGTCAACCCGCCACCCCCTGCCCCCGCAATGAAAACTTGGAGAGTAGCTCAAAATCTGTTTTTGGATTTAATTGTTCCAAATGGCCTAGATGCATTCTGAAGTATGAAGATAAAAAACAAATCAAAGATGTGCCAGAATAATAAGGAACAGAGGCTTGGTCAGGTAGGATGCCCTGCAGCCTGGTAACCTCTAGCTTTGTTTCCATAAAAACATGAGTTCCGGGAGACCAGAGGGCTAGAGCACCCTCACGCCCTCCACACTCAGTAGATGTACTTTTTTTTTTTTTTTTTGAGGCAGAGCTAGGGATTGAACCCAGGGCTTCACCCATGCTAAGTATGGGTTTGACCACTGAGCTAAACCTCTACCCTCTAAGTATCTGTTGAATAACGTAGTACAGGATGCAGCTGTGACTAACTTACTGGTCTATGAAAGCATGTGTGATGAGGGGCTGGGGTTATAGCTCAGTGGTAGAGCGCTTGCCTCACATGTGTGAGGTACTGGGTTCGATCCTCAGCACCACCTAAAAATAAAGATTTTGTGTCCATCTACAACTAAAAGAATATTTAAAAAAGAATGTACAATGAGTTTATTTTGAAAACTGGCATCATATTCCGTTGTCTGAAATGACTAAACTTTCCTTCAGAGTAGTTGGAAGTTAACTGGCTTGAATACAGGCATAGGCAATTAAGACCAGTGTACCTGCATAAAAGAACTTTTGCTCCATCTTGAAGGAGTACAGGCTGACAATGCTGCTATTTCTTTAAAACAAAACCCCCCAAACCCTGCTTTCCAGTAAGAAGACAGAAGAGGGAACACTCACGCCAACACTTTGCAGTTGAGTAGGCCTCAGTAGGGAGCAATGATCTCACTTTGCCGTATTTGGCCACTTCTAATCTTATGGAGCACTCCCTGCACACAGCAACAAGATGCCCAAAGTCCTCTCCTCACCACACCACCTGCTGCAGGTGAGATTTCAAATATTGTTATTGTCCTATGGATGTTCATATCTTCAAGATTTTTTTTTTTTCAAAATCATCTCTTTCCAACACTTCTAACACTTGTCAAGATCTAGAATATTATGAATAGGCCATCTCTACTACCTCAAAGTTCTTCCTGGTCAGACCCTGCAAATGACAGCCACCAACTCCCCAGGGGCAGTCAATGGCTGCCTTCCCCAAGGCCCCACCCCCACCAGTGAGTGCTGTAAGACTCCTCTAAAAACATGTGTCGCTCAGGAGATTCCTGAATCAGAACTCTCTGAACTTTGATTCTGGAAGCAGTTAAAACAGTATATCCTAGACCTGGACTGCATCTTCCAATTGAGGGATCCTAGGCAGAGTCTGCATCCAGATCCCAAACAGCTTTTCAGGCTTCATCTTTTATGAAAGCTCTTGTCACAGCCTGCCAAGAGACTTTTCAGACTCAATTCCTCATCACTCAGGAATGGTCTCAGTGGGCTTAGACAGCAGGATTCCATACTGTATTCAACTACACTGAAGAAAAACCTTTTATTGCTATGGAAAATTTTGTTCTCGTGTTTCACAAGTCTTGCCAAGTCTTACTCTAGATGTTTCTTTATATATGGAAGCAAAAAGAAATCTTCAGTTATCCAGATACAAAATACAGAAAATGTTTATTTAGAAGTAGCCTGCCTTTCTGCATAAATAGGCCTACACAGGGGCCCACAATCTGCTTTATACTCACCAGGATTGCCTGGATGAAGGTGGAGCTGGGGACCAATGTCATCTTTGACACATGGTAGTAGTTTGGTTTTAAAACCCACCCCATTCTTCAGAAGACAGCTTTGGATTTCTTAAATATTCCAGGCAACTGACAGGAGATTTTAAAATCAGTGGTAATGGTAGTCTCAAAGTGAATCAGTGCCCTGATATACACTGGGGTACTTGTCATTTTAAAAATCACCTTGGGTTTGCTTTTACTCCAAATGTATCTCTAGCTGGAGTTGCAGTTTATCTGGGACTCCTAGAAGAGCACCCCACCCCAGCACAATGCCCTCCCTACTCACAAAGTAGCTTTCATTTGTGGACTAAAGAGACACATACACAACCATACACACACACACACACACTCCTCAGGAATGATCTGGATTAGACGATGAAGAATCAGGGAGCACCTCCCAGGGATAGGCACACACATAGCCACTGTCAAAAGGAGAAGTCGCTTTACTTTCATTTAAACTTGCAATGTTTGTCTTTATTTTGTTCTTTATATTTTGAAAGTGAAAAGAAGTAGTATTGAGTCAATTTCTTTTTTCTTTTTTTTAAATATTTGTTCTATGTATTTACAAGCCTTAAAGTTGCTCTAAAGATTTCAAAAGTATTAAGAGTACTTTTTCCCGGGTAGCACTTTTTGTTTTTGAACAATTCTTGGAGTTCTCTGGTCCACAGCATTTCCTTCTGTTCCAAGGTTATGTATGTTTTGATTACTATTGTGATTTAAAAAAAAAATTTTCTGAAGCAAGCTGAGAGGCAGGCAGAAAGATTTGATGCCCCCAAAAAAAGAAGAGAGAGAGAGAGAGAGACAGAGAGAAAGATAGATAGATAGAGAGAGAGAGAGAGAAAGAGAGAGAGATATCTTTCTTACCTTGTTTACCCCAAACCTTCTCAAATCTGGACTAACTACTATGCCTTAAAACAAACGTGAGGTGCATATGAAGGGAAGGGACATTTATTTCTCTGCTTTTCTATTATACAAGTTGTTTACAGAAACTGCAAATTAAAAAAATTACACACTGGCATTTGCAGTCCTTAAAATAAATTAAAAGTCTCAACTTTTTTTTTTTGTACATTTTGCTAAATGTGTTTTTTAAGTATGAGTCCTTGTTTTAAAAAGAAAAGATTAAAACAGAAAATATTTTCTATAAATAATACATGTATTTTGGTTTTAGTGCTCCCGCCCTCAGGTTGGAAGTTTACTTGTTTCCAGTACCTTTTTCCTCCATGATCACCTTTTTTCTCTTTCCCCTCTCCCACTCGTGCACACGTGGGGATTTCTGCGAGAATTGGCCTTGCTGCACTGTGATTGGCGAAGACGTGAAACTTTTTAAAAAAATACTTAAATTGTTTCTTTTGTTTCGTTTTGTGTATTTGAAGTTTTAGTTATCCTCAGACTCCTCTTCTGCTTCCCGCAGCCATGTGAAGAACGCAGTGACAGATTTCAGGGCCACGCCCTTCCCATTCTGCTCTGCAGGGTCCTTGCTGCTCTCCCATTTGTAGAAGGCATCCTCGGAGATCACCTCCTCGTCATACAGGCAATCAAAAAACATCCGTAGCAAATCTGTAAGGGTTTGAAAATAAGCCATCAGTTTTGGGACACTGCAGTTCTGAGGAAAAGCAATGAATGAATGAAAGCATATTCATTCTCCCAGAAAAGAGCATCAACAACATTCATCATACTCACTGCCGACATTGGAACAGGACAGGTGGGCTAGGATGCGGCTTAATGGTGAAGACCAAGTTCAGCCCCAGCTCCACAAACAACAAAGAACACCAACCCTATCCAACTCCTTATCCAATGAGGAGGAAAAGACCCTTTAAGCAGTCTAAATTATTTTTTATCCCTATTATTTTATTTTTTGAACATTTTCTAATATTGGTAAAGCTGTTTCATTTTAGGAAGTTCTCAATATAAACATATTGAAAAATAAAATACGAGTACTTGTTACTTTTTTAATTTTTAATTTCTTTTAACTCTTTTCTTTATAGTTTTTTTTTCATTTTTTGAAAGTCTGCAGCATAATTTCAACAAATATTAGGGGGAAAAGGCAGGGTATACTCTTTTTACCTTCAAATGTTGTGTTCTAAAAATGAAAAGAGTGATCATTCGTATGAAAAGCATGGGCAAAAGCTATCCCATATGGATTTTACCCAGTGAAAATATAGTTATTTGTTATTTTAAATATTCAAACTGAGTAATTTTAATTCTCCATATTGCTCACAGAGTGGAAACTTATTGTGGCACAGGCCTGTGATCCCAGAGGCTCAGGAGGCTGAGGCAGGAGGATCACAAGTTCAAGGACAGCCTCAGCAATGTAGTGAGACCCTGTCTCCAAATAAAAATTAAAAAGGGCTGGGGATGTAGCTCAGTGGTTAAGTGCCCTGGGTTCAATTCCTGGTACCCCCCCAAAAAAAGGGAAGAGAGAGAGAGAGAGTGAATGAGTGAGTTCGAAGAAGCATTAAGCCTGAACAGAAATTATATTTATGTATTCTTTAAAAAAAAAATTCCTTGGGGCTAGAGTTGTAAACTCAATGGTAGAGCACTTGTCTAGCCATGTACAAGGTCCTGGGTTTGACACCCATCAGTGGAAAAAAAATTATTTATTGTCAGCTCTCTAATCACTAAAATTAACTATGGAAGGGGCTAATAGAATAAATTAAGAACATTAAATTAAGAACAGGTCATGTTAAAATTTTTCTTCAGAGTTATCTTTGTAATTATATTAGTCAAGCTAACACTGAAATAACTTTTCTTTTTCTAAAACTCTGGTTGGTCTATAGGGAAATGGGAACCAGTGGCCACAATTCTGTTGCTGGTAAATCTAGAACTAAACAGCTCTCCAGGGACGATTAAAGTTGATAATTATGGAAGACACTTTAATTTGGCTGAGCATATAGCATCAATTTCATCCAGTCACTTGAAGTCTCATTTGAAAAGTAAGATCCTCTTCCTATGGCAATATAGAAAAGGAAGCTAGGATGTTAAGTGACCTTTCAAAGACCTTGAGAGAAGGAAAACAAAATCATATTAGATTTTCTGATTCAGACTTAGATGGTTTTCATTTGCACTCTGAGGGTAATTTGTTTCAATCTGTTCCTGTATCTCCTGGAGAGATTCAGCAGCACTAAGAAGCAAAACTTTTGCAAAAATCTGAACAAGGAAGTGCCCAGGAACTAACTGCTGCAGAGCCATCTCTAAAACAACCTTGTACATCACCTTTTACAAATATTAACAGACTCTTCCAAGATTTAATAGAATTCATTAATTTACTAGTATCACTAAGACTAGGGTGTTCGCGTTACCTTATTTGTCTGGTTAACTGAAAATTATTCTAAAATACTTTGGTAAATATGCTGTGGTCACAATTAAGGTCTTTTCTGGGTGTCTGAGCATTCTGAAGAGTATTACCCTTGAGACCATTAACCAACTTCATGTACTAGACCTGAGCTGCCCAATATGGTAGTCACTAGCCACATGTCGCTATTTAAACTAAGTAAAAGAAAAATGCAGTTTCAAAGTCACAACAGCCTCACTTAAATGCATGACTGGCACGTGGCATGATTACCATAACAAATGGTATAGAAATATTTTGATCACTGAAGGAACTTTTTTCAGACCTGCCCTAAAGTAAGTATTAAATATCTAATATAAACTAATTTTCATGTTGGTATTTAAAAAAAATTTTGTTAACAAGAATTGAACCCAGGGTCGGGGGAAGAAAAGACCGTGGAATGAGACAAACATCATTGCCCTATGCACATGTATTATTACATGAATGGTGTGACTCTACATTGTGTACAACCAGAGAAATGAAAAGTTGTACTCCATTTGTGTACAATGAATCAAAATGCAAAAAATAAATAAATAAATAAATAAAATAAAAGAATTGAAACCAGAGGCACTTAACCATGAGTCACATTCCCAGCCCTTTTTATATTTTTAGAGACAGGGTCTTATTGAGTTGCTTAGGACCTATCTAAGCCCCTGAGACTGGCTCTGAACTCACGATCCTCCTACCTCAGCCTCCTTAGCCACTGGGATTACAGGAGTGCGCCATCGCGACTGGCTTTTATCAACATTTTCTCATATAAGTCTTAAAAAAATTCAATTTGAAACCAATTGCAGTGGCATGTGCCTGTTGTTGCAGCTGCTTGGCAGGACGAGGCAGGAGAATTGGTTGAGCCCAGGATTAACACAGTGAGACCCTGTCTCCAAAAATAAAAATAAAACAAATAAACAAAATCAGATATGTTAAAGACGTTGGCTGAGTTTTTGTTACTAGTTAGTGATTCTTCTACTGTCCATCTTCAAATCCCGAATCACCTCTGAAGTCTTGGTCTAGACAAGCCTCATCCACTAGCTTGGTTAATTAATAACATGAGGTAAACTTACTGGCAGGTTGATCAAGTTTTACTATTGATGCTTGTAGTGCATAAAGTGCTTGCAGTTCCTTCTCTGTATCTGAGTCTAGGTACTTGAGTAAGATCGGCACTCTCTGCTTGATAACAGCAGTGTCCACTCTGAAGGTAGAACAGTCAGCTAGAGGTAACAGAGGAACTAGGCATTACATTTAAGGAGTTAACACACAGAACGACAGTACCCAAAGGACTCTGTATGGACAGAGTGGTAAGGGGCTCCAAGACAAGATTCTGAAATCCAAAGGCTTTAACATTTTTAATGGGTTATTCTCTCAGAAATAATAAAAAACACAGAGGAGAAATGCATTTTGAATTCTGGCTTCCCTCGAGGGTGTGCACCCAATTATTTATCTTTAATTAAAATGAAATAGTGACAGTGGTTTTACAACCACCTACAAAAGCGACATTAATCAAATGTCTCACCATAAAAAAGGTACAAAATGGACAATTAGCTTGATTAAATCATTCCACACCATAGACACACTGCTCTAGTTTGGATATGGAGTGGCTCCAAAGTCTCATGTTAAAGGCTCAGTCGCCAGCCTGTAGGGCTACTGGGAGGTGGTGGACTTAGTGGAAGGAAGTTATGCTGTTAGGGGCATGCCATTAAAGGGTACGTGGGAGCCATATCCTTCCCTTTCTCTGCCATCATAAAGCGAGCAGTTCTGCTCCATCACATGCTTCCCACCACGATGCTGTGCCTTGTTACAGCTCCAAACAAATGGAGCCAAGCAAACAAGAACTCTGCAAGCAGGAGGCAAATAAATCTTTCCTCTTAGGTTGATTTTTTTAAAGGTACTTTGTTACATTGGTGGAAAATGAACATATCAAAACACCACATTGTACCCCATAAAACTATGTAAATATGACTTGTTAGTAAAATAGTACTATTAATACAAATAGGAATTCAAGTGAGTACTTTAAAAAAGCAACATTTAAAAAAGAAATGTGGGGAGGCTGTGGATATTGTTTGGTGGTCGGGTACTTGCCTAGCATGCACCAGGGTTGGCCCCAGCACTACACACAAGCGCACTGCACACACATACCAAAGAAAAAGAAGGAAAGCAAATTAAAGTGGCAGTTCATGTAAATCTCGGCAGAAGGATACAAGAGTTGGGACCATTTTATTATTCCTAGGAGGAAAAGGACTATTATGATAGTTGAGGAGAAAAACAAATGCAAACCCCTTAATCTATGCCTTTTGACATAAAAGCAAGATAAAAAGGGGCTGAGGATAGCATCCTCAATGCCAAGGAGCATGAGGTTTTCTATTCTGTATTGAAGTTATCATGGGATTCAGGATTTGGGGCATTTTTGGGGGGATGGAACCTGGGGCCTCACATATGCAAGGCAAGTGCTCAACACTGAGCCAAATCCTCAGCCCCAATCTGGTTCTTTTTAGGGGAAGGTACTAGGGATTGAACCCAGGGGCACTCGACTACTGAGCTACATTCCCAGCCCTATTTTGTGTTTTATTTAGAGACAAGGTCTCACTAAGTTGCTTAGGGCCTTGGTAAATTGCTGAGGCTGGTTTTGAACTCACGATCCTCCTGCTTAGGCTTCCAAGCCACTAGGATTATAGGTGAGTGCCACTGTGCCCAGTGCCAATTTGGTTTTTAAAAGCAGCTGCACTTCTCAACCTTGATTGATTCTCCACTCCCTTTCAGTACTGAGAATTAAATCCAGGGCCATGTGCATTCTAGGCAAGTAGTCTACCATACAACTATATCCTCAGCCTTTATAATAATAATAATAATAATAATAATAATAATAATAATAATAATAATA
>JAJEJO010000784.1:137205-147248 GCA_020662805.1 Glaucomys volans
TCCCTCTATGCTATCTATCCTTCCTCCATTCTTGCCACTCTCCCCCGGCCCCCGCATCATGCATCATCATTTGTTTATCAGAGAGACCATTCGGCCTTTGGATTTTTGGGATTGGGTGATCTCACTTAGCATAACAGTCTCCAACATCAACCATTTACCTACAAATGCCATAATTTTATTATTCTTTATGGCTGAGTAATATTCCATTGTGTATATATATCACAGTTTCTTTAGTCATTCATCTATTGAAGGGCGAGGTCTGAAAATATATGGATATAATGGTAGATGTTTGAAGTACAGTTATTTAGATTTGATAATTTATCAGATGACTTATCTGGGAAATATTAAGCCGGTATTTGGGATTTATTAATATGATCATCAAAAAGAGTCCAATACATCCAAGTTTATAAATTTAACACTGTCTATTTTCTGGATGGAAAGGTGGTTCTGTACATGTACCTGCTTTTAGAGCCACACACAAGCCTCACTGGAATCCCTCTGCATAGCAGATCACATTCATACTTCCTGGTGTAGGAATGCTTAAGGAAGTTGCTGCTCCTGAACTAGGCATGAGAAGTGTTTTGAGGGCAAGGGTACAAGGGTAAGCCCAAGAAACAACAGAGAAGAGCTGCTGTCAGCTGGAAAAACATGAGGAGGTGTGAGCCCACTGCTTGAACAAAGACAAGGATTAAAGGAAAATGCGAGGCTTTGAGGGTGTAGCTGGCATCTAAGAAGATGCATAAATTATTCGATAGAATAATGAGACCAAGGTCCAGCTGATAACCTTAATACAGTCAGCATTTGAAATCAGGCTCTCTGACTCAGTTTACGGTCTAAGACCACATGGTTTTATTTAGAAGTAGGAATTTGTTTTCTTTTTATAAAAATGAAAGTTAAGAAGAATTTGAGTTTTAAGTAAAGACTAAAGTCAAGGAGGGAATTATGAACATAAAAACTAGAGTTCAGTAAAATAAAAAATTTTAGTGCCATTAACCAAAGAATATTATTGACAGAGATAATCAGCAGAGCCAGGCTATTTAGTGCATCTGTCCATGATAATTACTACGCAAATGGGGTCCAGAAGAACTTCTGCAGGTTCAAAGGGAGAGAGGAAAATTGACTTTAAAAAAAAAAAAAAAAAACAAAAAACTCAATGTCTACAAAACTTTGTAATTAAACATACCAATATCTTTGGCTTGGGTTCGAGTACATTAAAAATCACTGCAGATGTTCATTTGTGAGTTCTGTTTTGTTTTGACAACTCTCTTCCTAGACATTTCCTCCTCTTTTTGATGTCACAAACATCCTTCAACCTCTCAGACCTCTATTAGGGTACCTCCACATGCTTTTGAAATGATTAATTTAGATTTGTCCATCTCCCTCTCCAGTTATCTTAGTTCTGAGAGCCTAGCATACAGCTCTGCAGAGAATAACCGTGCGCTACATATTTAACTAAAGTAAATTTAAGACATTCACCATCCTGCAGTCTTTTTACCAACTCTTTAATGAGACTTGCATCCAAATGAGCCAAAAGTTAACAAAATTAATCATTCGTGAATCCTATCTTACTCTGAAAGCAGAGCAGTTTTCATTGAGAAATTGCCAACCACAAATAAAATATATCTTGAGGTTCTTTATAACTATACGAAATCTAGTTGAGATTAGACAATTCTTTCCCAAGACATTAATAAGTAGAAGGACAATACACCTCTGAAGGAAACAAGGTTGAAGTAGAACCCTCACTTTTTTCAAAGGCTAAAAGGAAATAAACTATTTGTACACTGAGACCTAAGGAGTTCACAGAAAACTCACAATCAAGATCACTGCCCTTTCTAACATGCTGTTGAGTCTGACACGCAGTTGAACACTCACCATTTGTTTGCATAGAAGGTGCAATATTTCAGAAAGCAAGACCCCAGCTCTTCCAACAGGAAGTAAAGGTTTGCTAAATTCTCTGTAAAAGACAGGAGCAGTGATTAAGTACCTCTGAAGAAATGATCTGTTCTAAAGTAGCAGGTAAAAATGTGTGCCAAACAGACAATTTGCAACCTAAATAACAGCCGGCAGGTCAAAGGTCTAGGACCTGCTCCAAGTCCTTTTCAGTGGAAGGCTTTTGAAGACATTAGAGTCACCTATGCTTCCTGAAGAAGCAGAATAGGGATGTCAGAATTCTTGGGTTTTGTCTTTTTCTTAAGCCACTTCATTGATGGAAGCAACAAAGAGATTAATCTCAGTAATCTATTTACTAAGTTCCGCTTTAAGCAGAAAGTAGAGAAGTACCTTCTCAGGTAATGGAATTGTGAAGCTTAGTTACAAAGCATTTGTAAAAAAGAAAGCTTTTCTTTAGAGTATGGATGAAACAGAAAGGGACCAATTTTTTCATTCTGAATCAGTATTTCCCAAACTGTGTTCCATAGGATAGCAATGATATTCCTTAAAGAAAAGAATTCTTTCACTGATTAAGTGAGGTAATGCTGAATTAAAGCCAAATCATTTTCATTGTTTTATTATAGGATTCTCATAATCCTCTATGTGCCATAATATGCTTTGTACATCTCAAAAAAAAAGGGGGGTGTTGGGGGAGAGACACAACAGTATGCAGAGTTTGATTTTCATATATCAACACTTTAGGGGGAAACACTGGTATTTTGAAGTACTCCTCTATACAATGTAGTGTCCATTCCCCACTCACAGGCAAATATAGCAATGCTTTCATTATAACCATGAACATGTACTATGCATATACCAGACTGACAACCTACAACGTGAAAATGCAAATTCTGACAGCACTGAAGCAATTACAGGCACAATAGCCAGATTAACATTAAGCTTCCAGAAGCAATCCTCTTCTAGTGACATGACTGGAGCACTATCAGCAATCACCGCTACCCTCAACGGACCACAGGGCTATCATATCCTCCGTCTGTCTCCAATATAAATCTAGTAACATCTTCACAATGAAATTAGAAGTCTAAGAGTCACAGGCTGTATCTAAGAGTCTTCAGACCACTAACGGAATAATATCATGCTAGAAAGGCAGCTGGGGAGTTCTGTGTCAGTTTAATTTTATATACATGAAAAGAAACAAATATAACTTACATGATAACTTCTCTCATAGAGATGCCACCTTCTTTTAACATGGGGGTCACCAGTTCAGCAAGATATAACCAAATATGGGGAATATCAATGGCCATGTCATCTGCCAATTCCAAGGTCTCTAAAAAACTGAAAAAGAACAGGAAAAAAATTCAATACAAATATAATTCAAAAGTTAAAATTAAATAAAGAGACCGAAAATCAGTCACTCAACAACTACATATCAAGCATCTGCTGTCAGGCATTGGTCTGGCCATAAAGTGACTGATAAACAAACTGCCATTCTTAAAGAGCTTATCCTACTGTGTGGGAGAAAAAGGGAACAGACAAAAGGAGACTAGTGACAGGGCTAATGCTCTCAAGAGCATGAACCAGAAAATACTTCTGTACGGAGATGACATTTGAAAAACTTTAATAATGAAACAGACAGCTATATAAAGTTCTGGGTGAAGGGCTATCCAATTTAATCCCATACTATAAAGTTGAATATTATACCCTCCAAGTCAGTCAGAAACACCAACTAAACACTGTAAAGCAGGCTAGACACCAAGAGAAAAAAGGACAAGTCTTTGCCCTGGAGGACCTTATGATGGGAAATCTGGATGGACAGAAAAGAGTCTGTTATTACTAACATTATCATCATCAGTACTTTATACCACAGAAGAAAAGCTAATGGTTTTAGGCTTTTATGATATAAAATATAAATATTTCCCAATGTGAAGTATAATAATTGGGATCAAACATGAAACTTAGGGAAGTCAAATACAATACATAAGCAGCCTTCTTTGGGCTGAAAGTATCAGTTATTCATTAAGGAGTGTACACAATTCAAGACTTCGTTAACTGAGTAAATACAGAACGTATTCACAGTACGGAGGCTGAGGTGAAGGAGACATGCACATGGCTGCACGGGAGGAACGAATGAAGAGGTCAAGAGCTGGCGGCACTCTGTATCCATATTCTTCCCAAGCTCTAAGTTTGTGTGTGCTTTTTCACTGCAGTTCTACATTCGAGCCAGAATGTGCCACTCAGCTTAGAAGCCTACATAGGATTAAAATTCTTCACTTAAAGAGAGCTCCCACTACAAGGCAGGGTCACATTTCTTAAGCTGCTATTTCAAAACAGTATATAGCTCAGTCTCATTATCTAACTCTGGGTTTCATGAATCCCTACTGTCAACTTACTGACCTCACTGCTTACAATTACTTGACACCCATTTGCTGGGTGGCAGACACCTGGTTGTGCTCATTACATGCATACTTCTTAGCTATTCGTGTGCCACTGATGGAACATCATCGGGCAGGACTCCAGGATTTCTGAGTTAATCATTTGATCCTGCCAATTCACTCTGTGGGCTATAGAATAAGCTATTTAATGTATCCAAAAGATACCTGCAGCCATTCTGTCCTTTCAGCAGTATAGCAATTATGATCATCTCAAATCACAAGTGAAAGATAAGACTTATATTCTTGCCTTAGTTTTGTATTTCTCTCTCTCTCTCCCCTGATCGCTTTTTTTTTTTTTTTTTTTTTTTTGGGTACCCGGGATTAAATCCAGGGATGCTCAACCACTGAACCACATCCCCAGCCCTTTTTATTCTTCACTTTGAGGCAGGGTCTCACTAAGTTCCTTAGGATCTTGCTAAGTTGTTGAAGCTGGCCTTGAACTTGGAATTCTCTTACCTCAGACTCCTGAGTCACTGGGACTACAGTGCTGCAGTTTTTTATTTCTTGATCAGTGAGTTCGCCATGGTAAATAGAATATAATTAGTGGTCAAATCTTAATCCTGGTAAGAAACAGTTTTTTGGTTGAACACAGTTTACCTCAGAACAAGGCTGTGGAACTTATTTTTTAAAGTCTGTAGTCACTACATCCTTTTGCATGACTGTAAAACAAAATCCGAGGTATGCAGATGCTCCAGGTAATTATCTTTATCTCTGCACTACTACATAGCCTAGAATTATACCTTGCCTCATACATATCTTCTACGGGCTGAAGAAATGACATGGAGTTACACCATATCCTTGCCTCTTGGTTTGCAGTGGCCAGCACACCCACTGGACTACACATATGAAGATCAGTTGCATTTCTATAAACTGATAACAAACTTGCCAAAAAATAAACTAAGAAAACAGTTCCATTTATAGCCAGGTGTGTGGTACACATCTATAATCCCAGCAACTCAAGAGCCTACGAAGGAGAATCACAAGTCTGAGAATAACCTGAGAACCTGTCTTGAAAAATAAAAAGGGGGGTGGGGGCGGGAGGTACCTAGGGTGAAGCACCCCTGAGTTCAATTCTTAGTACTGCAAAACAAATCTCATTCATAATAGCAACAACAACAAAAATATTTACGTGTGAATTTAACCAGGGAGGTAAAAGATCTGTACACTGGAAACTTTTAAAACACTTATGAAAGTAACTGAAGAAAACAAATAAATGGAAACATATTTCAAATTCATGGGTTAGAACAATAAAAACCAGTAAACATCCAGATCAGACAACCCAAAGTTATCTACAGATTCAATACAATCCCTATCAAAATTCCAATGCTGGGCTGGGGCTATAGCTCAGTGGTAGATCACTTGCCTAGCACGAGTGAGGCACTGAGTTTGATCTGCGACACCAGATATAAATAAGTAAGTAAGTAAGTAAGTAAGTAAATAAATAAATAAATAAAGGTATTGTTCCCATCTACAACTAAAAATGTTTTTAAAAATTCCAATGTCATTAAAAATAGAACTAGAAAAAACAGTCCTTATATTTATATAGAACCATGAAAGATTCCAAAAATGATCTTGGCAAAAGCAACCACTGATTTCAAAACATATTGTAAAGCAAATTCAGTCAAACAGCAAGGATGTGACAAAACATACACACCTGCTGATGGAACAGGACAGAAAACCCAGAAATAAACCATGCCCTCGTGGTCAGCTTTCAACAAAGACAACAAGAACATGGGGAAAAGGACGGTCTCTTTAATGAATGTTGCTGGGAAAATGCATGAGTTGTTCACACATGCAAAGAATGAAACTTACTATTTTGGAGATGTCTCAGAGCATCTCCAAAAATCAACTCAAAATGGGCTGAATATGCAAATGTAAGATCAGAAACTGTAAGGCTATTAGGACAAAGCATTGGAGAAAAGCTCCACAGTATTGGCCTGGACAGTTTTCCAGATATGAATGAAAGATACAGGAAACAAAAGCAAAAATAGACAAATGGGAGCGCATCCAAGTAAAATGCTTCTGTGCAGCAAAGGCAACAACAAAGTATAGAGACAACTCACAAAATTGGAGAAATATCTGCAAATCACACATCTGATAATATATTTTGGGTTAAAATCCAAAATATACAGGGAACTCAAACTACTCAACAGCAAGAAAACAACCCGAATAAAAGCTGGACAAAGGACTTGTGCATACATTTCTCAAAAGACAAATGACCAATACGTACATGAAAACGTTCTTAGTATCACTACTCATTGGGAAAAACGTAAATTAAAACCACAATGAGTTATTATCTTACACCTTTGAGAATGGGCTTTTATAAAAAAAGGTGAAAGGGAAGTGCCCGTGAGGATACAGAAAAAAGGGAACTCTTGTACATTACTGGTGGGAATGTAAATTAGTACAACCATAGTGGAAATGGTATTGAGGCTCCTCAGTACACTAAAACGATAACTCTTATATAATCTAGCAAGACTACTTCCCAAGAATAAAGAAATGAAATCAGTACATCAAAGGAATACAATGCAGCAGCATAATTCACAATGGCCAAGATAGAGAAACAACCTAAGTGTCTATCAATAGGTGAATGGATTGAAAAAAAAAAGAGGTGGCACAAAAACATAATGTGGATGAACCTGAAGGACATTATGCTAAGTTAAATAAGCCAAGCACAGAAAGACAAATATGCGTGATCTCACTTATATGCAGAATCTAACAATGCTGAACTTACAGAAGTAGAGGAAAATGATAGTTACTGGGGTGGGAAGGAAAGGGAAGGAGGGAATGTGAATTGTTGGTCAAAAGGTACAACATTTCAGATGGGTAAGTTTTGAGATCCATTGTATAGTAGCTAATTACAGTCAATAATAATGTAATATAAATTTTAAATGTCTCACAATAAAAATTAAGGGAGGTGATGGATATCCTAACTAGCTTGATTCAATCATTCCACATTTATACATGTATCAAAACATCAAAACATTATTGTATGCAATTATGATTTGGCAATTAAAAATCATATAAAAACTTTAAAAATGCTACTGTCAGCATCATCTTACACAACTTGCATTATGATTACTTAATAAAAACAGAAATCTTGCTGTAGATAAGTGAGGAAGAGACAATTAAAAATCAGGTTGGTAAGTATTATTATGACTGATATAAGAGTATGTAGGGCTCAGGCTGGGGCTCAGTGGTAGAGCACTTGCTAGCACGTGTGAGACACTGGGTTTTATCCTCAGCACCACAGAAAAATAAATAAATAAAGGCATTGTGTCCAGCTACAACTAAAAAATATATTCAAAAAAAAATAGAGTATGTAATACAGATACAAAGAAGAAATAAATAAAAAAGATGAAAAGCTTTCTTGTGTTCTAGTACCATGTCTTCAAAGGGTTGATAAAGACAACTTATAGAAGATCGTACCTATGTGAACAGAGGGTCTTCACTGTTAAACAGCACCTCAGCAATTCTGCATTTGAAATTTAGAATGCATGTCTACTGGAAGCTCTCTTGCCATGATGTCATTCATTCTCATGTGGTAATAAGAGTTCCAGGAAAGTAGTCAAGGAAGAGGTATCAACTTGCCATCAGGATGAGTCGTATTCTGTGGCTGTCGTAACTCCAAGTTTTACTACTTTGATTTTCATTTATTTATTAGACTTTCAAAGTCATTCCAATTCTGTTTCTGATAAAGAAATTACCCTCAACCATTCTTACTAGATAGTTTTTAAACAGCAGTTTTCTAAAATCATGATAAAATGACTATATCAACAGTTTGAAATGCATTTACCTACAGAGGAATGCATACTGATGCACAGTAACCTACCTACCTACCTATATTCCTAATTTGTATCATGAAGTATTTAGATTCAAACCAAACCCTGAAAATTCCCGAAGAATGGTTTGATGTAGTCTTTATGGAGGTTTTACATGCAGCAACTACTATACTCACAGTTGTATGGCATCTTTTTGGAAAATTCCAAAGAATCTAAGATTTACTTACAAAACCTATTTGACACCTCTATTTCAGGACACTGTAGTAGTACATGCCTGAAGGGAAGGTAACATAAGATGAGATTACCAGTTGGGTCAAGGGGACCACACACCTGGAAGTCTTCTACTTTCCCATGCTTCAGGGGTCATACCTGGCTTGGAGAGCTGGGCAGACACTGCTTCCCTGACTACTCAGAAATTGACATCTCAGCAGCAGAAGCACCCAGGGAGCTGATCTCAGATGCTCCTGAACAATACTCTGAAAGGGTGTTGGGAGTGTCTGTGACTCCCATGAAATGGCCTTATCTGAACAGTATGAACTATACAATTCTGATCTTCTTTTAAGAAGGTTCTTGATTGGGTAATGACGTGGGGCTATCCCTGTTTCCATCTTAGGAAAAGGTGGGTGCTGTATTGTCAAATATATCTCCACAACTTGTACAAAACTTGGTTTAAAGATGACCAGGTTTGAACCCAATAGAAGAAAAAGTAGGTCCAAATCTTCATCATATCAGCCTGGAAATTCATATGCAGCAAATTGAAACTAAACCCCTATCTCTCACCCTGCACAAAACTCAACTCAAAATGGACCAAGGACCTAGAAATTAGATCAGAGACCCTGCACCTAACAGAAGAAAAAGTACGTCCAAATCTGCATCATGTCAGCTTAGACCTAGACTTCCTTAACATGACTCCCAAAGCACTAGAGATAAAAGCAGGAATCAATAATTGGGATAGATTCAAACTAAAAAACTTTTTCTCAGCAAAGGAAACAATCAGCAATGTGAAGAGAGAGCCTACAGAGTGGGAGAAAATCTTTGCCACACGCACGTCAGACAGAGCACTAATTTCCAGAATATATAAAGAACTCAAGGGCTGGGTTTGTGGCTCAGTGGTAGAGTACTTGCCTTCCATGCATGAGGCACTGGGTTCGATTCTCAGCATCACATATAAACAGATGAGTAAAATAAAGGTCTATCAACATATAAAAAGGAAAAAAAAAAAAAAAGGAACTAAAAAAAACTCTACACCAAGAATACAAATAACCCAATCAATAAATGGGCTAAGGAAATGAGCAGACACTTCACAGAAGAGGATATACAAGCAATCAACAGATATATGAAAAAATGTTCAACATCTCTAGTATTAAGAGAAATGCAAATCAAAACTACCTAAAGATTTCATCTCACCCCAATTAGAGTGTCAATTATCAAGAATACAAGCAACAATAGGTGTTGGCGAGGATGTGGGGGAAAAAGGTACACTCATACATTGCTGGTGGGGTTGCAAATTAGTGCAGCCACTCTGGAAAGCGGTGTGGAGATTCCTCAGAAAACTTGGAATGGATCCACCATTTGACCCAGCTATCCCACTCCTTGGCCTATACCCAAAAGACTTAAAATCAGCATACTACAGTGATGCAGTCACATCAATGTTTATAGCAACCCAATTCACTACAGCTTGATTGTGGAACCAACCCAGATGCCCTTCAATAGATGAATGGATAAAACAACTGTGGTATATACACAGCCATAAAGAATAAAATTATGACATTTACAGGTAAATGGATGGAATTGGAGAAGATCATGTTAAATGAAATAAGCCAATCCCAAAACACCAAAGGCCAAATGATTTCTCTTATAAGTGGTTAATGACACATAGTGGGGGTGGGGGGAGGTACAGGAAGAATGGAGAGGGGATGGATTGTATAGAGGAAAATGA
>JAJEJO010000784.1:147348-330426 GCA_020662805.1 Glaucomys volans
GGGGGGGGGGGAAGGAAAGATAATAGAATAAGACAAACATTTTACCCTATGTATATGTATGAATAGGCAAATTGTATGATTCTATTTTGTATACAACCCGAAAAATGATAGTTGTACTCCATCTGTATACAATGAACTAAAAAAAGGGAAAAAAAAAAAAAAGGCCAGGTTAGGTCTAACTACATTATCAAAGACGAGGCCTAACCACTGCAATACAGGAGGAAACAATGATGGAAAATGATGAAGTGATTTGTTGAGATACAGAAATGTCAATCTCATTTATGATCTAAATAAAAGATGGTAGTTGTGGTAGTTAGTCCAAGCAGCAGCAATAGTACCACCATTAATGAGAGTGTAAACACCATGTTTGGTGACAGTTTTCCTTCAGGAAATCACAAAGAGGGAAATGCAACTGTCTAAGAAACTAGTATCTCACAAATTCAGTTATGGCCAGTTGAAATAGACTACACTTCTTAGATATGAAGGAACTTCTGACTATTGTTAGAAGAGTCAGAACATGGTGAACAGTAATCTAGCATTCTCATTTCCAAAACTGTCTGGGGAACAAAAGTAAATCCTTACAAAGCAACAGAGAAAGATCCCGGACTGCAGATTTTAGGAGCTTAAATCTACTTTCAGGCTGGCTGGGCTCAGAGACCTCAGTTTGGTTGTGAGAGTGTGGGTGTCCTCATTTGCTCTTACTTGCTATTATTACAGCAAAGCACAGATTCCTCTTATAACACTGGGAAATCATCCTGGCTTTGCCAAAGTTTCTTAATAAGTTAACTGATTCAAATGACCTTAATCTAGTCGTTCACTTAATTTAGATAAATCCAGCTCATTGCTGAAAGATAACTTCTTCTTCTTTTTTTTTTTTTTTTTGCGGTGCTGGGGATTGAACCAGGGCCTTCTGCTTGCAAGGCAGGCACTCTACCAACTGAGCTACATCCCCAACCCCGAAAGATAACTTCTTAATGATCCTAGGGTAATTACGATTTTTCTAGGACCTCCAGGACAATGTCATCATTCTTTTCAAAATTAACTGAATAATTACTCCTAAGAACATTCAACATGGCATTTAATAGTTAGATCCTAAGAGGTTAATCATATCTGAAATGACATAGAAATGTACTAGGAGGCATTTCACAGTACGTAAACATAATTTAGAAGAATGAGCTTGGCAAGAAAGCTTCACAAGCGGGGCTGGAATTGTGGCTCAGAAGTAGAATGTTTGCCTGGCATGTGCGAGGCCCTGGGTTCAATTCAGTGACAACTAAAAGCAAAACAAAACAAAACAAAACAAAACTTCACAAGGAATTCTTACTGCCATCAACTCAATAAGCATATACTCAAGTGAGTATGAGATGGTAGATTAGAGCTTGATGTCTAAACCTCAGGTCTTAGTTCCTAGCTTTTTGCCAATATTGGATGTGATTCCATGTTTATATTTGGTGCAAAATTTGGTAACCAATAATCAAAAATAAATTTTTTTATCATATGCAATTTTCCATCTTATATATACACATGTACATACTCATTTATTCATTCATTCATATGTACCAGGAATTGAACCTAGGGGCACTTAACCACTGAGCCACATCCCCAGCCCTTTTTATTTCTTAATTTTGAGACAGGGTCTTGATAAATTGCCAAGGATGACTTTGAACTTGCAATCCTCTGCCTCAGCCTCCCAAGTGGCTGGGATTACAGTGTGACTATGTCCAGCTTAAATACTGATTTAAAAATCTCAGCCAGGGCAAAATTCTGTGGCTAAACCACCAAGAACCTAATCTTGCACTTACTGGTGAAAATACACCATAAATATACCAGAACTTGATCAAGTGGGGATACAATGCTAAGAACAGCCCAGCTTCACCAACCAGTCACCAGCCAGAATTACAGTGAAGTCAAACTGTAATAGTGTAAATCATTAAGAAAATGGAGTGACACTGCTACAGGGCTAGAGTGGAGAGACAAGCACTTTCTGGTCCAAATAGCCATGGCTCATTGAAAGGATAAGGCTTTAAGTCAATTTTCCAGAATTTTTCTCACAAAGTAAACTCTTCCCTCTCAAAGAACATGCAGGTTTACATCTAAATAAGATGGTGAAGATCTCAGAGTTTTCCTGAGGCTAAGGTCAGCTTTATTACTGACATCCTGATGCAGATCTAACAATAAAAAACAGAAAAATCAGAGGATAACCTTTATGTCCAAGCACAAAGTACAAAACAGCATCAAATCAAGCAATGTATAATCAATATATTACATTGGCTCAACAAACTACAGTGGACATGATTTTCATTTATGGAAAAAGAAGGCTAGTTACTGAATGCCACTCTTGAGGAGGATACTGACCCTTTGAAAAAGTCCTGTTTGCTGAGTTTTTCTGACTGTACCAGCTGATAGAGCAACTGGCCCATGTGATCCCTGGTGATCTGGCTCCTCTCGAGGGTGGACTCCACTCCTGTTCTCACGAACACATGTAGCAGGCCCTGGGTACTCAGCTCTTCCACACACTGCATGGCTTCCTGTTCAAACAGCAAATAAAGGCTTGCTCCAAAATCTGGTGTCAAGATAAACTTAAAATCTTCTGCTTATGACAAAGTCAGTAGAAAGCTCTGTTAACAAGACAGTTTTTGAAGCTTTTGCTTGTTTAACATAAAAAAGTTCAGTAAAACATAGGCTGATATAGACAAGTTAGGTATATTAGATAAGAAAGCTGAGTATGAAGGTATGCATCTGTATACCTTCTGCTTCCTCAGGAGGCAGGAAAATCACTTGAGCCCAGGAGTTTGAGGCCAGCCTGGACAACATAGGGAGATTCTGTCTCCTGGCAGGTGAGGGTATATAGGGGTGTGTGTGTGTTATAGTTTCATAAGGCTAACATGTTTAGGTTAATAATTTTATTTAAAAAAAATCAGAAGATAGGAGCCCAAATATATTTTTCTACACAGTGTTTATATGCTTCTGATCATTTTAAAAACTGAAAATGGTATATTATGACAAAAGAAATTCAATGCCATGATTTGAAGGCCTCCACGTGGCAGCCCATGTTACTTTGGCTGGGAATGTTAAGATCTTCACCATCTCCAGGAAAGAGGTCTTCTTCAGAGGAATGCTAAACTTAAGTGATATGGTTAGGGTTAAGTGCTAAAGTCCTCTGAGGATGTTTTAGTGTGAGGCTTTGTTAACTTGTGCTCACTGTGAAAATGATCTGGAGAGCTTAACATCTTTGCTCTGGGGAATGAAAGCCAGGCTGCTCCATCACCAGTATTAACTCCCTGTCCTCAGCTATAGCAGCTTGTTGGTACAGTAGCCCAAAGTCCTCTGGCTTGACCTCTGTAGAAAGTAGGTCTTCTTGGAAGCTACACATGGGAAGGGTAGTCACCTGACTGCAGAGGAAAGTAAGGTTCTTCTGGGTGTCTCGGCAGGACTGCTCTCTTTCCCTTCTGCTATTTAATAACTCTCCTATTAACTTCTTACCTAAAAATAGTTCAAAACTACAGAAAAATTGAGTAATTCAGTATAAAAACTATGCATCTTCACTATGATTTAGATTCAGTTGAGTTTTCTTTCTACATATCCAAAAAATTTAATACTGATACAAGGACAACAAAATATCATCTGATGTATAGCACATGTTCAAACTTCCTTAATTGTTCCCAATTGTCCAAATAGCTTTTTGTTGTTGTTGAGAACCAACATTCCACACCATGATGTCTCTTTAAACTCTTCTAATCTAAAGCAGTCCCCTTCTCTTTTTTGTCTTTTCATGATCCTGGTATCTCTGCAACACACAGGCCAGCTGTCATGCTGCCTATTTCAAGTGCTTGTTACGCTTGTGGTTTTTTGCCTCTTTTTCAGCGCATCAACATCATTACAATTCCTTTCCAGGAAAAGGTGGAATAAATTCAAGTATTTAATTTTCCATATATAATATAATCCCTAGCAGGAGGAGTCATAAAGGGTCAACCAATTGTATCACAGCAATTCACAACCTTGCCCTGCTACTTTGTTTTCCCATGGTTTGTTTCTTCTTGTCTCAGCTCCTAGTGGAAATGACACCTCCTACAGTCTTCTCATTGTCTCCTCACTGGCTACCATATCACCTAGTTTTACTTCTCTGCTAAAATGTGTTTCCTTTTTTGGGGGGTAGCTATTTTTTATCTCTGACCTATTGTTAGGGTCAGTCTTGTTGGTGTCTCTGCACTAGAATGTAAGTGCCATGAAAGCAGACTACGCTATTCATTGCATATGCTATGCTACATCCAGGCAGTAGTAGTCTTGACAAATGAAGGTTTGATTCCTGGCTCTGCCTCTTACTGATATGTGACTTAAGAAGTAGAACAATTTTTCAGCCTATGCTTTTTATCATAAGGTTACTAAGAGGAATGTATGTAAAAAATGTATAGGAAAGCACTTGGCACACTGCCAGGCATAAAGTAAAGGATCAAGAAATATTCCCCCCCCCCCCCCTTTTAGGATGCACTCTGTAACTCTTTAGCCTGATACAGTAAAACCCTAAATGGAATGAGATAAAGCAGAGCTTGGGCTCTGAAGCTAAAAGGCTGGCTTGGAATCTGCCATTTATTAGCAGTAAGATCTTAAGCAAGTGACTTTTATGTCTTTGCATCTCAGCTTTCTTATTTGTAAAAAGAAGAACTAATCCATATAAAATATGCAGAATAGCACCTAGCACAGAGTAAGTCCTCAGTAAATGTACCATATCATTACCTGGTTCCTAGAGCCACTCAGCAGGTACAACTGCCTCTAGTATACTGCAAAATAAAATTCTGAAGTTGTGACTAACTCTGCCCTTCCATACTGCAGGCCTTGCTGGGGCTCAGGATGCCCCACAGGGTATTCCTCCCGCACACAAGTGTTCCTAGGGTTGTGTCCCCCGTACTTGCAGTTCATCACAGGGTCACCTTTAAAAGTGTTACAGTCACTTGCTGACTTTGTACAACCATCAAATTATGTCTGCAGAAAGCGGCACTGCTTTCTCCCTTTCTGCACCTGCTTTACATCTCTACGGCTATTCAATTTTCTTTTTTTTTTTTATAAGTTTTTTATTTTTTTAGTTGTCAATGGACCTTTATTTATTTTTTATTTATTTGTATGTGGTGCTGAGAATCGAACCCAATGTCTCACGCATTCTAGGCAAGCACTCTACCACTAAGCCACAACCCCAGCCCCTCAACTTTCTGTCTTTCACATTTCCCTACTTCCATGCTGGAAAGGGAGTAGTGCTGCCAGCTTACAAGAATACTCCTCGTTTGCGAGGAAATCAGTTAACAAAATACAGCACATCAGGTATGTTCTTTAGCTCTTTTTCAGCAATCTTCACTTTGCTGTATTTCCAAGGGTTTCTACAAAACAGTCCTATCCTACTGATCATCAAAAACTTCTCCCTGCTTCTGGGCTGGGCTGTAGATAACCAAGGTGACTTATTCTTGGTAGTAGAGACTGACCAGAAGGTGCTGAACCATATCCCCAGCCCCCCTTTTATGTTTTATTTTGAGACATGGTCTTGCTAAATCACTAAGACTGGCCTTGAACTTGAATCCTCCTGCCTCAGCATCCCAAGTCACTGTGATTAAAGGCACGTGCCACAAAACCTGTCTAACCAAGGTGATTTTTGTACACAGAAAGCAGATAATGACTATATTGTCAAGAATTCAAATATCTTTAGTATTTTTGATAATGCCAAAGCAAAGTAGTTAATACATCTGACATATTTCAATAGACGATTTTAACAAAAAAAGCCTTTTCTGACCTCAGAGTATCAAACTATAATGAATCAAACTAGATTCATTATCTGATCTCCTAAGACCCTGTAACTTAAATAACTGTGGAGTTATCTGTTTATGGTCTGTCTCCATCAATAGACTGTAGGGCTCATGAGGCCAGGCAGTATCTATCTTGCTCACTACCATCTTAAAATGAACACAGAGGGAAGGTAAGGGTTAAAGAGGGACAAATTTAAAGCCCTGTCTTTAAATGTCTCACTTAGGTCATCTGTCCCTGGAACAACACTGGCCCTTTTGTGCTTCAGTTTTTTAATTATGAAACAAAGAAAAAAATAATGCCAGCCATACTTTAGGTTAACATGGGAATGGTGTTAAAACAACCATGATATTAAAATGGCCAGCATATCTGGGTGTAAGAAATACCTGCTAATCACTGTGTGTTCTTTTTGCTCATTTATACCAAAGTCAACTAGGTCTTCCCTGGCTTGGACTGAATTGGCACCTGTCTTCTCTTCCCACCACTCCAAGTTGTGAACTGCAGTATTAGATTGAAAGACAACACTTGGCAGAATGCGTCAGAGGGAAGCACAAGGAACCATGCAGAATTCAGATCACTCCATCTAGGTCTTTTCAGTCACACGACACCCGACTTAAACCATGTTACTAAACATCTTTGTCACAGGGCTTTCTCTCCTGCTGCTTTCTTTCTTGTTTAAATCTCATTTACCTTAAAATCATTAATGTGTAGAAATTCATCAATGATAGATTTGGACTTCCTCTCCATCTCCTCTTCTGACAATGCAGGCTTGTCAGAGGCAGACACTGTTGAAATGTCTGGTTTCAGGGCTAGTGAGATTTTAAAAAGTGAGAAAATAAAAAGGACAAAAATTACCATATTAAAGTGATATTATTCCTGTGTTGTTACATTGTTTTTTTCAGTAGAGTCATTTAATAGATACAGGTCTGACAACACAAGGTAACGTAAAAACAATAAACTTTTGGCATAGAAATGCATAGATATGCACTAAGTAACTTCATAATCTGACAATAATCAACAAGATTTAGGGGCATGATCACTTATGACTTTGCTCAGGGTATTCCTACTGTCTGTCTGTTCCATATCTATCCTTTCCTATAAACCTGTTTCACTCCTACTGGTCCTTAAGATGAGGGAAGCCTCTTCTGACATTCCTCTGACCAGATTCTAGATCGTTCCCTCATTAAGTATTCTCAAAGAAGTAAATTCCTTTCCTTCATAACATTTTTTTCTCAGTTTGTAGTCTTTTGTGCAGGTTAGCTATATTATATTATTCACTGCAATAGGCATTTTTATGTCTTACCTTGTGACGTTCCCAAAGTATCTAAGATAAGAAAGTCAAATGTCCCCAAAGTTATATAATTAAACCCTTCTCTCAACTGGAAGAAGACATTTCAATTTGCCTCTGAAGTCCATTTAGACTAGTTACAAATAACCATTTAAATAGTCAAACAAATTTAAAGCCACATTAATGGTATAAGCAACTAGAGTTACTTCATGATTAAGAATTATAAAATGCCCAAAATTTTCTTTAAACTACTAATACCTTCTGAAAACTTTGTATTATAAGGTAAAGTTCTAAGTATTTACATGCATTAACTTCTCATTTCATCTTCATAATACCCTATGGAGTTAAGGTAGATACACTTATCCACACTTAACAAATAAGAAAATTAAAACAGGTTAAATACACGAAGTGATGTTTATACCATCACCTGAGCAAATCCTTACACATACACATGCTAAACACATACAAACTGAGATAACGTTACCAGGGAAGAGGACTGCAACAAAGCACGATCTGACACCTTCCCTTCCCTGTCCTTGCAGTAGCTCAACAATGTGAAATCTTCATATGCTTAAGGGTATTACATAGCCGAGACACTCTAATGGCAATGCACAGGAGGTGCATTGCAGAAGGGACTCCTGAGAAATTGATTGCTTAACATAAAGCAAGAGGACCCTATCATCATAACGTTTAATAGAAAAAAGGGAAATCTGACTTTTTCAGCAAAGGCGTTCTAGGGAATGAGAATGGCACTACAAAACGACAGAGCGGTCCTTCCATTTTCAAGGCATTGACATGTGTGCTGATTCTGAACTCTGCTCAGGCACAAAATCTCCTTTGTGGTTTTCCTTCCAAATATAAGGCTACATCTTTGTCTATGGTTTTCCTGGGAAGTGTCTAACCTGACTCCCTGGTTTTGTTTCGGTCGGCCTCGGTGCTGCTCCTCTCCAGGTCCACGCCTCCCGTGAGCTGTTTCACAGTCTCCAGCATCTCCCTCCGCTGCTCTTCTTGAGACTGATTGTCCAACAGGTCTTTACTGCTGCCACCCCTCATGAAAGTGTTTGGACGAGCTGTTGCAGATGGAAGGGGCTTGTCATTCTTCTCCCTGCCCATGCTTCCACGACTTAAAAGGCAAAACAACACTTTTAAAAAGAAAAACAACCCTATCTCCTTTATATGCAACTTATTAAATAACCCTGAAGGCACGAAGAGTAACTTTCCACAGGTAACTAGATGCATGAGGCACCAATTATATTTCAAAGTAGAATTTTTCAAATGAATAAGTAAAAATCAGAATGCTTTAAAGCGAATATTTATTAAGATGTTTTAAAGTTCTTCCCTCAAATGGTAAAAGGGACACTACTTAGAATTTTTAATTTTCCTTTTTGGTGCCAGGGACTTAACCCTGGGCCTTGACATACTAAGCAAGTACTCTTACCACTGAACTATATACCTCTGCCTACTTAAAAATTTTAAATGCCACTGGTAACTCCTTATTTTGGTCTTTAAAACTGTTTTTAGAAAGAAAGACAGTGAAAAAAGCATGAGAATAATGAATGAAAGGGAAACAAATGCCTTAAGAATATGGAATCACTATCTTAGAAACTATATGATGACACTTGCCTTTTTTTTTTTTTTTCTTTTTTTTTTGGTACTGGGGATTGAACCTGGGGGCACTCCACCACTGAGCCACATCCCCAGCCCTATTTTGTATTTTATTTAGAGACAGGGTCTCACTGAGTTGTTTAGGGCCTCGCTAAGTTGCTGAGGCTGGCTTTGAACTCTCAATCCTCCTGACTCAGCCTCCCAAGTTGCTTGGATTACATACAGGCATGCACCACCGCGCCCGGCGATACATGATTTCTTCCAGAATTCCAGATATATGAAGATCATTAAGAACCAAGCAGAAGCAGGCTTTGAATAGCCAAAGGCATATACTTTATTCATTTTAAGACAAACTCTGCATATTGCCCTAGTCTTTTTTTTTAAAAAGATGACTCTATTTTGAGGAGTGGGGAAGGACTGGAGATTCAACCCAGGGGTGCTTTCCCACTGGGCTACATTCCCAACACTTTTTATCTTTTCTTTTGAGACAGGGTCTCACTAAGTTACTGAGACTGGCTTCAAATTTGTGATCTTCCTGTCTCAGTCTCCCCAGTCATTGAGATTATAGGTGTGCTCCACCTCCTGAGTACTGGGACTATGAGAGTGTACAACTGTACTCAGCTTTTTATTTTGTTTTGTTTCTGTATTTTTCAGAGAATTCTAATAAGGTGCAACAACAGTTCATCACCCCATGACAGTTCAGAAGTAGTAAACTATAAAGAAAAAAAGAGAGACTTAAAGCTGGACAAAGATCTAACCACTGTGAGAGAACATACACAAGTACTTCAAAAGCAGAGCCATCAAAAAATTTATGGCAGAGGAAACAGCCAACAAATGCCTTGATAGCAGATGACAATCTGAGTCCTCCTGATATGTTGGCAGGTGCTAAGAATACTACTTTGCTTCAGAAGCCGAGGGTATGAGTAAGATAGTTAGAAAGTTTACCTAATCAAACTTAGAGTAATTAATTTTTTTTAAAAAGGCATTGGAAATTTGAAAACACTTCACCTTTAAAAGTGCTTATATTAAAAATTCTACTCTCCTATCACTATATTATAGGTCCCCAATCATGCTGTGTGAACCAGCCAACAGAATACTTTGCTGTGTAGATCCAACAATAAGAACAAAGTAGGAAGATAGCAGAATATGCACAGAGGCAAGTGAAAGCTAAAGGACAATCTCACGTAATTTGAACAGTGTAACAGAAGTGCACGGTGGGTTGTCATGTCAGATTATTCTACAGTATCCAGGAGTAGTAGTTTGGCAAGCCCAAGACATACCTCCATAGCTTTTTGGGTGGGCTTGGCTTTCTTAAGGAGCAAATTCTTGGTTATCTGTCAGAAAACCTACACCCTTTTGCCCCATCACAACCCAAACACAATACCCAATTATGTTCCTACTTTCAAATTACAGTGTGTGGTGGTTTAGGCCTATAATCCCAGTGACTCAGGAGGCTGAGGCTGGAGGATCACAAGTTAGAGGCCAGCCTTAGCTATTTAGCAGAGCTCTAAGCAACTTAGTGAGACCCTGTCTCAAAATTAAAATAAAAAGGGCTGGGAATGTGGTTAATTGGTTAAGCACCCCTCGGTTCAATCTGCTGTAAAAATATAAAACAGGGCTGGGGTTGTAGCTCAGTGGAAGAGCGCTTGCCTAGCAAAGTTTGATCCTTAGAACCACATTAAAAAATAAATAAGTAAAATAAAGGTATTGTGTCCATCTACAACCCCCAAAATTAAAAAAATAAATAAAACAAAACAAATACACATACTACATAAATAGTGTATGTGTACATGTGTGAAAATTAAAAAGAAGAAAGTAATTTTAGGTATGACAAGAAGGTATTCATAGGGTCATCATCATAATTCACATGTATATGAAAGACACATATGTGGGGAAGAAGGACAGCCTTGAGTAAACACGTAAAGTGGAATTCTCACCTGGTTAAAGCCCTTCGGGAATCAAACTCTAAAGATGTGTTTGATGTGGACCCTGAGGGTGCTGGAGGTTGCAGAGCAGAGAATCTGTTTAAACTGGAAGCACTTGACCTTAAGGCATCTATAGGTGTTGAGGATTAGAGAAAAAAATACAAACATATGACTACAATTTATTAACCTGCCTCCCTGCAGGGGGGACCAGGAACTTCTTTCTTTTTTAAGAGATGGGTCTCTATGTTATCTAGACAGGTCCCAAACTCCTGTGCACAGGGATTCTTTTGTCCCAGCCTCCCCAGTAGCTGTGGCTACAGGTGAGGACCACTGTACCTGGATTGAGATCAGGAATTTCTAACAAGTGCAGGTGATGTTAATCTCCTGGTACATCTACTCTGAGAAAGCATTGGAGGGAATTTGTATGTAAAATAGTTTAGAAACCTTTGTTCATTACAAGCACCTGCACCTTCAAAAACATGTAAATTATCCTCATTAGGGCACAGGATATCTATGATAATAGGAAGAAGGCCGGCAAATACAAACCAAAACACTGCACTTAAACAAAGTTAACCAATATAAATGCTATGATCCCCATTTATGTAAAATCACGTGTGTTTAAATGAATTATAACATTTAAAAATTTTTAAAGAAAAAAATATTGAAATTTCTTAGTAGAAGGAATATATGGTTAACATTTTAGGTTTTCTTTGGACTTCCTGAACTAGCAGTCATGGTTGTGATGGGCCAAACATTTTCAGTTTAAAGGTCAAAGCTGTCAAAATCTGATTTTGATAGAAATTTCAAAAATATTTTAACCTTCTTCAAATTTTAAACTTTCTTTAAATGAAATGTTTCTGTGTATTAAGACTATCTTTTCAATATGTTTCCCTTTTAATTTGGGTCCCCAGTAATATCTGTAATTAGACTGAATTTGTGAACAACAACAAAGGAACCTAAAAGGTTCAGTTCCTAACACTCAGCTAAACTGACAGAGGAATAACTTCTGACATTCTAGAGCACAATAGGAAAACCATGGTTGACAATGGTTAATTAACATTTCAAACAGCTACCAGAAGTGTTTTGAATGTTCCCACAATACAGAAATATATAATCTGAGCTGATAAATATGCCAATTATCCTATCTTATCATTATACATTATATACACGTACTGAAATGCCACACTGTACCCCATAAATATGTACAATTACTATCCATTAAAAACAGAAGTGTATGAATAAAAAATTGTTGAACTGAACTAAGAAAGTTTTACCAAAATTTAAAAATATCCAAAGATCCTCACTAAGGAGGAAATCCTAGTTTAATGTTAGAGAGGGCAATCAAAAAAAAAAAAATCTGGGGCATGATCAGTGTACAGATTTTTTCCTAAAAGTTGTTATGCAGTGACTGCAGACAAGCATCCCAAGGGAAAAGCAAGCAGGAGGCTGGAAGGCCATTCGACATACCTGTCTCGCTTGCCTTTGCTCCACCGCTGCTGCCTTTTCCCCAGCTGCCCAGCTGAGCTTTAGGTACCAGCTGAATTTTCTCATCAATTGTGGGCTATAACATAAGTGGTCACAAGTCATTTACAGGAAATACTCTAGAAAAATAGTTTTTCTTTTTTCTTCTTCAGTTCAGTAGAACCAACTTTAGCAACAAATTTTGTTTGAAATACTAATTTAAGAAATATAAACTGGAACTGTTCTCTTTAAAGTGGGATCCCGGAAGCCTCTGAAGCACTTCTTTGGACTTATTTCCACAAAACACAGTTGGAAGGCACTGGTCTGGAGCATGCACTCAGGTCCTCCTTCTATTTAAGATGGTTTGTTAATCTGCAAAATGTTAGCAGCATCTCATGATTCCTTTGGTATAATAATGCCCGTGAATTTAAAAAGGAGACGAAAAGGGAATACACAAATACTACAAAATTAACTCATTAATCTCTTTAAATTATTGTGGAAAAGCAAGTCAAGAGACACAAAAATGTCATGCTGGGTGAGGGATGGCGGGGGAATGTGAGTATTCACTATAGGGGAATAAAAGAATGGAAAGTTAGATTGTTAGTGCAGCAAGTTAAGGTTCCTGGTATCTCTCAGGTTTAACTTGCCAAGCACAACTTGAATGGAAGTGAACAGAATTACACTGTAATGCATATTATCATAAACACACGGAACAAAAAAGATGAACACAGTCTAATTCTGACAACTCAATGTGCTGCTCTGCTATGTGACCTACTTCTACACAAATCTCTACCAATTAACAATACATATGCTTAATGGTCTTGAACTCTTTCTAGGAGACTGACACACACTATCTACAGAACAACTATCTGAATATATTATCTGAATCCATCAAATTTATTAACACACAATTGACTTATTTTTCAAAATAGGAGAGTAGTGATGTTGGAGGTTTGATTCCAGCATTGTCCTTTATCCTGTCCATGCACAAAATGGTAATATTTAAATACAAAAATGTTATTATTAAATACTGATATAGTAGTCAAAGATGCTGGTGTTGATGCTAGAGCAATTAAATGTAAGGCTTTCATTAAAATTGTCTTGTGCTGGAAATGGCTGGAATCAAGTTGTATTTAGCAGTGGAAATCCTGCTCTGAGATCTAAACAAGTACAAGAATGTACCAGAATCTGAGAGAATATGATTATACTGAACATCAAGACAAATCCGGAAAGAGAATGCTTTATTATGAAGCAAAGCTTTGACAAAACCATGAAGATACAAATGACTTGGTTCATTTTATATTTTATTATCCAATTTTCTGAATCTTTTAATTTTTTGTCAGTTATCATTTTTCATTTTATGTTTTCACAGTAGCTTTAGATTGTGTACAGTAGTCAGCTGGCAGGTTGCCAATCCTCAGAACGATGGAAAATGTATTACAAGGAAGGGTCTAAAGAGACTCATGAATCATTTGTAAAACCCTTTGCACTGTGCAAGTTTCCATTTTTACCAAATTTAACATTCCTTTAAATTCTTCACTCGACTTACAGTTAATCAACTTCTACTTCTGGAAATATCTGCTAAAAGAAATGTTTTTCTCCTTCTGCCCATGAATTCTCAAGAGAGAGGAAGGTGTAGAGTATATTAAATCTTTATTACACAATGATTTCTAGTAGGTCCTCTGTGAATTCTTTTAGGTCTTGGATAACAGAAAACCATTAATGTCTTTCCTGGTTAAATTTAAATAAGTAACTACTTCTTCCCCAGAAGTAAGAACACACTATGTAAAAGCTTAGAAATGACTAAAGCTTCTGAGATACCTTTATGATCATTTCTTTTATGTTAAGCATCTCATAACTCTAAAAATTAACCCAGGTATTTCCTCTTTAGAAAACTCATAGAAGGGGCTGGGGCTGTAGCTCAATGGTAGAGCACTTGCCTAACACATATGAGGCACTGGGTTTGATCCTCAGCACAAATTAAAATAAATAAATAAAATGAGGTATTAAGTGCAACTAATAACTAAAAAAAATACAAAAAAGAAACTTTTAAAAATCATAGAAATAAAATGAACTAGTGCTAAGACAGGTACACACAATGCACTGAACAAAACTAACTTATAGAAAAGTATCTGTCCAAAAACCACTCCACAAAATATGCAATGTGGTTATTTTATATGAGCACGTACTTTTGAGACTCATGGTGGAATAGTTGTAAATTCAATTTTAAATGTCACACTCACCTTAGTGATTTTTAGGAATTTTGAGGGGTCCAGTACTCGACTGTTCTTGGCCCCTTGTACCGTGTTCCACCCGCTTTCATCCACTCTCTGGACACCTACGGGAAGAAAAGAGTGAGCCAGTCTCTCATTTGTCCCAAGTCACTTGAAAGAGTGAGCAATATATTTGTAACTAAGTCACTTCAATCGAAACCAAAGAAAGGGCTGGGGCTGTGGCTCAGTGGTAGAGTGCTTGCCTGGCACGTGTGAGGCACTGGATTCGATCCTTGGCACTACATAAAAACAAATAAAATAAAGGAGGTATTGTGTCCATCTACAACTTAAAAAAAAAAACAAAAAATTAAAAAAAAAAAAAAACAAGGAAAAAGACAAAAGAGGCTGTTCAAGTACTAGTGATACTGGTGATAGCCCTTTTAATACCCACAGAATGAAAATAGCAAGCAGAGTCCTCTGCTTATATTAGCTCTCCATGAACCAGTGCTGACCTATAAAAAAGCCAAATGACACAAATGAATACTCAATGTGGTCAACGTAGGGCGAAATCTGACCTTTGCAGTTAATGACTAGGACACTGTGAAAAGTCAGATGGAAATTTTTTTTTTTCTTTTTCTTTCTTTCTTTTTGGTACTGGGGATTTAACTTGGGGTGTTTTCCCACTGAGCCACATCCTCAGCCCTTTTTATTTATTTGATTTTTATTTATTTACTTTTTTTTTTTTTTTTTTTTTTGCAGTGCTAGGAATTGAACTCATGGCCCTGTGCTTGAGAGGCAAGCACTCTACCAACTGAGATATATCCTTAGCCTTCCCTTTTTATTTTTATAAGACCTCACTAAATTGCTGAGGCTGGCCTTGAACTTGCAATCCTCTTGCCTCAGCCCCCCGGAGTCACTGGGATTACAGGTGTGTGCCACTCTATGCTTTTAAACAATGATTAATCTCTAGGTAAAAATGCTTCACTTAATAATTGCCACTCTCACTCTTTGGGTTATTCTCAGTGGTCTCATTTCACACATGAATTACGAATTCTTACATAGCTATCCCTCAAGTCCCCAGGTTCTGCCAAGCCCAGGGGCCTTCTACCCTTACCTGGTCTTCTCTTTTCTTTGGTCATAAGCTGTTGAACCTTCCTCTGCTCTTCTTGTTCTTCTATTTTGGCCTCTTTGTGAATCTGTTCAATGGTTTTAGGCCCTTGATCTGCTCTTCGAGATACCCAATTACACTATAAAAGAAGAAAATAAGGTTACTAGTGAAATAACTGAAAATAAAAATCAAAAAGTTTTTAAAATCTATGTACTGCAGGAAAAGTATATGCTACCTATAAATCTGAAATTATAGCAGTTTCTGTCTCTCATATGATACTACTTGGAATCTAGAGAATAGAGCAACAGAATTAAATTCTTCTTGATCAACTGTGGCCAGCTGACCCAAACGGATTTTGTCATCAGTTTCTACAATTCACAGGAAGAGAGGGACAAACAATCAAGAAGAACAAGGATTCCTTGGCACTTACATAATTGGGCATTTTGCTACTCAGTTCATATCACATTTCAGAGGGGTTCTAAATCCAGGATGACTAGCAGGCTTCTTCCTTCCACCCTGTGATTCTGGTACTGACATTAAGTACACACAATGCCACTCTCTGGTTTCCCCTCTCTAGAGACAAAAGCTGTTTCTGTATAATTACACTCCTCCCTTCCATTCCCAGGCACAGGTCCAACATCTGATATAAGTTATCTGAAGGCAGGGATGGGAACCAGTTTAATAGCATGCAAATTCTGATCAAGTGGGAATGACTTTCTTCAGTGATAAGAAGGATCCTAAGGACTCATCTGGGGTTAGCAAGACAAAGAACCATCATGAGTGCTAACTGGCCTGAGTACAAGACAGAGAAGAGGCGGTACCTATCTTCATCTTCAGCTGCAGCACATTCCCTATCAGAATTAAACTAAGAAAAGAAGCGAGAGTAATAAAAACTGCATCTGGTATGCAAAGGGAGGGGAAAAAGCAGCAGAACAGGGAGGTCCTCACCTCCCTGAAACAGCAGAAAAGAAAACACCAACATCTGTGAGTCGGCACTAGAGAGTTCTCATTCACTCTTTACAACAAAACTGAAGGTAGGCAGCATTCTCAGCTTCAGAATTAACAATGTAAGGCTTGGGGGAGTTAAATGTCTCATCGTGAAGATGAGATTTTCTGATTAGTTAGCTTATGAAGACTATTATTCAACTGACCACAGTTTGATCTGAGAATTGCCAATTTCAAAACTGCAAAGTGTTTGATAACTGGAGTAAGAAGCAGCATGTAATAGGCATGTAACTCTCTCATGGAAGTATGATCAAGTTCTAAGCCCCAAAGCAAAAACATTTCTTATACTTGCAAATAATAAGACATCCTATTATTGGTTGACAGACTCAACCCAAAGAAACTGGAAAGGTAGACTTATTTATTTTTCTCTCTTACTTACCAGCCTTAGGTCTATCACATCTTGAAGCATGAATCGAATCCTAGATGAGGTTTTTCTTTCTTTCACAATTTTCTCCATCTGATTAAAGTACTGGTCCATACGCGGCTGAGAGAGAAAAAGTCACTAGTATTCCTGGCCAACAAATTCAAATGCTAAGTGTTAATTTAAAAATGTAGATTAGGCCAGGCGTGGTGGCACATGCCTATAATCCCAGTGGCTTGGGAGGCTGAGGCAAGAAGAACATGAGTTCAAAGCCAACCTCAGCAAAAGGGAGATGCTAAGCAACTCAGTGAGACCCTGTTTCTAAATAAAATACAAAAAAATAGGGCTGGGGATGTGGCTTGGTCAGGTTCTCCTGAGTTTAATCCCTGGTTCCTGCCCCCCACCAAAATGTAGACTAGCAGCTAGGAATAATAGCACATAGCCAATAATGTTGGAATTAGGAGTGGTAGCATTTGTGTGTGTGTGTGTTGCTGGGGATTGAACCCAGGGCCTTACGCATGCGAGGCAAGCACTCTTCCGACTGAGCTATATCGCCAGCCAGGGAGTGGTAGCATTTTTAATTTAGTGTATGACCACTGAAATAAAGACTACATTTTCTAAGCTCCCTAGCAGATGACTCTGGTAATGAGTTATACTCAGCTATGAAACCTTCCTTAAGAGAGATGTGAACCCGGGTGCAGTGGCACACGCCTGTAATCCCAGCACTTGGGAGGCTGAGGCAGGAGGATCGAGAGCTCAAAGCCAGCCTCAGCAACTTAACAAGGCCCTAAGCAACTCAGTGAGACCCTGTCTCTAAATAAAAGTACAAAATAGGCCTGGAGATGTGGCTCAGTGGTCAAGTGTCCCTGGGTTCAATCCCCAGTACCAAAAAAAAAAAAAGAGAGAGAGAGATGGAGAGATGTGATAGTATTTTTGCTCCATTCACTGTCATTTCTACTAAGAACAATGAGGACCAGGGTTATGCCTTGGGAATGATGCTAAGATGTTAAGCTGGAAAATGTGCCTCTGAACTTTGTTTGCCAAAGTAAGAAATAAACCCCAACCCTGTATAAGTGACAGATATTTGGGGGCAGGAGGGTTCTATTGTAGCCATACATAATACTAGCTGACACAGATGTTATGAAGCATTTATGACACTATTATTATTATTTATTTTGGTAGTGGGAATTGAATCCAGGAGTACTTTATCACTGAGTCACATCCCCAGTCCTTTCAATTTTTTGTTTTGAGACAGGATCTCACAACAAAGTTGCTCAAACCTGTGATCCTCTTGCCTCAGCCTCTTCAGTTGCTGGGATTATAGATGTGCACCATCATGGTCATCTCTGACATTGCTTTTCTTTTAACTATTTCTAATTTCCACATTCCTTATTTGGACAGCACAATGTTAGGTTTGAATTACAGTAATTTTAATGTTTTCTTATATTCTGATTGTATAATTGCATCAGTAATTAGAACACAGACTTAAGAAGCTACTGGGACTTCTTTATTTCACCATCACCATCTGGCCTGGCGCAGGGTAGCTTTTCTACCCTTGTTCATGTTCACAATTTGCCATACAAACAAATGAACTATGAAATGGTCATGAAGTGGGAAAAAAAGAACAAGGGACAAATAATATGAACACTCTACTAACTGGCTTTTGTATGATTCAGGACGTTCCTTCCTTCTGACTCTAATGCAAATGTGGTAAAGAGCACTGTCATTGCATCAATGACAATGAGAGAAACAAAGTAAGAAAATAAATGTAGACTGTTGAGGCAAAATGCAACACTTCTGTTGACAGCTTAAGTTTTTTGCAAAGGACAAAGACTCCCTACTAAAGGCTTCTGAGTTTCTGGATTCTTACCTTCGCTTTCTCAAAGTCCAGGTCTTTGCCAATGGTGGTGAGCAGGCGGCACAGGCACTCCAGGGACTCTTCATCATGGTTCTTGAGCAGTTTCACCACACAGTCATGCATGATGGCTTCAGTCAGCATTTTGAGTTTAAAGAGTTCTCCAATAAACTTGATGTTACCAATAGATCTCCGCCGGGCTTTGTCCTTGGCTTCCTCCAGTTCATCATGAAGCCTCGTCTTCTCTTCTGGCTATTGTACGGGAAAAAATAACAGCATCTTGATGATGAACACAGTCCCGCACAAGAGACATTAAGGTTCGTGGGCCTTGCTCTTTCTGGGGGTGTGATGCCCTTGAAAATGATATGATAACTACAGACCTACCCCTCCAAAAACAGACCATCCCCAGAAGTTTGCATCCATTTCAGGTTTCTAGAACTCAGTGACTTCTCTGAGTTCCAGGCTTAGAATGAATACTAAAACTAGCTTTGAGGGTTGAGTTGTTTTAATACGCCACACTGAAAGGAATGAAGCAGTCTCCTAAATATCAGTATGGCACTTCTGCAAGAAAAAAAGTCTGCAGGCCCCTTCTCAAGGTAGAAAGGAGAAAATTCTACTTGACAATACTCAAAGTACACAAGCATTATCTTCCTGTGAAAGTACTTACTGCACTGGCAGCTTCCAGTTCTTTCTGCTTCTTCTCAAAGACATCATCATCTGCTTTATCCTTTTCAAACTCCTTCTGGCAGCGGTTCAGTAGCAGCTTCCGGAAATTTACTGTGTTGCCAGGCTTGTCTGCCATGGGTACTTTCAGCTGCATCCAGATAGGAAAATGCAAAAGCAGCAAGATTAAAGGCAATAAAATCACCTTTTTCCTTTATTGTGCAAAATAATGCTGACTGAACTAAAGGTAAGCACTCTAAGAAGACTTACACAATGTATGTTTTGGGTATTTCATGATTCAATGCTAAGATGGCTTGAAACTTATATATATGGATTCTCACACAAATGTACATATTTTATGGCCATGCTTCCAGCTGACTTATAAATTCATGTGCCATTAGTTATGACCTTGCACTTATTTAGACTTTCAACTCTGAAGGGTTATTATTTTAACTTTAAAAACTACCATTGTAAGCATTTTGGCTTAAAGAAATAAAAATGACATAAGATAGGCAAAAATTTCAAGGTCAGAGGACAGAGCTGTTCTAATAGATGAGATCATTATTCTAGAAAGAAGTAGAAGACAGGACATTTGTGGACTTCTAAAATATCTTTTTTTAGGAGAAACGCCTTAACACTAATACCAGCATTCACTCTGATCATCAGTAGTATGTTAACTAGCTACTTCTTTTGTGTCAAAAGAATATACTACTTCTCCAAAATTGGTCTAAGAAATGGTTACATTAGAAATATTCTTTTGACATATACAAAGACCAAGAGGGGAAATGGGCCATTTGGAGGTAAGGCGCACCACATCTAATAATAACTGGTTTCCAGCCACTGCATAGCTCATATCCTCAAGGTTACTTGTAGCCAAACACAGGGATGGGTTTATGAATGTGTTAAGAGTACAAAGGAAGCCAGATGTGGTGGCACATGACTATAATCTGGGCTAATCAAGAAGCTGAGGCAGGAGGATCACAAGTATGACGCCAGCCTGGGCAACTTAATGAAACCCTGTCTCAAAAATAAAAAGTAAAATGGGTTGTGGCCCATCAGATTACAGCAATGATTCTAACTGAAATACTTTATTTTACAGATGACCCCTATAGCACCATTCTGAACAGCTGTTGTATAACACGGCAAAATGGCTTTTCTAGAGTCACAAAGAGGACCCCCCCCCAATTCTAAAATGAATACATGGTCTTTACTCTAGGCTTAATGGGAAAAAATGATGAAAAAGAGGAGGCACTCTATTTCTGTTCACAAAATAGTTAATACTATCAATCAGAATGGACTTGGATAGCTGCTGATTGAGGCTAAATAGCTAGAGAAACTTCTTGAGAATGGAGGACGTGATGCTGTAGTGTATCTGTGCCAGAACTAACGGTGCACCCTCCCATCTATGCCCTATGGCCCATGGAAGATTATTCAATACATCTAGTTCTAATCAACTAAGGCACCAAGTATTACATTACATATTTCCTGTCAACAGGAAGCATAAACTTAGGAAGAGGGGAACACCAGCAATACTTTAGACAGAATACTTTAGACAACTAGAGTAAAGTTAATATAAAATTCAGGCCAAAAAAATACAAGCAAGTGTTTGTCATTTCATAGGCTTACTCTAGAATCCCATAAGCAGGCTCAGGAGCTCATCAACCTTCAAGAAATGCTATATGAAAGGAAGAGTTTTCCAAAGCAAAAGCCAAAAGTGGACTCTATCTTCTATCATACAGGACCCAGAATACACGATAATACACTAAGAAACACCGGAGAGAATGGCATGTACCATGAAGTACATCCACAAACAGGCTGGTATATAATACAGTACCAACGTGACTTTAGGTTCTAGGACAATCTAATGGTTCTAAAAATCTACTTACATCCAATTTTCTGCTGTATAGGAACTCAAGTAAAAAACAAACAACAAACAACAACAACAAATCAGCCTTAAAGGCCTCTCCAGCTTCTTGTCATGTCACTAGCATCAAGTACATTAAGTATACAAATGACAGATAAAAATCCTCTGGGCTACAATCTATCAACCCAAATGAGATGCTTCCTGCATTATGGAGTTACTATGTAGAAAATGGGAGAAATGTGGACAAAAAGGAAATCCAAGCCACACCATATGGTGAGAAAGACCAGAGTTAATGCCCCTCCATTAGTCAGAAAGATAAAACACACTTGTGATGATTTGGATGACAGAAATCGTTTAGAAATAAAGTGATACAAGGGAGAATTTTCCTATATGAAAAGTCAAGAAACTCATGGTGAAGAATAATATCTCATCAAAGCCTTTAACCCCTTAGGAGGAGGGAAGCTATGTTGAAAAAATTAGGTTAAGAATCAAAATATCTGCTCACTTGCTATATACACAAAGGCAATTCTTTTACTCCAACTTTCAATTTCAACTTCTAAAAGAAAGGAAGTGTAGTACCTGTGTCCAACAGGGAGAGCAGCTTTGAGCATCCAATAAAACAGATTTGGTGGAGACGCTTTAGTGAGTCTGTTAAATGGGCTGTAACAGTGTTTGGAACACTAAAACTGAAAGACTACTGGATTCTCAGTCACCAAATTCAGGGTCTAAATCCCTGCTCTAAAACTAATCAACTGTGGTACTTGAATAAGTTATTTCATTGAGTCTCAGTCCCTTCATCTCCAAGATATTATATATTGAGGGACAATATAAAATAGCTGTTGAAACAAGAGATTAGAGACAGTCATAATCCTAGCAATGTTATGTGACTTTGGCCAAGTTATTTAACTTCACTTAATCTGTTTCATTCATAAATGAGGATAACGTTTACCTCTCAGGGTTGTTGGGAGGGTTAAGCAAACAATAGTGGCTGGTATATAGTAAGGGCTAAATAAACAACTCATACAGCTAGAGTTAAACACTTGAAGCTGTATTTGACATACCTATAATTAAAAATCAAGAGTCATCTATTTTATAATAACACAGCTATCAAGAAAGAACATAAGCAATAGCTAGCTCACTAAGCAATTGAGAAGAGAACAATGAAAAACAAGAGAAATGAACAATCTGCTATCCCCAAATGATGGTCAGGGAAATTTCATAGGTACAGGACATAAAGAATATGTGATTATGCATAAGCATTTTAGACACATTCATGCAGAAGTACTGAAACCAAATTAAGCAGCAGAAAAGCCATGTTTGAAAAATTTATTGCTAAATGAATGACACAGCTCCCTAAAAAGATGTGTTTTGTAACATGATCTTAATGCCCTCCGGGGACAGTTAACTGGGCTGTGGAAAAATGGAAATGGGTCAGTGAGAACATATCCTCTGAGAGCAGTGATTCATAGTAAAAAAAAAAAACCAAAAAACCAAAACAAAACAAAAAAACAAAACAAAACTGGGATCATTGAGATGATAAATTCAACAGAATTATGACATTAAGTCAAGATGTGTTATCTGCTGGACACTGGCTAGCCAGAGACGCACTGAAATTGGTTAGCTGGAGAAGAACATGAAGACTGAATGCTTTAGTCTACTTGGTTTGATATTAAAAATATCACAGCTGGGGGGCTTAAACTTTTTTCTCACAGTTCTGGAGGCTGAGAAGTCAAAAATCAAGATGCTAGCAGAGATGGTGAAGACACATTCCTGGCCTGAGCAGCGGACTTCTCCCTGAATCCTCACATCCGAAGGAGAAACAAGCTCTGGTGTCTCTTCCTGTTACAACAGCACTAACTCATAACTAACCTAAAGGGCTCCAACTCCAGGACCTGATCTAAACCTAGTCACCTCCCAAAGGCACCAGCCAAACTTGTACCGCTGACATATTTGTTAGTGTTGAAGGCAGACGATTCTTACCCTCCAAAAAGATCAAACTGACAGAGAATCATCAAAGTCTGCCATTTGTGTTATAATTAGGATAGTCAAATAGGAAGTGAAGGGACAGCCCTTGGCCTTGCTTAGCATGCTCACTATTTTCACTGCTGTCTCAGAACATAAAGATGCTATGTTAACTCAAAGTCCCGTGATAATTGTGCTGTAAAAGTATGTGCCAGTCTGAGGTAAAGCAAGTGACACTTCTGTGCTAACCCTAAAACTCATTTCTACAGCATATTTTACTCTAAAATGTGAACAGCAATAAGGCCATTGATCAAATGTAACTTGAACCCACGGTAACATACTATCCTCTACCAGGGGCTATTTCCTGACCTTACTAAGTCACCTGCCAAATACATATCAGACTATTCAGGAATCAAAAATGTATCTGCATTAGATACACTCAAAGAGATACATAATGCAACACAATTCAAAAGGGGGTGGTCAGTTATGAAAAGGTAAGTCATTTCTGATCCATCTTTTCTTCAACACATTTCTGATTTTCATTTGGGTCAGCCACTCTTCCTCCTGTTACTCCAGCAATGTACTTTGACATTGGCTGGCTTTTCATGTCTGTAATTCCAGACTGGTAGGCTGGCTTGCCTTTCCCCGCTGCACCCCCCTCTCTTTTTGGCGCTGGGGATGGAACTCAGTGCTTGCTAGGCAAGTGCACGGTACCACTGAGCTACACCACCAGACCCCCAAGGCTTTAAATATGTTTGTGTTTTAACTGTTTCCCTTGCCTCTCAATATCTTCCCTATTCTCAGTTTTGTCATTTTTCACACGATTTGCTTTTAACTACTTAATATAACAACACTACAAGTTTTGGGTCTCACATAACAGATACAGAATGCTTTAAAAAGCACCTTTAGTGCCATTCTTGGTAGCTGAGGTAGCACGTCTGCTACAACAGGGATAGAAAGTAACAAAAGTGTCACCAGCCTGAAAGAAACTCTTCCAATTGGTTGTTCTTTCATTCAAGAACTTACCCACTCACTCGCAACATAGTTCAAGGGTTTATTTTGTGCCAGGAAGTAATCCAGGCAAGGGGAATTAAGCAGTGAATACAAAAGAAAGGTCTTTGTCCTTGGGAGCCGATATTATAGAGGGGTTCTGAGAAGGGGATTTTCATTTCAATTATTGTTGAAACAAAAGCAATTTAAAGTTCCAATTATCCAATTAAAAATTATATTTAAGTACATATTTAGATACAGGAAATTTCTCTAGACCACTTTTCTCCATTTGGCTCATATTTGAGGTGTTTCCTCCTAAAAGAAGTGCTAGCAAAAGGCCCTGGGTTCAATCCCCAGCAAGGCGCAAAAAAAAAAGAAAGTGCTAAATTCTAGTTAAATGCTTTGCTGTTCATAACGAGGGATTCGGCAGGCAGCTTCAGTCAATTCTAATTGAACAAGCAGAGCCAAACCCAACAGGCATGATTTATTATTACTATTTGTAAGCCTTATAGTTGACCTGGGTCGGGTTTGATGGAGGAAGCACCTGTGCACACGTGCTATTTACAGAGCAACTTGGGAAAGCCTAATCCATTATATCAGTTTGCTTTGTAAATCTAAAAGAAGTCTTTCTTAAAAATTTACTCCCCAATGGGACAGGGGTGTAGCTCAGTGGTAGAGCGCTTGCCTAACATGCACGAGGCTCTGGCTTTAATTCCCAGCAATGGGGTTGGGAGGGCCCTGATTAAGACTATTCATCTAGTTCATTAAGCTAAGGTTAGCATTAAAAAGTTAATTTCATTTAACTTATTTTAGTTAACTTTATCCTGATAATAGCATAAATTGTATAAATTAATCTTATTTTAGGGATTAAAATTTGAGGCTTAAAGAAATGAGTAACTATTCTCCTTTATTTATTTTGGGTTAGGGACTGAAACCAAAAATACTGAGTGAGGTTAAAAAGTTTGCCAAGTGGCAGGGGAGGAATTTGAAGTCTAATTTTAAAGTTTATATTCTAACCCTAGAGTGGGAGAATTCAATCAATTCTACAGCCATACTTGCTACTTCAGACAGGAACCTTCCCAGAACACATTCTTGCTTCTGTTACCTATTCCCCTACCCACACCAGCTCAGGACTAATGCAGATATTATTTGCTTCATAAAAGATTATCTTTTCACCAACAGAGTGACTTGTTTTATCTCCAATTTATTTTTTGTCTGAATCGTTCAATCAGACAGAACATACATGCTGCAAACATGTTTTTCCCCCACAGAAAGTTTTTTTTTCAAATGTGGATTTTGAGTTCCTTAAAGGTAGAAGATGTTACTTTCTCCAAGTCCAAACAGATTTACCTACCTTTGACACAGGTACTCAAAAATATTGGTAGACAAACAGACTTTTGCATTTTCACAGCTTGTTTCTAAGAAGCAAGGTATGATGATAAGAACTTGTGATAATTCAGAAAAATCCCAGTGTTAAAGGACAGGCATTTCTGACACAAGTACCTTGGTAACAGTAAAAGGAAGAGAAAACACAGGTGGCATGTGGCAGTTTATGATTGCAGAATACAGGAGGAGAATGTAAACCAATCAGAAACTGGTCTCCATCCTGTTCTGTCCTAGATATGACAGGATGTGGAGAATAAATGGCTGTGGATGATGTAAAGAGAAATCTGTTTCTAAGAGATCAAATTATCAGTTCTGAACCTTTTAACCATAAGAAAACCATCCTGTTTTCATAAAGGCTACATTTAGAACCAACAAGTTACTTAAATTTCAAATTTAGTAAAATGTGAAAGTAAGCATTTGCTTTACTGCTATATAAGATGATGCCCCAGTAAACTTGGTTCCCACAACAATTTCACATTACTCATTTTTTGAGGCAATGGAGATGGAGCCCAGGGGCTCGCATGGGCCAGGCAAGGGCTCCACCACAGCAGCTCCACCTGCTAACTGAACCCTTCCTCAGCGTCCCTCATGCCCACTTCAGTCTGTTCTCCACGTCCCCTTCAGAGGTGAGTATATACTTTAATGAAATAAGTTTCTTTTATGCAATTAGGATATTATATTAATAAGTGCTAAAAATATATTCTCCCCTTTACATTGCCCCATTAAGAGTTCTGGGAAGAATGTGTAGTGAGGGGAGAATATACCTCTCGGAGATTTCTGGTTTTACTCCTTCCTCTCTTCTTACCGTTACTAGACATCGACACATGTTTGCGTAAGCCACGGAGAAACTGGGTTCATCAATAGCCTTCTCAAAGACCAGGTCAATGACTCCTTTCAGCCGCTCCTCTGTGTCAACGGTAAGTCCTGACACTTGCTTCATCAGCTGGTTGAACATCTGTGGTGTCAATTTATTTAAGATACTTCGAACTTTTCTGAAAAGTTCCTAAAAGGTTTACAAAAAAGAAAAGAATATTAGCCTTACTATGACAATATGATATGTTCTGGAAGGATTTTAAAAATATAACTTATGAGTTAAAATTCTCAAATTTATTAACGAGGACTGTGAACTAGTAAGATGAAAAATTAAATACATCTATTCTAATAATTTATAAAAAATTATCCAACCTTCTGTTTGATGATGAGAATTTTAGGAACTAAATGTTTTCAAACTCTGTTGGCACGAACATCATCTGACGTATTTATTTTCTTTTTGGTGTTGGGGATTGAACCCAGGGCCCTGGCATCCTAAGAGCACACTTCATCAGTAAACAGCCCTCACTGGGGCATTTCTAAGGCCAATGTAACACTATGAAACAAAAGCTATGAAACTCTGGATGTGCCCTTTGAATCAGTATTTATACTTTTAGAAATTTATTCATATTTAGGGATAGGTAAAAAGATCTTAGATACAATAATTTCTATCATAATCCTTTATAGAAAATAAATTCAATGTGTAAATATAGGAATTTTTGAAATTACAGTATAATATAAATTATGTTATGAAATACCAGACAAGAGTCTTTTAAAATGATATTTTAGAAACATTCAACAAGTTAGGAATAAAAGGAATTTGTCTCAGCTAGAAAAAGGGGATCTACAACCCTATTCAATGGTAAAAGACTAAACTCTTTCTCCTAAGATTGGGAACAAAGCAAAAATATCTGTCTTTACCATTCTTATTCAATATCATACCAGAGGTGCTACTTAGTACAATAAGACAAAGACAAAGAAATAAAGTGTACAAATTACAAAGGAAGAAATACTTCAGAGATGAGGTTAATTGTCTACATAGTAAAATTATAAAGAATCTAAAAAATGAGCTACTATAAGTCTGTCTGGCAATTATACAATACATTCAAGTGCAAATAAAAATTTTGTTGAAGTACCATTTACTATAGCACCAAAATCCAAAACACACTTTATAAAAATCTAATAAAATATCCACAAGAGGTGAATGATGAAAACAATAAATCACTGATCAAAGAGACCAAAGAGAAAAGCCTGAGCAATTTTGGGGAAAAAAAAAAAAAAAGAAGAACTCATACAACCTGATTTCAATATTAACTATGTATAGGACTAAAACAAAACTGTGGTTCTGGCAAAAGGACAGACACACAGCTCAACAGAACAGAATGAAGAATAGAGAAATAGACTCATATATGTAATGAACTGATTTTTAACAAAGATGCAAAGGAAATTCAATGGTGAAAAGACAGTCTACTCAACTGTGATAGAATATGGACATTCAAAATGAAATAAAGATGAACATCAAATTGATCCATATCTTGCACCTTTTATAAAACTCAAGTAAAAGTGGATCGCAGAACTAAATAAAATTAAAATTTAAAACCTCTAGAAGACAACATAGAAAAAAAGCGTTACATTCTTGTGTCATGCAAAGATTTCCCAGATATGACAGCAAAAGCACCATCCACAAATGTAAAATTGATAAACTCAATATCATCAAAATGAAAAGCTTCATACTGTGAAAGACACTGTTATAAGAATAAACATAAAGCATAGAATATCACAGGAAATTTGTAAATATGTACAGAACTCAGAATATGTAGAGAACTCTGAAAACTCAACATTAAGAAAATATATCAGAGCCTGGGGTTGTGGCTCAGTGGTAGAGCGCTTGCCTAGCATGTGTGAGGCCCTGGGTTCAATCCTCAGCAGTGGGAAGAAGGGAGGGAGGGAGGGAGGGAGGGAGGGAGAGAGGGAAGGAAAGATAGAAAACACACCACTCAGTGTTGCAGTTGTAGCTCAGGGGTAATGTGCCTGCCTAGCATGCGTGAGGCACTGGGCTGGATACTCGGCATCACATAAAAATAAGTAAACAAACAAACAAACAAACGAACAAAAAAACCAAAGGTATTTTTTTTAAGAAAGAAAGAAAATATATCTATATCACTCAATGAAAAAGGGCAAAAGATATACACAGAAACTTTCCCAGAGAAGATGCAGGAATTGCAGATAAGCACATGAAAGGATATTCAAAGTAATTCATTATTGGGAAATGCAAATTAAAGCTACAATGACACACCATAGCATATATCCATTAGAATGACTAAACTTTAAAAAGCAGGAAAAAGCAAAGGGTGGGGAAGATGAAGAATAACTGAGACTCCCATTCCCTGCAATCAGATACACAAAACAGTAAAACCAATTTGGAAAACATTCAATTTTACTGGTAACCAATTTTCCAATAAGGTTAAACATATATTCACCAAAAGACTGACCAATTCCATGGCTAGGAACTCATCCAAAAGTAACTAATTGCTGGGTGCGGTGGTGCACGCCTGTAATCCCAGCACTTGGGGGGCTGAGGCAGGAGGATTGCGAGTTCAAAGCCAGCCTCAGCAATTTAGCGGGGCTCTAAGCAACTCAGTGAGACCCTGTCTCTAAATAAAATACAAAATAGGGCTGAGAATGTGGCTCAGTGGTGAAGTGCCCCTGGGTTTGATCCCCAGTAGCCAAAAAAAAAAAGTAACTAATTTCTAATTTATGCTCACACAAACCCTGCACATACAAAATTTATAGCAAATTTAGTGGTCACTGTCCAAACCTGTTTACCCTGTGAAGGGATAAAATAACCAACACTACAGGGCAATTAAAAAGAAAACAATAACATTAAAAAACAGTTCATGATATGTGGAAATAATCTGGGTGAATATAAAATGCATATGATAAGTACAGGAAGCCATGGTTAAAATGATTCAAAGAAATATTACAGGGACAGAGCAGATTAGTGATTACCAGATGTGAGCATGAGGAAGATGGGTAAGTAAGTGTAAGGTAATATGAGGGTATTGGGGCTGATGAAAACATTACTGGGGTCTAATGAAAATGTTTTATATCTTGATTGAGGTGGTAGTCACTGTGTTTGTCAACAACTATACATGTATACACAAAAAGGAAATTTTTCTTCCAATTATGTTGCAATAAAAAAACAAAGTTATAAAAATGCAAGAAACCATAATATAATACATGAAAAAGCTTATAAAATGCTCTATTTCTTTCAAAAACTTGTATTTGAATACAAGATATTTAGAATTTGTGTAGATATGTTAACATTTTCTTTAGGCAGGAGACAATAAATCAAATAAAAATTTTTAAAATTACATTGTCAAATTTTCCAGCAACAAGTCAACACTGATTTAAAGAAATAAATAAATGCTGGGCACTGTGGTACACGCCTGTAATCCCAGTGATTTAGGAGCCTGAGGGAGGAGGATCACAAGTTTGAGGCCAGTCCCAGCAAATTAATGAGGCCCTCAGCAACTTAGAAAGGAAGGAGGGAGGGAGGGAGAACAAAGAAAAAGACGATAGAAGCCTTTTTTCATTTAAAGGTTGAGATGTGCTCAGATGAGACAGAAAAGGAAGGACTTGATTTCAGTGAATGTGGAGGAGGACATAATTAGGAATTTTTGACAAACTCTGTGACATCACTGGAGGGATGAACAAAGGTAAAAAGCCAAACAAGGTTGGACAGTTTGGCTTTTCGCTGAATCAAATCATGTTTGTCTTTGCTTTTTATGAACAACATTTCTTGTTTGTCAAGTGTTACAAATGTTCAATGATTAGTTGCTATGTAGGAAGTTTCTGCTGGTGTTAAATCAAAGACATGTCCAAGGGCTTCAGGAATGGTGCCAAGTACTTCGAATCACTTCATTTCATCTTCATTTCATCACACTGGTCCTCGGAAGTGGATACTATTTGTATGTTCACTTTGCAGGTGAGATTAAGAACCTGCCTAACAGAGTCAAGATTGTCTCCAGAGTTGGAATTTTTAACTACTACACTAAAATTGCTAATGGTGAAAAAATAGATATAAAGGAATCAGACTGAAAAGTTAATACGTGGTCTGTGAGGCAATCCAGTGTGAAAGCTAGAAGCACAAACATCCAAAGGAGACAGTGGATGTTACGTAGGTATAGCAAGTGGCACTGTGTATGCAACAAAATATGAATAAAAGCTTTATAATTTGATATGCAAAATTAATATTTTGTGGCTTAAAAAAGAAATTCATTCAATTTATCCTGAGTTCTGAGAGCAGAATATAAACAAAAAGATGCATAAAATTCCATTTTATTCCAAAAGACTCCAAAATAAGATCTTACATGTTTTAGCTTTCTAGAAATGAAGGCATCAGAGGTGCACACCTGTAAACCTAGCGATCTGGGTGGCTGATGCAGGAGAATCACAAGTTCAAAGCCAGCATTAGAAACTGAGCAGGGCCCTACACAACTTAGCAAAAACCTTGTCTCAAAATATAAAAAAGGGCTAAGATGTGGAATATGGCTCAATGGTTAAGTGCCCCAGGGTTCAACTCCTGGTGGAAAGGAGAGGAGAGGAGAGGGGAAAGGGGAGAGGGGGAGGGGAGAGGGGAGAGGGAAGAGGAGAGGAGAGGAAAGGAAAGGAAAGAAGGAAGGAAGGAAGGGAGGGAGGGAGGAGGAAGAAAGGAAGAAAGAGAGAGAAAGAGAGAGAGAGAGAGAGAGAGAGAGAGAGAGAGAGAGAGAGAGAGAAGAAAAGAGAAAAGAAAAGAAAAGAAAAAAGAAAAGAGAAGAAAGAGAAGGCCTGACAATGTAGAGCAATGTAAGGCCTGAATGACAGAAGTTTTTCATATATGAGCCCTCCAGACGTGGTGTTTTGAAAAAACACATAAACAGTAATTTCAAGAGAAAATAGTATATTTGATGGCTTTTAGAATAATGTTTTTACCAGAAGAAAAATACAAAAAGTCTTAAACTGATATTTCCCTATACTAAAATAAGGCAAAACGTTGAGATAAATCAAAATGTTCTGATTATAATTCTAGAACAATGTTAGGATGTGCTCCTGTTCTCACCTGGGTTTTGATGTTTTCAGGATCCTCAGCTTTGCTATCTCGTTTTTGGCTGGGCTTCCAGGCATTCTCTGCCTTTTTTAAGTGCACGTCTTCTTTTACAGAAACAGTGATGATCTTCCTGGGCTCCCTTCTCTGTCCAGGTTGAGACCTCCGTGGCCCAACGTTCAACAACTAGGACAAGAATATTACATCTATTCAGAGTACTTTCAATTTACTGTGTCTCCTGTGTTGTTCAAGTCAAGCCTGATGTTCACACCAAACGCTTCAAGATGCAAAGACTAGGCCCTCAAGTTAGAGGACCCCAGAATACCATGAACCTAATGGTCTTTACTTCCATAATTTTTTGATCCTGAAGTCCTGAATGGGACAGAAAGTCATGTTGCCCCCAGGGGGTGTGGTGGTGCACTCCTGTAATTCCAGCAACTCAGGAGGCTGTGGCAAGAAGACTCCAAGTTTATGGTCAGCCTCCGCAATTTAGACTATAAGTAATTGAGGGAGACCCTGTCTCAAAATAAAAAATAAAAAGAGCTAGGAATGAAGTGCCCCTGGGTTAAGTCCCCAATAACAAAACAAAACAAAAAAGTTTTCCTAGCACAAAAGACTCTCTCTAACTGTACCTCTACAAAGTTAACTGGACTGGCCACTTTCCATAATCACAAAAAAATTCACAGGTAGTAGTCATCAGTCAGAAATACGCTCTAAAAACTGGGTTTTAGGGCTGGGGATGTGGCTCTATTGGTAGGGTGTTTGCCTTGCAAGCCCAAAGCCCCGAGTTCAATCCCCAGCACTGCAAAAAAAAAAAAAAAAAAAAAAAAAAAACCCCCAAAAAACAAAAAAACAAAACTGGGTTTTACATTTTTAGACTAAAATGCAAATATATAACAACTTCATCATTAAAATTCTCCATAGCACTGACAACTCCTAAAGCTTTAAATTTGCTTGGTCAGAAATATGATCAGTGAGAGTCAAACCAAATTACTCCCTGAAAAAAATGTCTTTCTCTATTTTTTAACCTGATTCCTACCACATTCCTCCTGTAAACACCAATATAGGCTGACATGTCACAGCAGTCACCAAATTAAGTACTGTTACTTAAGTTAAAAGTTACATTTCTGAATATCAAAATATCCATAACAGTAGCTACCTTAAATGTTTGGAAATCAATCTGCAAGATTAAAGATTAGGCTGGGTGTGGTGGCACATGCCTGTAATCCCAGTGGTGTGGGAGGCTGAGATATAAGGATCACAACTTTGAGGCCAGACTCAACAATTCAGTGAGGCCTTAATCAATACAGCTCAAGCTCAAGTTTCACATAAGGCCCTGGGAATGTAGATCAGTGGGAAAGTGCCGCTGGGTTAAATCCCCAGTACCAAAATGATAATAATAATGACAATAATAATGACAATAATATTGACAATAATATTGACAATAATAATATAATAATAATAATAATAATGCATTGGGTTGATACTAAGTCCTGCTACCTCCCAGACCTGATGTTGTATGATGATCTTTATTTTTTCTGATAATTATTTTTAAATGCTGACCAAATATTTGACATTGGATTTTACAAGGAAAGAAAAATAATCTTCATACAAGACATAGACCAGCATCATATCTTACTTAATGCCCCAATGTTGCCCTTTTGAATTCATATGAAGTATAGACTTCAGTGTCATGATTTACAGAAAAAGCTTCTAGGACAGATGTGGAATGAGGTCTAAGTTGACAAAACATATATCTATCACTCTCAAAATTATTCCTTTACACTAATTAGAAATAGTAATATCAGAGATGTATCAGGACCGAAACTTCTGGGAAATTTACACCAATTTTGTCAAATGTATCTAGTTAAGATAATATGATCAAATATATTTTGGTAAACATGAAAAAATAGATCAGATAAACACAGAGGTATGTATCAGACATGATATTATGGAAAGGCAGTAAAAACTAAAAACATGTGAACAGGAAACAGCAGCTAAACCTAATTGTACCACTATAAGAACTTTTCTTTGTAACTGAAACTTTGATATGGTAGTCTAGATCAAACAATTCTTTTAAAGAAACTGCAGCACACCAAGTACTGTCTGGTTTTTGTAATCCAGGCTATACTCGAGTGTTGACTTACATGGGTTAATATCTTTTTCAATGCTAGGATAATACAGCTCAAGCTCAAGTAAACTAGTATAACACATTTAATCTACATACTTGCACACAATCTGGGTATAATAAAAGGAAATTACATCAAAAATATGTAAGAGTCACTGTATACATATTTAGAAATAGTTGTAAGATGTATATTTCCAAAAATTACTGCAAATACCAATGAACGTGTCTTGAGATTTTAATCTAAAAAGTGACAGATATGATTTATGCTGTATCCTTTTAGCTGTCCCAAGACAAATATGTATGGATTACAAATGGGCAACATAGAAGTTGAGAAATATTAAAAAATAATAAGCCGGGTGCGGTGGCGCACGCCTGTAATCCAAGCAACCTGGGAGGCTGAGTCAGGAGGATCGTGAGTTCAAAGCCAGCCTCAGCAACTCAGTGAGACCCTGTCTCTAAATAAAATACAAAATAGGGCTGGGGATGTGGCTCAGTGGCCGAGTGTCCCTGAGTTCAATCCCTGGTTCCAAAAAAAAAAAAAGAAAAAAAAAAAATAATAATAATAATAATGCTTCAAAGTAAATATAGGTTTGAAAAGCTAACTGGTTAGGTTGTTGGTCCAAGATAAAAGTTATTACCACCATGCAAACTCCCAAGACAAATTCAGAAATGATATTTGCATTGCTGTACAAATATTAGATAAACACAGTTCACAAATATTTATCTATGTATTTTGAACCCACAAATATTTAAAACCATTTACTTTGTCCAATTAATATGTACAATTAATCAAACACCAACCAACATTCTCACGTTTACAGTGAGAGAACAAACTGGAATAGGGAGATAGAAGAACTGGACTCGAGTCCAAATCTCCTACTCAGGAGCAAAGTCACTGTCAGCATGCTTCTTAACCTCTGCATTTTAAGTCTTCTCATAAATACAAGGTCTGCTCTATTGACAAAGGGTTATTCTGAAGATCAGAGGATACAAGGTACATAAAAGGACCTTAAAAACTGTGCAAGGACAGGTAGGATATACTCCATTGCTTATCTAACATGCACAGGGCCCTGGGCTTGATACCCCAGTACTGCAAAAACCACCACCATCCCTAAAAAACAACCCCACAAAACTACACAAGGTATTATCAGCAATAAGAAAGAACCAAAAGGGATTTTTTAAAAAGTGACATGTAGACTTAAATATTTTGTCTCTCTTTTAAAAAAAAAATTTAAGTTGTAGATAGACACAATACCTTTATTTTTTTAATTTATTTTTATGTGGTGCTGAAGATCGAACCCAGTGCCTCCCTCGCATGTGCTAAGCAAGTGCTCTATCACTGACCTACAACCCCAGCCCTGTGTCTTTTTGAGTGCAAAAAATATATATATATAAGTCATCAAATTTATAGTATTCTTCAAAAGAAGTACCATATGGTGAACAACTTATTACTAAACATACACACAAAAACACTGGGATCTTGTGCTAAGAGTTATGGAACATAGAAAAAGAAATGATGTCTGATCTTCCTGCCTGAAAGACAGACAATCCTGACTGATGGGCTAGAAGAGGAAGTTGGGTATACTGTCCTCTCCGTCCACAAATATCAGAACTAAAGTGAAGCAGCCAAATTTGGGATTGACTAATTTAGTGTCACAGCTTTTTTTTTTTTTTTTTTTTTTTTTGGTGAGCTACAAGTTTAATTTTTTTTACTCATTTTAAAATTTAAAAATGTATTAAGAAATTATACAAATCTATTTTAGATATACAGTGCTTCTATATATTTTAGAGACTATAACTACAAATTCTTCTACTTACTTAAAAATCAAAGGAAATAGAATCATTCAGTCTACAATTTTTAAAGACAGGCAATCAAGTGTTCCTTTAAAGAGAATATGAATTCAGGAACTTATTTGCTCCTAGGATTTTTATAACAGATCAATTAATCTCAAGAGTAGTTAAAATGAATACAAACGGCAATTGACTAAACTAGGTCCATATTCCTCTTAAGACATTTCTTTTGGAGTACTTTATCTGATATCTATAAACAGATTACTATTAAAATAACATCACAACTGCCAAGTAATTTGATTAAAAAACCTATAGAGATGATCCTTCTAGTTATTTCTAACAGATATGCACTTTACTGTCCATCAAGGAACACTTCCGAAAATTTGTATGAATCTGCACATCTGCATAATATTTTAAAACAATTGCTGTGCATTAAAACTCTTTTGTAATGACTAAGTCTCTTGCAGCGATGTTTATAAGTTCTATGGAGCATATCTTATAGATTTTAATATGACCAGATGGTAATTAATCAAAACAAATTTGGACAACTGGTGAAATTGACAGAGGTATAGAACCAGAAATTACAAAGAGCAGGGCTTCTGTTTATTTTCTTCCCCAAAGAGCATTATTTTTTGCTGCTTTATATGTTAAGACATTTATGCCTTATGATGTGAACATCTAGAACTATATTAACACACCAACGAACGCTGAACAAATTAAGTGAAGAATGTGTGTTAACTGGGGGAAGGCTAGAAGTGTAATTACTGTATTAAGGCTTGAATTATCAACACCACCCAGAGAGATTCGAATTTCCTATAAAAACTAGCTTTTGACGTAATAAAACTACTAAGAATGATCTTTTGGGAGACATTAGAAATTCTAGATGATATCTTATTCCCAGTTACATAACTTTGCATCAGAATAACTTGTCTGTCTGACTTAGGTAGGAATATGGATGACTGGTCAAACATAGTGTGACACAGTTAGTTTCAAAATTAATTTTCTACTTTCAATATTTTAAAGATATAACTTATTCTCAACTCATGATATTTCCATTTCACTATAACTAATTATTAAAAAAACAATGAAAAGCAAGCTAGTAATAAAAGTGCAATACACAATGCAGACAGGAAGAGGGACACAGTGATTCATACCTTCTGAGAGCGACATGAACAAACCAATATATAATACCCACAGATGCTGTTATTTAGTAAATAACAAAGATGCCAAATGTTAACAAAATAATGCTATAAACCAAAACCAGAATAAAAAGTAATGAAAATATAAATTGGAATCATCAAGAAGGGAAATAACGCTGGGGAAAAAGGGTAAAAAGTTTTCTAAGACATTTTGGGGAGGAAATTCAAATTGTAGAAAAATTTTAATATTTATAAAAAATAGATAAAGGTAACATTTCAAAAGGTAACATTTCCTCTGTTCACACACATGGAGGTCTTTAGATGGTGACTCTCAATAAACAACATGTTCGAGATCAGGGAAGTTCTCTGTAGAGCCTCCAACATGCTATAGACATTCAAGTACTTTGAATCAGTATTTAGCTGCAGACAAATAATTCAAATATATACAAAGTGACATTTGTTTTCACGTGGTATAGTCTTATTTTGAAGCAGGTTTCAAAAGTTGCCATTACAGAAATAAAAAGGTGATGAGGAAATAAACTGTCACCTTATGTAAACATGTTTTTACAAGCATAGAATAAAGTTCTCTTATAAGGGTAATCTTCCAAATACACATGAAGCCCTGAGTTCCTTCAGATTTTGGGTTAAATGCACGCTCTGCTAGTCTAGCTTTAAGGGAAATGACATCGTCATGTCCCTGGCAACTTTCCCCATGCTTTCTGCAAATCTACAAAGCATGGAGTAGGCAGCGTCTGCCAAATCCTGCACAGTGCAGCACCCCAGCAGAAGTCCATTGGTGATGCCACTTCCACCGCTGAAGAGCCTGCCCCTGGGGGTGCAATGGCAATCTGCAGTTTACCAATACCAGTCTTTTATAGACGTTAATTGTTTACATTTTGACTTCACAACCTAAAGTACATAAGAAAAGCAAAATGGAAAATACTATAACACCATAGACTATCATTTAAAAAAGAAAAATGATTCAGCGCACCCCTAGAGGCAGGCTCTTCAGGGGTGGGTGTGCAATCGCCAGTGGAGTGCAACTTGGGGCTTTGCTCTGTTCCAGAATTGGCAATCCATGCCTGCTCTGCACTTTGCAAATCTGTAGAAACAAAGACAAAGAGAGGAATGTTACTGAATGTCATCAGAGATCTGCAGTATACCAGGATAGTTGAAAACAAAACAGAAATCCTGTTGGTCTACTTTTAAAAATATTTGCAAGTCAATGCAACAGAATAAATTTGAAACAAAAAAACACAAAAACAAAACCAAGACCAAATTAATGCAGATCAGTTTCTTTGAAGTAAAAATGATTCAAGTATATTTATTTGCTTTCAATATTTGTATGGAGAGCACTGTCTTCACCTCATTTACTTCTTGATTACAGAAATCAGCAAATAAAAGCCACTCTGTCTTGCCATTAGACAAGAGTTTATGAAAGCTTTCTTACTAATTTGATCATAGGGAACTTGTACTTACAGGTACACCTCTTCCACCAGGTGGTTGCCTTCCAAAATCTGCAAAAGCTGGCGTAAAATCTGGTCCTCGAGGTAAAATCCGAGGATCCAGAGTTCTCATTGGCAATTTGGGTTGGTTGATCTGCATGAAGAAAAAAGCAAAGCTTAAAACACACATTTCAGAGCATTCAGTGCTGGAGAATTAACAAAAACTTTGACTAAAAAGTTTTCAGTGGAAATGATAAGTAAGCACTGGCTTCTGAACCAGGACAAATCCAACCTAATGCATGGCAGCTTCTCCTGGGCTAGCCTCAAAGCCATAGGACAACCACGGTGCTCTTGTGCCCTGGGACTGATTAGGCCTTATACTTCCAAGGAGAGGCTACACTCAATCAGCTGACGGCAGAGAACCACAGAAGGGCACAAGACAAGTAAATAATCTGGAGATCTTCTGACATTGGGCCAAATTTTGGGATTGTTTTTTAGAGAAGATATTCACCAGGATGTCAGAGCACTTGCCTATTAGATATCTTGCTATTGTTCATCTTGGTTTTGATGTTGTCAGTTTAAGGTTAGTAATGCACACATGAAAGTAGACGGAAAATCTCAAAGGAGAAACATGTCATGGGTAACCCTTTCAAAATTTCACTTTGTTTGCCTTGTTAAACTGAAATACTGGACTTTGATTAAGCATATAATGTGACTTTGGAGTCAGCAAAACTAAGTAGTTCAGTGAGACATCATTTAAGGAATGGCCAAAGCCAGAGATAAATAAGGTAGCAAGACAGGAAGGAATACTTTCTAAGAGCATGATGCAATTGAATACAACACTTGCACTCCAAAGTAATGACGTGGCCTCTGAGTAGTACACCAATTATTCACCTGAGAGCAGACTTAGATATAGAAAGAGATATAAGAAGACTATTGCTATGGGAAAGGAAAATAATTTAAATAAGATTAGTATAAGCAATTGCCGGACATCTTCATAAAGGGTATCTTAATCTATAAGATAGTTAAAGTCTGCATTTTAATGAGGAATAAAAGTTCCTCTTCAAACATAGTTCAGAGGCTGGGATTGCAGTTTGGTGGTGGAGCACTTGACCAGGATGCTTCAGGCCTTAAGTTTGATCCTTAATACCACAAAATGAAAAAAAAACAAAAACAAAACAAACTCTTCAAGCTTCTCTAGTAGCACTGGTTCAACTTTGATTTACATGAAATTACTTAAGCAGATATGCAACCAATTTTATTTCTTTTAATCTGAACAACAAACACTAACTGTACTAATTTTTGTTTGCATCCATTAAGTTCATGATTCACACAAAAACCTAGGAAGGATGCCTATCTGTCTGCACAGGATTGCAGGCTTTAATCACTAAAGTAACTATGAGGAAAAATTTGAGCTACACCTTATTTGAATTGTGCTGACTCCCACCCTAAGTTCCAAGTGAGTACCTTCATAGATTTCTGACCTGTTCTCAGTGTGGCCAGAGTTACATAATAAAATTTTAGAACAGTGGGGAAAGAGCTCTATATCAATTTAGTTAGGTTTCCCTCAACAAACACAAAATTTTTACATTACTAGGAAACAGCCATAATAAATTAATGAATTTTTAAAAATCGCCACTCAAATGTAGGTTCTAACATGCCTCTAACCTAAAATCCAACAATGTTTTGGGCAATTCTAAATCTTACACATTATATATCTTTTCCAAATGCTCTTTGGTTTAGTAATTCCCAAAATTGCTTACACTTCACGTATTTGCACTGATGATCAAAATCAGCTCCACCCAAAGACCTAGCTTTCTCAGAGCATGCACCTTACCTTGTCAAGAACCACATCACTGATGGGAGGCAGGCCCTCTGGTTTCTGTATACAGGCTGGCATGAACTGGAAGTCCAGCAGAAACTCCCTGTCATACTGCTTCTTGCCCTCAGTATCAGAAGGCTTCCAGGATTCTAAAAAGAGGGACAGATGTAGGCAGACAACTGTTTGTACAAACCAGATTCCCATATTTATTTCTTCATGAACAAACAAACAAAAACCAAAGGCAATACTGAATTACAGTCAGAAAATACCATGTAAAGAATTTAAACTGGGGCTGGGGTTGTGGCTCAGTGGTTAAAGTGCTTGCCTAGCATGCATGAGGCACCGGGTTCGATTCTCAGCACCACATATAAATAAAAGAATAAAATAAAGGTCTAACAACATCTAAAAAATATTTAAAAAAAAGAATTTAAACTATTAATTGTTCTTTCAACCCTTCTGGATAATTTGGATAAAAAATAATCTGAACCACTTAGAAACTACTTTAGTATATCCACACTAACCAACTTTTGACCAGGGACATGTAATAATATTCATTAAGTAAAGTAACAGCATTTAGATATGTCAGAAATAAGGAAATTGGCAAAATTCATGAAAAATAAAGGTACTTTGGTTATCTACTCGGAAATGTTTTAGAGAAAAGAAAAAGGTAAAGTAACTCAAAACACAAAACCAAATAACTTCTTTATGGTAATGAACCATCTAAATAGCTTTTGCTTTGAAGGCGGGAGGGAGGGAATGGAACCAAGGGCCTCTCCCTCTCCTGTGTTAGGTAAGTGCTCCACCACTGAGCCACAACCCTGTCCATCAAGCAGCTTGACATAGCATTTTCCATGTTAGCCTGTGGTTTAATGAGAAGAAAATAAAGTACCTGGAAACAGAATGTATGTATCTTTCTCCAAATATCCTGACTCTAAAAGTACTCTGAGCTAATATTTTTAAAATGAATTTTTAAATTAGTTTTTTGCCATAGCACTTTGATACTACACTACTGTACCAGTTATCACTATTCAATCCCATTCTGATTATATAAAATTGGAGAACTTCCATATAAAATTTTATTAGTGATAAAAGCAAGCAATGGTTTTTTCTTTTAATTGGCAAAACTCTTGTCCAAATCAGACGCCAGATCACTTCATGACAGCAAACCAGATCTCTTTATATTAGTGGTGTCTATTGTGTAGGTTATAGACCCATGAATGCTTTGGAAGAATTTTGCAGATATTTCCTTTTCTTTTTTCTTTTTTGGTACTGGGGATTGAATCCAGGGGCACTTAATCATTGAACCCCATCCCCAGCCCTTTTTTAAAATTTTATTTATAAACGGTCTTGCTGAGCTGCTTAGGGCCTTGCTAAGTTGCTGAGGCTGGTTCTGAACTCACGATCCTCCTGCCTCAGCCCCCAAGTTGTTGGGATTACCAGTGTGCACCACCATGCCTGGCTTTGCAGATATTTTCACCCAAACCCTATTTGCCCTATTTATTGACAAGCTAACAGCTTATCAGGATCTAAATTTTAAACTGCCTTTTATCCAAATATTGTCTTTGAATACTGTATTATACCGGTAAAAGAGAATCAGTCAATTATAGCTGGGACCCATAACTGTGTACCTTTCCCTGTAAAACAAAAGTGTAATTTATACAATCTTAAAATGGCAATACTGCTCAATTTCCTAAAGAAGGATTGGTGGCTACAAGTGCTTGGTGATCTGGTACAAGCCTAGATCATGAAAAGCAGTTTCAAAACAGTGGGTCCTATAGTTAAAAAATTAAAAATTCCATATAAAAATTATTTTGGTCTACTAGTTCCTAAAAATGGGATGAACTTTATAATTTCATACAGTCCATTAAGGGGAGTTTACTGGTAGGAAGAGAAAACTCAGTATATCAAGGTCCTAAGTATAAGTCAATGATTTTCAAAGATTTCAGGTTACAAACATACACATACATACAACTGAAGCTACTTTTTTTTTTTTCTGGAAGGCTGGTATATTTACATTCAAGTCCTACCTCACACAAAATTTACTGTACAATTGGCAGAATAAGAAAAACTTTGCATCTTTTCCAACTTTCCATCAAAGGAACCACCTTTTCCCACATATCCACACTAACTCTTACTAAAAATCTCAAAGTCAATCATGGTTTACAGAGTATGAGGACAGAAGTGCTTTGTAGGTGTTCAATAATCTAGGCATATGTTCTGGATGATTTACATCAGAGTTCAGTCGTACAGAGGGATTTCTGTCAACAAAACAAGTTCAAAGTTTATGCAATGACTATGTCAAGGGACATGGTCATATCTATAATGTTCCCTGGATTGAAAACAAATAAAATTAAATTTCTCTTACTGAATTCCAGCAGCCTGGTACTAACAGATTCCCTCTCCCAGAGGCACTTCCAATGCCAGTAAAAGTCCTGGAGCACCAACATCAGATGTCATTTCCGCGTCCTAGAACTCTAGATTTGCTAGTCACTAGTCTATTCTCTAAGTATTACACTGTGTTGAATCTCTTACATCCAGTCTATCTCTCTGAGGAGGCAGCAGAGTAAAAGGGAGAAAGAAAGAGGTACACCGGAAGGCAGGGAGGGATAAACTTACCTGGTTTAAATGGGAATGTGATCCCTTCGCCAGAACTATCGGTGGAGCCTGAATTAGCATCTCCTCCTTCACCCTCAGAAATACTCTCCGCACCATTACGCAAAGACTCAGCTTCTTCTCCATTTTCTTCTAAACCTTTCACTTTTTTTAGTTCAGAGGGGTCTTTCTCAGGATGAAACCCTTGGCTCATTTTCTCTTGTTCAGATTCAAGTACTCTGTCAATTGAAAGCTCTTCAGCTTTAGGCTAAAGCATAAGTGAACACAGAAGTTACATTTTTTCATACATGTGAATATACATACAGCCCTACATATATACCCTCAAAGATCACAGAAAAGCATGTCATTTCACAATAACAATGTTTGTGTTCAGCATTTGGCACTACAAAGGTAACTTTAAAAAGAAAACTTTGCTTATTTCATCATCTGGGATAAAGCAGAAAATTCAAATGGTTACTGAAACGCTTTATTGCCTGACTAAGGAAACCCAAACGAATCAAGGTTAGAACGGAGAGAACTGCTAATCCTTGGAAGCTGATGAGCACCGAAGAGTCCTAGTCAGAGATCTAAAACAAGCACTCTTCCTCATGCCACTGAAACGCAGTAAATATAAAAAGAAACACTAGACAGTGTGTTTTGTGTCGTCCTCTGGCTGTGAAATGGAGAGCCTGGATCTAGTTTAAAGTACCTAAGTCCTAAAAAGGTAATCACATCTTAAGGAGGACACCTTTTAGTTAAAATCTACTTTTCTTATTTGGTTCAGTCTTCTTTGAGGTTCAAACATGGGGGGAAAAAGGCTCAGAGCACAACTCTGTAGAGAGAAATCTGGGTTCTGAAGTACTAAATCTATATTTTTTAAGTTTTTTTAGTTGTTGATGGACCTTCATTTTATTCATATATTTGTATGCCGCGTAGAGAATCTAACCCAGGGCCTCACATGTGCTAGACAAAGGCTCTACCACTGAGCCACAACCCCAGACCCTAAATCTGTTTTTAAAGGCAAAAAAAAGAATTGATATTATTCTTCGTATTATTTTTTACCACTTTGGTGTCAGATATCAAACAAAATGACTTTCTAAGGTCCTCATGAACCATCAAAACTCTTAAATCACTTTTTTTCATGAAGATTGGCACTCTGAACACAACTCTCTGAAATTAGCACTAAGAAAAGAGGAATTCCAATTGATAACTCCATAGTAGATCAAGAGCCAAAAATTAGGGTTTCTTCAACAGAGCATTATGTAAAACAGTGTTCTATAATGTCTAACTACTTATGAAATCATATTTTCTTTTGTGTAAAAAAAAAAAAAATCCGAGTGAAAAATCCTACTTGGTTACATAAAAGAAGTATAACAAATGTAATACTAGTAAATTTTCTTCTTCATGGAGCAGACACTAAATTTTAAAATGTTATTTGTAGCATTGTTTTCAAGCCCTGATTATATAATGGAAATGAAAAGTCCATGCAAATATATATAAACACACATACACAACCATGGGAAGAGATAGTACATAGAAACTATCAAAAAAAAAAAAAAAAGCAGACAGACATAAAATCCCAGGAAAACAAAAGTTTGTCAATGATTTTATAAAACATGGCAGAAAGGAGACATCTTTTAAACTTTGAGAATAACAGGTCTACTAAAATTGAGTCATAATCAGAAGCCTCATTTTTAAAAATTTCATACTCTAATGTAGCCTAAATGAACCCATAATGACCTAGAAATATAACTTCATAATTAAGAACAAGTCATCAAGAAAATCCTTCACCTTCCCCCACAAAACGGGTTCTCACTATGTTTCCCAGGTGGGCCTCAAATTCCTGGCAGACTCAACAATCCCACTGCTCCTAAGCAATGGCCTCAGTATCCAGAGCAGCTGGGACTAGAGGACACCACTATGTCCACTAGATCTTTGAAAATTCGAGGTGTTAATATGTAAATGGCACTAGAGTACAGGACATCTACTTTATGCAATGATGTAGAATTTTAATTTCAAATCTTATAAAATGTGAAAAAAAAATAGTATTTGAGAAATAACATTTACTGGGTCTTCTATTCTGTCCCTAAAATGTAAAGCAGACAATATGTCACACAAAAACAGAATTTACTTGGATATTCAACTTCTAACTGTAAAAAAGAAGGATAAGTAAACTTCTCACATGAGTAACTATACTTTAGTGGACACAGAATCCTGCAGAGTCTGAGGCAAACAGTTACTAGGGACGTATCAAGGGAATCAACAAAAATAGGAGAATTAGATGTGTATGATGATTATTTTTCCTTCAGCAAGATGAAACCCTATCAGACTAGTCTGAAAGTGCAGTAACAGCTCCTAAATTGCTCACTCAGAAAAATGGCACCCATTAGCTGAAAGGTCAAACGTGAACCTTTTGTAGGAATCTGTTTATATGTGTATAGGTGGTGGTGCTGAGAACTGAACACGGGGACACTCTATCACCGAGGACGTCCCCAGTCCTTTTTATTTTTTATTTTGAGACACAGTCTTGCTAAGTTGCTGAGATTGGCCTTCAACTTGCAATCCTCCTGCCTCAGCCTTCCAAGTGGCTAGGATTATAGGTAATAGGCCACCATGCCCAGATACAGGAACCTGTTGGAACACAATCTACTTAACGGAAACGGTAAGTTTCTTAACACAGTGAGATTTTTAAAGCATAAGAAAATCAGACTGACAACTAGATATATAATGATTGTTAAAATGTCCCAAAAGTTTTAAACAAATTTTAACAGCCTCCCTCGGCAATTTTATTTTATTTTGCTTTATTTTATTTCTTTGTGATGCTTGGGATTGAACCCAGGGTCTTATGCTTGAGGCAAGCACTCTACCAACTGAGCTATATCCCCACCCTAGCAATTTTATTTTTATATTCGTGATACTGAGAATTGAACCCAGGGGTGACTGACCACTAATTTACACCCCCAACCCTTTTTATTTTTTGAAAAAAAGGGTCTTAAAAGGTGTCAAAGGTCATCTCAAACTTCTGACCTTCCTACCTCAAGCTCCCAAGAAGCTGGGATGACAGGTGAGTACCACCACACCCAGGATACCTTGAGAAAGCTAGACAAGCACCTGACCACTAAGCTATATACCCAGTCTCCATTAAGCAACTTTAAAACAAATCATCCTTCATGTTGTTTTTATAAGCTATAAGGAACTTGCTGAAATGTTTGTAATGACTAACAATCCAACATAAATTAAAATAGGCGTGCCTCAAACACATTTTTTCCATATTTTTATTGGTGCCTTGAAATTGAACATAATAGTGGGATTCTGTATTACATATTTGTACATAAAAATTGTATAACAATATAAGTTGGTCAATATCATCCCCTAATATGTCCCCTTTGAAACAAATTATTATTATGATTATTATGATTGTGAAGATGATGATTATTTTGTATTAGGGATTGAACTCAAAGACACTTGATCACTGAGTTACCTCTCCAGCTCTGCTTTTACTTTTTACTTTGAGACAGGGTCTCATTAAGTTGCTTAGGGCCTCACTAAATTGTTGAGGGTGGCCTTAAACTTCTGATCCTCCTGCCTCAGCCTCCCAAGTCATTGCGTTTACAGGTGTCTGCCACCATACTTGGCAGAAACACTTTCTTTTTTTTTTTGCGGTGCTGGGGATTGAACCCAGGGCCTTGTGCTTGCGAGGCAGGCACTCTACCAACTGAGCTATATCCCCAGCCCCAGAAACACTTTCTTTTTGAGAAAATAATGTAAGAAAGCGAGAGCTTACTCTCTGGAAATGAAGGCAAAAGCATCCAATATTAAACTAACAAATGCTGTTATTTTATGAAAGGCAAAGGACAAGGATTTCTGAAAGAAGTCTGTATTTGCAAATGACTGAATACTTTTAAAATTTTAAACTATGAGGTTAGAAAATAAGAGATTGCTTAAAAACAAATACAGGTTCTCTTGTTTGAAGAATAAAAGGCTAACACAAATTTATGGCAAACTATGGCCCACAGGCCAATTCTGTTCATCACTTGCTTTTATAATACATGATAGGTAAGGATTGCTTTGACATTTGGAATGGTGGGAAAAAAATTCATGACATAGGAATTCAAATTTCAGTGTTCACGAATAAAATTTTACTGGAATATAACATTTAATTCATTTACACACTGTCTGCAGTTGCTTTTGGGCTGAAGCAGCAGAATGGAGGAATTATGACAGAGATCACTATCTAGGCCTTCATGGAAAAGCTTTGCTACTTCCAAGCTAAAGAACAGGATGAATATCTGAAGACATGGGAGTGGTGACACATTCATTTAACATTCAACAATTCTGCAAAATATAGCACAGGGCAAAGGAATACAAAGTATGATAGCAGAAAATGAACAAAAAGAGAGCTGAATCTAAAGGGAAATCAGTTTATGAATTTATAGCCATACCATCAGTGTATATGATTCCCCTGGCTCTAGAAAGTATTTTATTCTCTGAAGGAGCATCATTTTCTTGCTCAACTGCAAGGGGAGTGCAGCAAATATATGCACCTCTAATAATTTATTGACAACTCTTATTGGGATAACCCCATTTTAACATTTTAGTGGTTGCTATGGGAACAACTGTGACATAAACAGAGAACCATGTAAAAGCAATAACAAAACAGGGAAGAAACAAAGGGTACTGGTTAACAGCAAGAAGAGATAAAAATTTAGTGAGAAAAGTCTTATGAAGTAAATGTGTCTTCAAGTTACCTTCAAGTAATTGCTACATTTTAAATATTATCACTTTAACTCTTCAGTAAAAATTACTTTTAAAAAGTACATTATAAGAATAGCTTAAAAGGGAAGAAAGCCACATGTAAATTGTTTATGTATAAGCTTTAGTACATAACAAAAAATGCTGTTGAGATTAACACTAGGAAGTTGTCAGGGCAATTCTCAAGACTGAATTTGTTCTTATTTCTTCTTTGCAACAGCTCTTGGACTTGTTATGTTTTAACCTACAGCAAAATCTGGTGAAGCTTATTTTAAGAAAGACAACCCACATGAGAAAAAGTTATGTTACTGGGATACAGATTCAAAGACAACAGATTCAAAATAAATGTCCCTAAATTGTACTGGATATTTCTACCACCCCTGCTAATGGTTTCTTTTAAAAACCGTTTTTGTTTACCAGATTACTCTTTAGTCAGGTTAATACAAAGAAAAAAATTAGGGAGAAGGGAAGAGTTAACCAAAAGTTGGCCATTTTAGAAGACATTTTAAAAGACAAGAATTCAGTGAAATTAAGCATGTTACTAAAAATCTTTTTCAAATGCTACTGTAAATGGATTTTTAAAAATAATCTCTGAACAATATAAATCAAGTATTGCTTGGGAAATGGTACCATAAGAAGTACAACTTCATACCTGACTCATGAAATGGCACCAATGATCTGAAGATAAGCTAAAGACATGTGCTATCTCTTACCTCCAAATCTGCCTCTAACACCTCATCAGTGGTTCGGGTCCGATCTTTTGGTTTCTTCCACGTCTTTGGTGCAGTCATAACTGTTTGAGCTGAAATACAAGATCATGCCCATTACTTACCAAGCAAAGTCATACTGGGAATTAGGTTTAAATGATACCTGTACTCAAATTCAGCAGAACTTCACCTGCACCAAGGAGATAGTAATGATCAAGTGAGTAATTATGGAGTTGTAGCCCAGAGATATTGCAAAGGCAAATGTCTCGGGCAAAATTTCAAAGACTTCCAACCAGTGGCCCAGGCTCATTCTATTTCATGGTAGGCTATACCTACACATGTAATACAGATGTTGAACATCCCTAACATAAAAATCCAATACCTAAAATTCAGAGGATTTCAGATTTTCAGAGTAGGAATGTGTAATTAATAAAGTGTATGTAAATATACCCAAATCAGAAAAAACTCTGAAATCTGAAAAAAAAAAAAAAAACAACCCTGTATTTCTAAGCATTGCTGATAAGGAATACTCAACCTGCACATAGTATGTATTTACAAAAGAAAAATGACTTGTGAGCCAATTCTAGACTTAGATCGACTTCTATTTAACCAACTGTTTGATCCTAAGCAAGTCACACTTCTCAGGCCTCTGAACAGTTCAACTGAAGAGCATTAGAGAGCTGGGGTTATGGCTCAGTGGTAGAGCCCTTGCCTACCATGTGTGAGGCACTGGGTTTGATTCTCAGCACCCCAATAAATAAATAAATATAATAAAATAAAGGTCCATCAACAACTAAAATAAATAAAAATAAATAAATAAAGATCATTAGAGTGAGACTAGATAATGAAAGTCTTTAAGCTATAAAAAATGTTTTGTCTGTGATTTAGGCATTTAAATCTTTCTAGGCAACAAAGCACACTTTGATTGAGGTTTCGCTAGACAGAAGCACTTCTACAGCATTGTTTTCATCTCAGATTACACTGGCCTAGTCTATGTCATACTGCTGGGGTAAAAAGAAGAGAGGTCATTTTCACTGGATTATCCTATTGTATTAGAAATTCTAGACAGACAACAAGCTTACAAAGGATTTGCAGTGGTGGACCACACTGGGGATGGAACCCAGGGCCTTATGCATGCTAATCAAGTGCTTTACCAATGAGCCACAACCCCAACCCTTTAAAAAAATTCACCTGGCATATACATTCCATAGACTCATTCAATACCTAAACATAAATTTTAACAATAATTTAACCATCAGATGATATACAGATAATAGTAGAAGAATCCTGCAGAAGGCAACTTGCAGGACAGCACATAGGGGATGGTGGACAGGCAGGGAGAAGAGCCAAAGAAAGGTCACACGCTTAATACTGTGGCGCTACCACAAGCAAACAAACCCGGAGCTGAAGGGTCATCAACTGATCTGATTCCCTACAGAAAATCAAACTCTGGGACAGCCTCGAATCTGTCCTGGTAGAACAGGGAAGTATGTACCATTTGGGGGAATAAGGAAAGGAGACAAGTATCACTTCTTTCCAAAATTACTCTATCATCATAAAAATATTCTATAAATCTTTGATAACACAGTTCAAACTAGTCTGTCTTCTCAGGGACCACAACGGACAAGAAGACAACACTAGACCACCTGTTATTCTTCCTTTGTGGCCGACTCAAAATTAACCATCTTCTTAAAGTGGAACCTACGGGTGAGCTTCAAATTACCACTGCCTCACAGTCTTCCTGGATCTTCTGTCACTGTCCATGTTTTATGGATCTTTTGATAAAAAAAAAACAGCCTGGGGCTGGGGTGGGGCGTGGTGGTTGAACGCTTACCTAGCATGTGTGAGGCCCTGGGTTCAATCCTCAGTACCACATAAAAATAATATAAAGATATTTTACTAAAACAAAATATTTTTTTAAAAAGCCTGTACAAAAAGCATCCTTCAAAATGCTTTCACTTTTAATTTTGCTTCCATCCTTTCCAGTGTTTGGAAAATTTGGATAATTGATTTTCAGAGATACTTTATCTCATGTTGGTATGAATTCAGCTTTAAATTCCATTCATGGAAAAGGGAAAATCATTTTATGGAGGATTCACTGGGATGAAATATAAACTCAGAAGTAGGATTCACTAAACAACAAAAACCAAAGTAAGATGTATAGAAAACTTTCTTTACAAGTATACATCAAGTATAAAATATTACTTTTTTTTCTTCAATGAGTTAACTTCAAAAAAATCACCATTTACCAGATGGAACTGGTATTTACCTTGATCAAATGGCTAAAGTATTGATTTAAATTCAGAAAAAAAGAGGAGGACAGAAAAGAATACAAAACTATTCAACACACAATCATTAAACAACTAAGCACAGACATGTAAAGAACTGATCCCTAGTGAGCCGATGATATACAGCCCCTATTCTATCTTTACTGATAGGGAGGGGAGGTAAAATTTGAGTGGGCTGGGGAAGGGGACTGAAGAGAAAGGGAAGAAAGCAGAGATAAAGGGCACGAGTGTCAGAAGAAAGACGGAGAGACAGAGATGAACTACCTGCTTTGTAGGACAGCTAATACCAAACAGAATAAGGGAATTAAACTCAAGATAGTGCCAAAGATTTCCTCTCCTTTCTAACTTATTCTAGTGCAACACTCAAATGTGCAGACTGAACAAATAACAGATTCACTATGTGACAGAGGTATTACAAGTGAATATTATAAATGTAAACAAAAGCCACACTGATTTTGAGATTTTTGCAAGATTTTACCTTACTGGAGAAAAATCATTTGTTTGTCCACAGAGCTCTGTTTATGAAATGACTAATGTAGACAAGGAGAAAAATAATGGGTACACAGAGTTTAATCACTGGGTTTTAGAAAGATTTTATTTATTTATTTATTTATTTCTGGCTTTTCTCTGTAGAGGTTTAGAATTTATGTCAAAGACTATTTCAAGTTCAGAATATTTGTTTTTAACTGTCACTCCAGGCATGACAAAGATTCCAGAAAACTGTGCCACATCAAACCCAGAAATGACTCCATCTTGAAATTAAAAAGGAAAACCCAGTGCAGTTACAGTGAGGTGTCTGATAAGTCATCCCTAAGGGAAGACGTTGTTCATTTACTTTTCATGTGCGCTCTACTGAAGTCAAGTTACTACTTCTGTAAATTAAGAGCTAACAAATATCGCAGTGTAAACTAGGAGATAACCACGGAAGTAGGAGAAAAGAGTTAGGGCTGATGCAGAAGACTCATACACTTACCGTTTTTTATTAAACCCATGTGCATTAAAAAAAAAAAAAAAAAAAGTTTTCCTTGAAGCCTAAGTCAGAGTACTGAGAAAATTTTTCTGTAAAATAGTGGCCCTCACAGAGAAGTGAAAAGCACTAAGAGATAATGTATCCCATGGGCCTCCTCTGTGTAAAAACATGGTCTGCATCAAGGTCTCTTATTTTTCTTTGTAGGAATATCTCCTAGAGAAACTCCAAAAATAATTAAGTCACAGATTTTGGTCTAAAATCGTGACTCATACTGATGTCAGAAATGTTGCCTAGTAAGAACAATGACAACAGACATTCCTCTGATCACTGGCACAATGGTCTCCTTATTCAGATTAATCTATTTTTTCTAATCATACATATAAGGTATAAAAACAATTCAAAGTAAGATATAAAGAGTAAGATTTAGCTGCTGAGGAGAGGAGCGTCAACAGCAGCACCATGGTAGCTCAACCGAAGAACCTTGAAGACGATGTGGGGTTTGTAGTCTCCCAAATCAAGTTTACAGAAGGTCAGTGAAGAGAGGGTTGGAATTTACACTTAGGGTAGGAGGGTCTAAGTTGCCTAGGCTGGGCTTGAATTTGTGATCCTTCTGCCTCACAGGCGTGTACCACCGCACCTGGCTCTACTTTTGAAGAATAATGTCAGTGCACAGAACTCTGGATGAATCTGGACTGGGAAAATCAGCATTAATCGACTCATTATTCCTCACAGATTTGTATTCTCCAGAGTATCCAGGTCCTTCCTATAGAATAAAAAAGATTGTACAGGTGAAACAATCCAAAGTCTTAATCAAAAAGGTGGTGTTCAGTTGCTGCTCACAACAGTGGATACCCCAGGGTTTGGAAATGCAGTGGATAATAGTAACTGCTGGCAGCCTGTTACTGACTACACTGACTCTGAGGATTTAGGTAACTCTGAGGATTACCTAAACGCGGAATCTCAGTGCAGAGACGTCAGTGCCCAATAACAGAGTGCAGTGTTGTTTATACGTGTAGCTCCTCAGGACACAGGCTGAAACCACTGGCTACTGAGTTTATGGAGCATTTGCATGAAAAAGTGAACATCATCCCGGTGACTGCCAAGCAGACATACTCTCAAAAGAAGAATCCCAACAGTTTAAAAAAACGGATGATGAAAGAAATTCAAGAACATAAAATTAAAATATGTGAATTTCCAGGAACAGATGATGAAGAAGAAAATAAGCTGGTTAAAAAGATAAAGGACCCTTTACCTCTTGCCGTGGTAGTCGTAATACTATCATTGAAGTTAATGGCAAAAGGGTCAGAGGAAGGCAGTATTGTTAGGGTATGGCTGAAGTTGAATATGGTGAACACTGTGATTTTATAATTCTAAGAAACATGTTGATAAGAACACACACGCAGGGCTTGAAAGACGTTATGAATAATGTGCACTTTGAGAAGTACAGAAGCAGAAAACTGGCAGCTGGGACTTAAAATGGAGTTGATAACAACAAGAACAAAGGGCAGAGCTGGGGTTGTGGCTCAGTAGTAGAGCACCTGCCTAGCATGTGTGAGGCACGAGTTCGATTCTCAGCACCACATATAAATAAATGAATAAAATAAAGGTCTACCAACATCTAAATACACACACACACACACACACACACACACACACACACACAGAACAAAGGGCAGCTTAGAAAGAGCTCTCTGGCACTAATGGAAGAAGACAGTAGGAGGGAGAATGTGGCCAAGATGAAAATGGAAATGGAGATGGAGCAAGTATTTGAGATGAAGGTCAAAGAAAAAGTTCAAAAACTGAAGGACTCTGAAGCTGAGCTGCAGCAATGCCAAGAGCAAATGAAAAAGAACTTGGAAGCCCAGCATAAAGAATTAGAGGAAAAACGTCACCAGTTTGAGGAGACAGTAAACTGGGAAGCTCAACAATGTATTTTAGAACAACAAAACTTTTCAAGGACCTTGGAAAAGAACAAGAAAGGGAAGCTCTTTTAAACTCTCTTTGAGCACCAGTTATGTATTAGTTGCCAATACGCCGGCTTGGACATCAGCGTTTGTTGGATTCATTTGACCGATTTGTACCAGTTTTATCCATAATGATGGATTTAACAGCATGACAAAAATTATTTTTTTGTTGTTGTTCTTGATGGAGATGAAGATGCCTTGAATTGTCTAGGGTGCTGTGTACTTAGAAAGTAACAGCTCTAAGTACCTTTCTACATTTTCTTTTCCTTTTTAAAAATTTTTATTAAAAAGATGTCTTCAATTTAAAAAAAAGAGTAAGATATAAAGTTACAAAAAATTGTCTTATCTCTTGAGATATTATGAATATTCTGGTATATATTCTATTTTCGATACTGTAAAAAATACAATTACATGCATATTTGCATATTTAGGTTTGTAATGTTATTTTTTAACTGTGTGGTAGATGACCTGCCTACCACGCACAAGGCCCTGGATCTGATCCTCAACACCACAGAAGACAGAAAAGCAAGATAGATTAGGTGAAGGTTGAAAAAGGGAAAAGGGCAAAATATAAAACTATTATACCTATCTTACATTTACAACCATATAAATATTAATGTAAGGATAAAAAACAAAGAAAATGTGAATACTAATACTCAAGTACATTATTTGAATAATACATGACTTTTTTCTGTCCTTCAATGTTTTAACAATAACTTAAAACTGGGAGAAAAAAAAAGTTTCCAAGTTGATTTTCACTTGCTATTTCAAATCTGTGTGTGTGTGTGTGTGTGTGTAGTACTGGGGATTGAAGCCAGGACTTCACATATGCTAGACAAGTGCTTTCCCACTCACCTAGTCCCAGTCCTCAAGCCCTGTTTGATCTTGTATGACTAAAGTGGGAGCATTTTGCTCTGCATTTTAGGTCAGACTGTTCTTTATAAAAATACTATTAGATTACTTTTTTGTCTTTTTTTCAAGGCTCTGGATCAAACCCACAACCTCATGCATGCTAAGCGAGTCTCCACCACTGAGGTACACCCCAGGCCTAGACTGCATTCTCAAAACTATGTTGATTTTACCAGGAACATTATAACTCTGTGTATTATTATTTCCTGAGGATCTAAAGAACTCATGGGGGTCTTAGGACAGGATGTGCAATCCTCATTCAAAACTCTGAAATCTGAAATGTTTTCTGTCCCAAAATAAGGCTCAAAAGTTTTGGATTTTGGAGCATTTCAGTTTTCAGATGAGGAGTGCTCAAAATAGCCAAACTGGAAACGCTTCTGGCCCTAAGCTCAGATAAGAGATATTCAACCAATATTTGGTTTTATAATGAAAAAAGGAAGGAAACATTAAAAGAATATAAAAGAGGTGATAACACGACAGGTCAATTTTATTTACTACTTATCTAGGCTTATCTTTCCTTAATCAATCTTTTCTTAGTTGGGGGAGGGGCAGGAATTGAACCCAGGAGTGCTTAACCACTGGGCCATATCCTAAGCCCTTTTCATTTTTTATTTTATTTATTTATTTATTTTTTTTGTGGTGCTGGGGATTGAACCCAGGGTCTTGTGCTTGCAAGGCAAGCACTCTACCAACTGAGCTATATCCCCAGCCCTCATTTTTTTTATTTTGAGACAGGGTCTCACTAAGTTGCTTAGGGCCTTGATAAGTTGCTGAGGCTGACCTTGAACTTTCGATCCTCCTGCCTCAGCCTCCAGAGTTGGTGGGATTATAGGCATGTGCCACTGCACCTGGTGACAGGTAACTGTTTAATAATGAGGTATTCTACTAGCTCTGTAATTAAATCTGAAAGCAGTTTTTAATAAAGATAGCTTATTGTCAAATTTAATATTGCTTCTTTATTAGATCATTTCTTTACATTTTCAATCAGACAGGTACCCAAGTAAGTTATGAGCTTAAAATTCTTTTTTCAATATTCCTGGTGCTAAAAAAGAAAAGTCCTTTTCTTCTGACTTTTACTTAGATTTCTGTCCAGAGAAAACTTGTGCAGACAATCTCTGACTTTATATTGACTTGACTTATGATCTCCCAACTTCACAACGTGAAAGCAACAGGCATTTGGGAAAAATGCTATTTTCCCAGGTTAGCATGATACATGACGCAATGTATCACAGTGCGAGGCAAGAGCAATGCACCTCAGTCAATCAACCACCAGGAGAGCAAGCAGCGAACATGCTACACTGCAATGTGTCACTAAGCTTTGCAAGTGGGGGTTAGCTGTACTGAACACATTTCTGATTTATTTTTTGTCAGATGGTGAATGAACCTAAGGCCTTGGGTGTACTAGGCAAGTGCACTAGCACTGAGCTACATCCCCAGTCCAAGAATTTTTAATTTATGATAAGAGTTAAATCCTGACAAACCCCTTCCTGGTAAGCTTTATGGTAATTCTGGTGTTGTTTTAAATTGTATATATATGTAAATCTTTAAAAGCTAAAGAAGACTCTGGCTGCGGACAAAGGTCAATGGTACAGCACTTGTCTAGCACATGAGAAGTCTGAGTTCAAGATCCAGTAATACACCGCCCCCCCCCCAAAAAAAGGGCAAGAAGCCTCTTTCAGCATAACTAAAGTATATTTAAGAACCTGGGAATCAACTTGTCATAATTAACGTCCTTAAAGACACACAGTTTTATCTTCCTATCATCATGGGAGTTTTTCCAAGGCACCTGGCTCCTTTAACTACTTGCTTGCAGACCAGCTAAAGGGCTTGTGGAAAGAGATCCTGAGTTAGCAATCTTCCAGCTCTCCAATCTGTTAATTACAATACTTCTAAAATTTCCCTACTTCTAAAATTTGAGATTAAACTGTCCAGAACCTCTAAAGTGACCCCCCCCCAAAAAAGACAAGGAAATGAAGACCTGTACAGATACTTTGCTACTGGTGAGGGAAGGGCCCAAATGCATTGTCACAGGACTAAACATAAACAGAAGGTTCCGCTGATGGAACATTCAGAGAGTTCCCACCCTTAACACCTTGCTTCTATTGTTGCCACCTCCCACTTTTTTTTAATTTAAGAAATTCTTATGGGAATCTAGAAAAACGTTATGATCAGTAGGAAACCGGTGCAGCACTAAGAAGAAAATCAGGTAAGAGAAGGGTAAGTTTTACAGTGAAGATGTAACTGAACTGGCAAAGAATCATGATGGCAATGCAGTATGTGAGAATGGTGGGTGACCGATACCAACCACAGAGACACTACAGGCTGCATCCATCAGTGATTTCCAGCATATTTTCAGGAGCCAGTATTTGAATGTATGTTTGTTTTATAATTATGCTTCCAGTTATATGTTAAAAATAGGCTTTCTGCTCTATGTTTCATAAGAAGCTTGAATAGTGTAATCTACTCCCTAAGTCCAGCACTGGAAACAAGAAAGTATAATAAAATAAAAGGCTGGATATAAAACAGACGTATGAAACAAATCAAAAAGACATATATAACAAATTTAAAATGTTTCAATTCTGGCATTTACAGTAAAACATCATCAAAACAAAAGTCAAAAAACTAAGTTTATTTTATTGATAGTCTCAGTGGAGACTAATTTAATATTTTCCTATGCTTTTTCTGTTTTCTATTTCATATATTTCCTACCTTATCTTAATTATTTCCTTTGGGTTAAATTTGTTCTTTTAGTTTAATTAGGTGGAAGATTAGGTCAACAATAAAAAAACCTTGGGGGTTGGGTTCCCAGGGATTGAACTCAGGGGTACTCAACTACTGAGCCACATTCCCAGCCCTATCTTGTATTTTATTTAGAGACAGGGTCTCACTGAGTTGTTTAGCACCTTGTTGTTGCTGAGGCTGACTTTGAATTTGTGACCCTCCTGCCTCAGCCTCCTGAGCTATTGGGATTATAGGTGTGCGCCACCACACAGGCAAAAAACTTTTTATTTGTTCTTATATGGGCAGGTAGTTGTATAAACTTTGATCTAAATACTGCCTTAGAAGAATGGGAGAACACCAAATATATCCATGTCTTGAATATGTAACCTTACATGGCAAAAGTGATCATCAATGTAATAAAATTAAGGATCACTAGATGGGAAGATGAAATTAAATGAAATTAAAAGGAAAAGGAAAAGGCAGGAAAATAGGAGATTTGAAGATGCTATGCTGTTGGCTTTGAAGATGGAGGAAGGGACCCCAGGCAAAGAATGCAGTAGCGCCTCCAGAGGAAAGAGACCTGTTGATAACTTGATTTTTGCTCAGTGAAAGCAATTCTATGCTTCTGACCTCCAGAACAAATAGTTTTGTCTTAAGTCACAAGTTTATAATGATTTGTCACAATGGTAAATATAATGTTCCACAAATTTTGCTGTTGGGTTTTCATTTTCATTCAGATCAAAGTACTTGACAGTTGCACTTTTGACTTTTCTTTTTGAGTTATGCAGAAGTGTTCTGTTAGTTTTTCCATGCATTTGGAGGATTTTCCAGAGATATTTTTCTCATTGACTTCCAATTTAACTGCACTGTGGCCAGAGAACATATCTGCTTCAATCTGAATCCTTTCAGATTCATTAGGATTTGCTTCATGCACCATGGTATGATCTATCTTGTTAAACTTTCCATTTGTACTTGCTATTTAAGAGTTTAATAAAATATCAATTAGGTGAGGTAGGTTGATTACACTCTTCAAGTCTTCCATGTATTTATTAGTTTTCTGTTTACTGATTCTACCATTTTCCACTATGTCAATTCCTATCTCTGCTTTTTGAATATATGAAAGTTACAATAGTATTTAATGGTTCTGTCTGCTAATTTGACCAACTATCTCAGTTATAAATCAGTTTCAACTATTTTTTCTTCATTATGAATTATATTTTTCTCATGGTTTCACTAGTGAATTCTACCAAATATATGAGGAAAAAAGTTCTCTCTCTCATCAATTGAGGTCAGCACTACCAGATCTAAATATGATGATTATGAGAATACTAGCGGCCAATGGTCCTCATGAATATACATGAGGAAGGAAGGCAGGGTGCAAAAGAGGGAGGGAGGAGAAATTACTCAACTGGACAAATAAAAATCCTATAGCTAACATCAAACTTAAAGATGAAAGACAGGAACAAGACAAGAATGTTTACTTGTAATACTTCATTCAACACTGATTTAGAGGTTCTAGCTAGTGTAATCAATCAAAAAGAAAAAGAAATAAAAAGCTCATCTGGTTAGACAGGAAGGGAAACTATCTTTGCTCACATAAAACATAATCTATGTAGAAAAATCCAAAGGAATCTCTACAAAAAAGCTAATCAAACTAGTATAAAGTGAACGTTGCAGGAAATGAGATTGAAAAAACTATGATACACAGCATTTCCACATAAACTACTGATGAACAAAAATTTAAATAAAAACATACATTTATAAGACCACCAAAACAATTTGACAAAAGACACAAAAGATCTGTACATGAGGTACTTCTAGAAAATTAAATACTTAAATAAATTGCAAAATAACTATGTTCCTGGGTCAGAAGACTCAATATTGCACTATGTTAATTCTGTGTATAGAGTCAATGCAAAACAATTAAACGCCAACAGATTTGGGGGCAGAAAATAAATGCAGTAAAAAACTGACTCTAAAGTTATTATATGGGAAAAAAATGAAAAGGACCCAGAACAGCCAAGACAATTCTGAAAAAGAGGAATGCAGTTGGAGAACTTAATACTATATGATTTCAAGACTTAAATCGTTAACAGTGTGGTATCATCATTAAAATCGACAACTAGATCAAGGGGGGGGGAATATGAATGAATTAAAAAATATACTCACATATGCATGGGAAAGAAAATTCACCAGTAAAAGCACAACCTAAAATTCTCATACACTGTTGGTAGGAATATAAGATGGCACAGGTATTTTGGAAAATATATTGAAGTTTCTGAAAAAATTAAATATACACCCACATATATAATAAAATTATATGTAACCAAGCTATTTCACCTGTAGGTATTTACCCAAGGAAATGACATCATACATTCATACAAATATTTGCACACAGATGTTTACAGAAACTTTATTTGTAACAGCCCCAAACTTGGAACAACTAAAGCATCTTACTGTAGAAATAGTAGCAAATCCACACTCAGCAATTCTTTGAGAAAAGGGTTACTAAATACCCAATCAAAATGGATAAATTTATATGACATTCCAAAAAATCCAATCCAATCTACAGTTACAAACAGCAGATCAGGACTTGCCTGGGGACAGAATTAAGGGTAAACAGGCAAGGGGAAACTTTGGAGGTAATAAATATGTTATCTTGATGATAGTGGCAGTTTACATAAAGTATATAAATATCAAAACTAATAAAATACTTTAAATATGTGTATGTTAACCAATATCAATTACATCTCAGTGAAGGTGTTAAGTAAAACCTAAGCACCGTCATATACCTATTATGTACCTTCCACAAAATGATAGTGGTACTATGAATACTTAGCATCTTAAAAATGCTTTAAAATTGCATGTTCAGTATTTTTCCATTTATGAAATCAATTATCTTTAAATCCAAGTGGTGAGATACCAAGAGGTATTTTCTTTTTCTTCCTCTCACCCTCATTATAGCTGCCTTTGGTTTTAAATTTTCGTCTATTATTATTTTTCAGTATAGGACCTAGGACCTTGAGCATGCTAGTCAACTGCTCTACCACATAGCTACATTTCCAACCCCTTCTTCTTGTTTTAAATGACAAAAGTATCAACTGTAGCAAACAAATATAAAGGTAATGTCTCTTTCTCCAAATCAGCCAATGTTCCTTGTCCAAGGTGAATCTTGCCCCAGCAGGTTAACGGTTTTAAGTATACTTTCTTGATTTGCCAATGGTTCATATAAATAATCGAAAGCAAATATACAAATTTTAGTAGAAAAATGCATCATGCTATACATGTTATTCTTCAAAAGGCTTTCAGCTAAATTTATTAACAAAATCCCTCTTGATCATTATACAAATTTATGTCATAAAACGGCACAATATTCTATAGTATGTATGCACCATTCCTCTTGAAAGGGGTTATATGTTTTCACTGTTTTTAATAGGTACACTATATATATATGTGCATACAAATACACACACCCCCATATCTAATGTTAACTTTTATTTCTAAAATATGTTAAAAAATAAACACAAACTCTTTCTCTTTCTATATATGTATTTATTAAAAATATGGTCAGACTTGAGTTCCAAAAAGGTAGAAGTAAGCCAGGTATGGTGGTGCACACCTGTATTCTTCCTGAGGCAGGAGTATATCAAGTTCAAGTCAGTATTATTTTCAAAGCATTTCTTATTAAAATGTCTTTTGAAAATAGCCTAATTCTCAACAGAGACTATGTGTAACTTATTCAAGCAGTTTATTGTTTTATATAATAGACATATTTGTAAAAATTTATGTGTACTTTATTTCTGAGTGAATCTGAAAATGTTATGTAATCTAAACAGTCATAGGAAAAATCAATTCATATGAAATCCTAAAGGCAATGCATCGGATTTATAAAGGGAAAATAATCTGCTCATTATTCTACTGATCAAGTATTTTGTGAAGAGAACAAAGCTGTATGCTGTTTTTTCATAACTGAAAAGGCAAAGGCTAAAAGAAAAGCTAACTAAATTTTGACACAGAATTTTAAAAAGTTAGTATATCTGTAATTCAGACATTGTGACACTAGAGAAATTGAGGTAAATAAGCTATTGCTGCAAAGTCTGAAAAAGGAAGAATAGCAAGTACATGGAAACTATTCTTCTGGGTCTTTCCTTACATAAGCTGATCTCAGTCCCTGATCATGCCCAAACAACAGCTGTTGGTCTCCAAACCATGATTCTTAGGTCCACGGATGATTCAGCAGGATTGCCATGTCAGACATCTGCAACAGGGTTGGACACACCACTCCTCAAACTATTCCGGGAAAGGAGCTGGTGATCCCATAGTCATAAATGCTTAACAGAAAGAGTCCTGCAGATCCAAGTTTTGTCACTGAAGTTCAATTTCTGATACTGCCAGATGAGGAGACAATGTTTTCTTAAGTATTTAGTCTAAAAGCCCCAGGCTGGCCAGATGTTTGGACTCTGCTCCAGAATGGGATGGACACTGGAAGAAAATATCACTGGCTCTGTGCTCCTCTCTTCATGCTTTAACAGGCTTGGCTGTTTCTGTCCAGGTATTTGCTAGTTTTTGCTTCTTTTTCCTTCCCCACCCTCCAGACATCCCTGAGGTCTCATACTGCCACGGGCATTCTTCTATCTTTATTTTCTTGTTTTCACTATCTGTTCTTCAAACTCATGATGCTTATACCTGACAGGTGACAGAACTTTTCTCAGAGTAGCAAAGGATAACAGCTTATCACAATTTCAATGGCCTTACTCATCATTATACTCAAATTCCTTGTGTCATTTGGTGTGCTCTGATACAAACACAAGACTCAAGTCTCCCAGATGTATTCCTATCCATCACCCACTCTTGCTGTATCTGATACTGAACAGACTTCTCTTAGAATATCGACTTCTATCACATTTCAAGTAACAACTTTACTTAAGTGAATTCTTATCTAAATGCCTCTTCAAATCCAAAGATTCTGAAATGAATTAATTTACATGAAAATGAAATCACTACAGCACTAGCTTCATAATATATCTTTGTAAGACCTGCGCTCCTCTGGTCTGAGGCATATCCGTTAGACTTTTAGCTTCAATCTTTTGATTAACATCAGGTCCATTTCCTGCTCTATCAAGCTATAAATTTTAATAGAACCTTTAATGTATTCTGTTACTCGACACAAAGATTCAAAGTAAAAATAACGTTATTTGAACTGGGTGCAGAGGTGTATTTCTGTAATCCCAGCAGCTTAGGATTCTGAGGCAGGAGGATCTCAAGTTCAAAGCCAGCCTCAGCAATTTAACTAGGCCCCAAGCAAATTAGCAAGACCCTGTCCAAAAAAGAAAAAAGTTCTGGGAATGTAAGCTCAGTGGAAGAGCACCCCTGGGCTCAATCCCCAGTACCAAGAAAACAGAACAGAACAAAACAAAAATATATATATATGTATATATTTTTGAAAAATGTGTGGGTGTGTGTGTATATATATGTTATTTGAGTTTGAGCCCTTCAAAAATAAAGACTGTATCTCATTGGTGGTTTTGGTATATACAGCATCCGACACTGTGCCTGGCCCATAGTAGATGCTCACTGAAAATCTGTTGGAAGAACACATGGCCTACAAATAAAATCAAATCCAGGGGTCGTGTTTCTCTATAATACTGGTTAAATTTCTTTGTTAGGTAGGTCACACATTATCCTTATTTCAGAGATCTTTACCATGGTTAACTAAGGTTAACTAAGTTGTCCCATTCCAGAGACAGTAAAGGATGGAGGTGGAATTAAAACAATGTAACTTCAAAACCCCTGTATTTCAAACACAATACCCTCTTTTCAACTTGACCTTGTTTCTCCACTTTTTCCTCTAAATTCCAGCTTCTTTTTTATATTGGTTGTCTTTTGTTTTTATATTAAGAAGGATGTGCATTTTTGTCTGTATAAAGAATGCAGTTTGTCTGTTACCCCTATGACACAGTATGTCAAAGTCATTAGGAAGATGAAATGAGAAAGTGACTCAGAGTAGGTGGTTTGTTCCAAAAAGCTTAGCGGAGTACAGTCCATTATGTGACTCTCAGTGAGAACGAAGACAACTCCAATAAGACCATCAGCATATACTCCAGGCCTTTGCAGTATATTTTACTGCTCTTTCTGCAGCCTTTTAGCATTTCTACATTTTAGTAAACTCTTTGTTGCTACTTTTACAATCGTCAAAATAGACTGAAATTTAATGCAAGGTAAATCTAGTTCAGGGGCAGAAATGTCAATTACTATTGCACACAGGTATAATTAGAGAAGAGACTACAATACAAGTAGTTACCCGTCTACTCAATGCTTTCACCTCTGAATAAAGGCCACAGCACATTACCTTGAGTATGTAAACTTGGTTGGGGAAACTAAATAAAACAAAAAAAATCCAATTTCCCATTGGAACATCAGTGAGTCTACACTCCAATGGTATTCAAAGGGCAGACCTTCCCATAACTTCAAATAAGGGAATCGCTACAATAATAAAGCAGACCCTAACAGCATGAAGCACTCCCTCATCTGTTCACCATACCCATCCCAATATTTACACGTGTCTCTATGTAAACCACTTTCTGGTGGAAAAAGGGTTTCCTTCAATTATGTCTATGGTCCACAGGTCAGAAGAGGGATGTCACATGGTGGGTAAAATTAATATTGCCAGAACAAATGAAATCAATTAAGAAATCTAGTTCCAGATTTCCTACTAAAACTTGCTAAGCAAGGATTTATTACACTTTCTTGGTACATGATAAAATTCCATAGTTAGGCCGTCCCTATTTCTTGGTTTTCTGTGACAGGTCCTAATTTGAATATTCTTCCCTAATGTGTTCCAAAATATGGATTAGATTAGGCAATCAAAAAAAATTCAGAGTAATTATTCATTTAAAAATAATTAAAGAGACTGGAGGTAACTGTCAGTGGTGGAGCACATGATTATTTGCACACACAGGGTCCCAGGTTCAACCCTTAGCACCTAAACATATATATCTATTCACACATATAAATTTTTAAGAAGTCCTAGAGTCTATATTGAAATCCAAGTAAGTAAATGTCTGTATCTATTTATTCCAACTGCAGTTGCTCAAATGTTTTTTTTTGAATGGGAAAGTAATTATAAATCCAACCAAGTAGAACTTAACTCTTCTTTTATAGAAAATGGACCTGAATGAATGATACCAAGAAATTACACAAAATATTTATTTTGGAGCAACACTTCCACTCTTCTTATGTGTATTATTATGTGAATAATAAATTATGTAAAACAAAGGTACTGAAAATCTTGAATATTAGGAATATTCAAAACAGGGGGGTAGGTACACTTTAATATTTGACAATTCATACAGTTTCTCCCTCTATGACCAGATAAACTGATTCATATAGTTCAAATGTCAATCAAATTGTTTGAATTACATGTTAAAAAGAATAATGAAGGGCTGTGGATATAGCTCAGTTGGTAGAGTGCTTGCATCTCATGCATAACGCCCTGGGTTCAATCCCCAGCACCACCCACACACACACACACACAGATAATAAAAATAATTAAAATTATAGCAGCTCTGAAACTCAATAACTAATGGATAAAAGACAACTAACTAACTCAATAACTAATGGATAAAAGACAACTAACTAACAAAATGCTAGCTTCATGTTACAAAAGCCTTAATAGTTTTTATATAGCATCGAGCATTTCACAAAATACTGAATGTTACCATATTAAGTAATGACTTCTATTTTTAATTTTGGGGTGTTGTTTTGTGCTGGGGATTGAACCCAGGGTTCATGCACCATATCACTGAGCAACACACATCTATTTCCTCTATTTTTACTTTTTAAACAATGTATTAGGTACCTCAAAATCAAATAGATGATATGTACGGAATATGGAAACCTGAGGAAGGAGGTATTAACTAATAATGAATGGCCCCAGATCTGTATTCTAAATAGCTGATTCTGGTTGGCTGCTGGAGAATGAATTTGAAGGTAGGCAAAGCTGGGGCCAGGGAAATGAGAGGCACCCATGCAGAAGTGCAAGTCTAGGCAGTGAAACAGGGGGAACAAAGTCAACAGGCATATGAAATAAAATCAGGGGGCCTTGGGAAACAAGCAAATGGAAACTCAAAGAAACAGTGAAAGAAAAGGGACTTAAGAGAGGTCGACCAGCCATGTTTAATTAAATCCAGTGCCACAAACTGAGACAAAAGAAGATGTTTAAGGGAACCACTGATTAATTTAGGGCTGGATATGTTGAACTGATTTCCAAGTGGAGATATTTGGCAGACAATTGGAAATAATAACACTGAAGTTAAAAGGAAAAGTCAGGGTGGAAATCAAACTTTGGAAGTCTTCAGCATTTACTAGGTGAAGACATCTAGCCCAAGAGTGGATGAAATCATCTAAAAAAAATATGTAGAAAAACAAAAAAACATGATCCAAATATAAGAGGATTTTGGGGGGGGCGAGGGACTGTGTGATTATATGATTGTATGTGTTCGTGAAAACTCACAGAAAGAAATGATAATGAAGGCAAATTTTACTGCATATAAATTATGCCCAATGAATATAAACTATTATGCCCAATAAAAAAAAGGGGAAGCGATAATGTTAAATGATAAAAAAGATGAGTAGGATAAGCTATGTCCAGTGGTAACTTGTTGGGGGAAGTTCAAGTGGCATAATGGGAGCATAAATCAGGTTTAATAGCTGAATAGTTAAGTAGTCTGCTGTAGAAGAAATGGTAGACTATTTTTAAGAAGTTTGAATGAGAGGAGGAAAATTAAGTTTACATGGTAGCTAAGGGGCATATGGGATGAGGGAGTGTTTTTGGCATGAGAGATACTTCCATGTGTTTACAGAGAATAAGAAGTCCATGGAGGGGCACTGAATATATATAAGACTGCAAGGGAAAACTAGCAGAGCTTGAAAAACATCTGGATGTAGACTGGAGCAGTGGGGCACGCCTGAAATCCCAGCCGCTCCCAGTCACGCGGGAGACAGGGACAGGAGGATGGAAAGTTCAAAGTCAGCCTCAGCAACTTAGCAAAAGGCCCTAGGCAACTTAGTCACAAAATAAAAAAACAAAAAGCGCTGGGAATGTGGCTCAGAGGTAAAGTGTCTTTGGGTTAAACCCCCATTTTAAAAAACAAAAACAAAAAAAGGATGCAGATACAGACAGATTTGTAACTGAGGGCAGAAAGTTGAAAAAGGCAAACCCAGTGTCCTTGATGTTCTGAATTAAGGAAGATGGTCATGTGGGGCAGGAGAGGAAGGGTGGGCAGAGAACAAGGCTTTACAACATGAAGTCCACAGGAGAAATGGCTGGGGAAAGTGTGAATTTTTAGTGGCTCCCACCACTTGACAGTCACTACTCAACATAAGTGCTCTGCTTGTTGGAGATTAAAACAGAGGTGGAGGTGCAGCCCTGATTCAGAGAAAGCTGTGCTAAGCAGGTTTCTCCAAAGGCAAAAAGGACAGAAAAATGAGTGATTCTGTAAAACGGGTAGCTGTGCTCAAATCTCACCTATCGAGGCGCTCAACAAAACAAACATATAGCAGACCCTCAGTCACCACAGGTTGAAACAGGTGGCCTTTCACATCTCCCTCTAACTCTTGGTCAACAGATACATAAATGCATAGTTGCCAAATCCTAAAAAAAATAAAGGAACTTTGAATCAATGTAGAAACCAAATCTGAAAACATAGAAAAGTAAGATAAAGGGTTATGATTTTCCTGGGACCTAAGAAATGTTTTGGGAGATGTTAATAAAGTACCAGTTCATATAGCCAGTCAAGATGTTGTGCTCTCTTTCAAGTTCTTGAGTACGAAGGGAGCATACTTTAATTCAGGGGAAGATTTTTAATATTACTTGTTATTCCTGATATACCACTCCTTGCCTTATTTTTTTTTGAACTGGGGATTGAACTCAGGGGCACTCGGCCACTGAGCCACATCCAAAGCCCTATTTTGTATTTTATTTAGAGACAGAGTCTCACTGAGTTGCTTAGCGCCTTGCCCTTGCTGAGGCTGACTTTGAACTTGTGATCCTCTTGCCTCAGCCTCCTGAGCCACTGGGATTACAGGCCTGTGCCACCATGCCCAGCTCCTTGCCTTATTTTTTAACATCAGTTTAATAAAAATAATTATATTCTAGGAACAGTTGATCAATTCACAAGAACAATGCTTGAGGTATCTGAAAAAGGTTCTGTAAACATCAACAAATAAGATGACCTCATTGTGATTACAACTAAATTTCTAAGTACTTAATATGGCAATCTAAAATGGAGAAAGGACATACATTAAAGAAAATACACCTGGGCATCAAGAGTACGGCTTTGCAAAGGGCATGGCAACAATCTTCAAGGCTTGTGTGTGCAAGGACAGAGGAGAAGGGTAAAGCTTTTAGCAAGACTAGAGTTTTCCAAGAGTACTTCCTGGGCTGTCTGGAAGCAAACAAGTACAGTGGTTCTTTGTAGTGAAGGAAGATTATACTAAGGCTGGGAAAAAGGTTATACTAAGGCTGTTAAATTCTAAACAAAGGATATCTACTCAAGGACACATGTTACTTAATATCCAGTGAACCAAACTTTGAAGTTTCTGCTGCAAATACCTGAACTACTACTGTGAAGAGTCGGGAGATGGATCCCAAATGAAGCGGCAAAGGGAAACTGTGGAAGCGCTGCCTGGGGGGCTCCATTTACAGTACCTGAAGGACTGAATCTGACCCATCAACAGTGTTTTCCAGGAAACATCTAAGATTTGGCTATGAAGAACAACAAGAAAATAAGGATGGCATTGCTGCAATGTGCTTTACAGGCAACTTTAAAGGAATCAATTCTCAAATTGGGGAAAACCTTGTCTCAAAGGATCACTCAGACTCAAGTCTCTGTAAAAGGGAGTTAAGAGCTCTTGCTTTAAGGATTGCTCTGCTGGTTCTGACAGGTGACAAGGAACCAGCAATGTGTAAGAGGTCCTGTTACTGAGGTTCCAGGATATATGTCTATAGAGAAACAAGGAAAGTCAAGTGGTAAGGATGCACAAGTATGTCAAGATCGCTGGAGGACACTCAAACCACCGGTGTCCTACTTTTGGACCCAGCAACTGAATTTCCTGGAGATATTTCAAATACTGCTTAGAATATATAAGTTGAAGAATGGTAAGAAAACATTGCAAAATTCCCTATTCCTGCTGTTGATCTTCAGATCAAGGTTCTTAAAATAATATTTTTCTCACACTGACAGTCGTTTTTCCTCTGGTTTTATGCTTACTATGTTTTCTTTCTTTAAAAGTACTTTCAACACTCTCATAGTTGTGAATAACACAAGTAATATTAAAAATTTTCCCCTGAATTGAAGTATGCTCCCTTTATACTCAAGAACTCGAAAGAGAGCACAACAACTTGATTGGCTATATGAACTGGTACTTTATTAACATCTCCCAAAACATACAAGCATATCTTCATTTGAGAAATAAATCCCTTGTCCTGTGGTCTACAGAATCTGGATACCCTCCTCCACTCTCAGCTGAGCTTGTAAGAAGTGAACTCCTGGAAGTCAACCACGTGGGAAGGTCAGTTGCTGCTTCTGGGCTAAACGTCTAGGGGCATGGGACAGTGTGCCAAGGAGTTTACGTTCCAACACCCATATGAGGAGAAAAAAATGTTTCAGCTAGGTGGAGATGACTACGCTAACCCTGAAACATCAGCGTCTGTGTCACACTGTGGGGATGGGGCGGGGGGGATAAATGAAATGTAGATTTAGGATAATAAATCCAGACTGAATTCCAACTAATACTACCCAGACTTGTGGCAAATAAAGTAAATATAAAACTACTTTGGAAGAACTTGCCCTTAATCTCTATCCAGGAACATTTACCTGATGCTCACAGAACAAATTATAAAATCTAGAAAAAATGCACTATGAACAGGATCCAAAAGACAGGATAAAAGTAAAAAATTAGAAAACTCCCTTGGCCTAAAGAATTTCAAATACTGGTTTTATAACAAATAAAAGGAATTTTAAAAGTCACTATGTTAAAAAATGGAAAAATACCTGAAATTCTACAAAATGAATTCCTGGAGATGATGAATGAAAACTGTTTTTCCATAAAAACTTTCTCTCTTCTTCCCCCATCAAATCAACAGAAATCATGATAAAGATTCCTATGACTTCAAGAAACCCCTCAATTAACACAGGGTTCTGTGCCCCTAAGCATCCAGAACCACTGCATGTTGATTCACTCAGGAATATGATACACAATAAATGCAAGAAAATGTTTTCCAGCAAAAGAGAAAGGACCAAATTCCTATGTCTGATGTAACACATATACATAGTAGTTAGTAGAGAGATCCTACACAGGTAATGAATCAATAGTATAGATATAACACTGTGTAGTATCTCCATATATTGTGTAGTACCTCTATAGTGTGTATACAAGTTATTTATGTATAATACTTGTTAAAAGCAAGGGCTTTCTCAAGCTACCTTTAAAGCACTTCATCTTTAGGTAGAGACTAGTCTGAAAAGTCAGCATCCAAAATTTGATATCCAGACCTGGTGCAGTGGCATGCACCTGTAGTCCTAAGCTACTTAGGAGGCTGTGGCAGGATGACCACTTGAGCCCAGGAGTTCAAGACCCATCCTGGGCAACAAAGCAAGAAGCTATCTCAAACAAAAAACAAAAACCACACACACACAAAAAACTCCAAATGTCCAAATCAAACTGTGGTTACCATTTATAAATTTCTCAAACAAGCAACAATAAGTAAGCGCAAACAAGATTGTAGTTATTTAACATATGATCACTTCAGGTGGATATATTTAAAGATGGAAGGTAATTTTAATTTGCGGGGTTATCTTCTGTCACAAAATCATAAAAATCTGTAGAATAAAGAAAAGGTGAGGAATGTTTACATGGCTTTACAATTTCAAAAATGCTAAAATTGAGATGGGCACAGTGGTGCACACCAGTAATCCCAACAATTTGGGAGACTGAGGCAGGAAGACTTCAAGTTTGAGACCAGTCTCAGCAATTCAGTATGGCCTTAAGCAATGTAGTGAGATCCTATCTCAAAATAAAAAATAAAAAGGGCTGGGGATGTAGGTCAGTGGTAAAGCACCCCAGGTTCAATCTCTAATACCAAGAGTAAAGAAGAGGAAGAAGAAAAAAAAAGCTACAGTTGCATGGGTTCTTGAGACGGGTTTACAATTGGTTCTAAAGATACTTAAAAAACATAAGGGGAAATTCTATTCTTTACTTCCTAATTCCAAGAATATCTGCATTTCAAACAAATATGTAATGGCATGGAGAGAAGGACAGTACTTAACTCAAAATTGTTCTCATGTCCATCTATCCCTGGGCATTGTCTTATAATATCAGGCCACCCAAGTGATAAACTACAAAGGAAATTGAAGGTGAGAGATGTGCGGGAGGAGGATTTAGGTGCAGGGCCCCAGTTCACATCTAGTTCACTATGTTGAACTAGATGTTCTACAGTTCCAAGGGACTAATACCTCCCATGGACACTGATAAGGAAACTACCTAAAGATGTAAGCTGGGCAGGAGAGCCACATTTTAAAAGTAGGGATCAGACTTCCTTTGTCAAGTTTGCCTACCTATTCCACAGTTAAAAACAAATACTGAGGACATTAGTGATTGAATCCAATGCATATCTAATATCAACCATAGGATGTGAACTCATTTGTCAATGTGCCCCAATCTGCTTAAGCAAAGTAATTAAATTACTATGTATACAGAGAGCTAATGTATACAGAGAGCATATGACAATGTTGGAGAAGATGGTCTGTGTAGACTTGTTTAAAGTCATATCCCCAATTGGGGGGGGGGCCTTCTTATTTAGCTGATAAGCCTCAGATTAATTTTTGATTAATATTATTAAAACTTTTGATTTAAAAATTGATAAAAACCTAAACATAGTGGCCAAATCCTAAGTCTCTAGGTGATGCTACATTAAAAAAACCAGTGAAACTGGGAAGAATATAAAAATGAGAATGTTAATTACAAAAAAATTTATAAGAAAATTAAAATTTTTAAAAAAGAAAAAGTGGGAGAACATTACATGTATCTGCAATTTAATCAGATAGTGCACTTTCATTTTCCAAAAGTAATTGTAAAGTTGTTTTTCTAAACCTAAGGTTTAAAAAGAGGTCATGCATGGAGCTGGGGCTGTAGCTCAGTGATAAAAGTGCGTGCCTAGCATGTGTGTGAGGCACTGGGTTCCATCCTCAGCACCACATGAAAATAAATAAATAAAACAGAGATACGTGTTTATCTACAACACAAAAAGATTTAAATTAAAAAAAAAAAAAGAGGTCATGCATAGAGGAGTTCCTTTAACTTAGGGGTTTATTGGTTGGGCTTTAAAATTCTAAGAAGCATTAGGAACTATCAGTGCTGGTTTTTACTGATTTCCAGCACCCAAGTAACAAAATTAATCACTGAGGAAATGATTCATATTAACCAAATATAAAAAATAGAAAAACAAAAACAACCCAATGTTTATAGAGACATATACCTTGGAGGCATTTAGTATATTTGGAAATTCTCATTTGCATTTTTAGACAATGGAAGTAACTCTTTTGCAGGCTGTACTAAAACACAAACACACCACTGAAGAAACCAGACTAGGAATTTCAGCATTCATTCGATGTTTCTGGAAGTCAAGGAAAGCAGCCAATTAAAAAATAACTCAAACATTGCCTCTTCTTCATGTTCAGCAAGCATAAGATTGTTAATGGTAGAACAGCTTACCTGGGGTAGGACTCTTTCTCGAATTTAAGTTCTGAGAATCTGTAATCTCTTCTGTTTGCCCATCTGCTTCTACCTCTACTTTGTTTTGAATTTCTTTTGAATCTTCACTAAGGCAAGTTCTTACACTTTCTTCCTCTTCTAAGACTCTCTGGCCTGCAGTGGGAGCACTTGGAGTAGTCACAGTAGAGGCAGCAGCAGGAACAATGACAGGAGGGGGAGAGGGAGAAGCTGGAGGAGTTGGAGGAGCTGGAGAAAAGGAAGGAACTGTGGAAGGGGTGATGGGAGCTGGAATACACTCCACTTTCATTTCTTCAGGGGGATTTTCCAGAATCTCCAATTCAAGAGTCAATGGCAATACTTCCTGTTTTACTATTTCCACAATGCTCTCTGTGGCTGGTAATTTTTCACTAATTCCATTCATTTCATTAATTAGGTTAGCACTAGAAATCAGTGGAATATCATTAGATGCTACACTACAGGGTTTCTTGCATATATTATTGTCAATTTCATCTGTTGGTGAAGGGTCTGATGTTTCTGTGCAGGATGTAGGGCTGGGAGTGAGAACTGTATCTTCTTTTGAGGAGGAGAGTTCACATCTGTCATCTAAAGCAGTGGTGAATATTGGCTGGCTACTAAGAACAGCAGAAGTGGGGGAAGCAACTGTACTTCGAGCAACTGAAGAAACGGTGGTAGGTGACGGAGGCAGAGGATGCTCTGGTATGGATTCTATGGTGGTAGTCTCTGCTGTCTGGCCTGCTTGTTCTTTCTTCTCCCCACTGAGGACTAGCCTAAGGACTGGGGAAGGAGACTTTAACACTGGATCTGGTTTTGGCTTCTCTTCTGGAGAAGAAAAAAAAAAATAAAAGAGTTTTAAGAACAATTTTTGGACCAAAGACAATACTGCATTGTCTTAGGCCAATTTTTTTCATTTCTTAGCAAATCACCTGGCACCTCAAAAACAGTGTCATGTGTTTTTTCTAGTTCTACCCACTATTACATGGTCTCCATACATATAAAGTTTATTATGGAGTAAGAGAAGGAATCAACTCACCAAGTAAGATTGTGTCAAGAGTACAATGGAAAACCTCACCAAGAATGAAGCTCAACCACACTTTAAGCTAGGCAGCCCTGCATCTCTACCATATCTTGCTCCCTGTGGAAAACTTTTCCACCAAGCTTATACTATAGTGGACATACAGTACAAGACAAATAATCAGAAATTAAATTATAGAGACTAATGTTTCCATATATTTCACCATTTAGGGGAATCTTTATTTTAAAAAATGTATGACTTGAATAATAAACTATGTTTTAAGACAAATCATCATAGTATTAGTATCAGTGAAATTTATTATCAATGAACATAAAAAGTGTAGAAATTAACATTCATTTCTCCCAAACTAACCAGAAATAAATGTATAAAAATGGAAATGTACCTTGTGTCTTTATGTGTAAAATAAATCTTTAGGGAGAAAACAAAGTTAATGCTTAGATAAATAAAAAATATATTTCCAATGTCTGAAATATTTTGGAATAATACGTAAAATATACATCTGCGTATAGACCGAGAGAGAATAAGATCAAGGAAAAAAGAGAAACTGTAACAATAAGGGTACCGAAAAATAAAGGAAATGGTAATTAACAAAATTCCAGGTAAAACAGTATGTGATTCATCCCTGAGAGGATGAAAACAAATAAGATTTAGGCTGGCTTTCAGTCTTGTGCTTCCTTAGCACTATAAGAGGCTCCACTGAAAATGTAAGACACTCAAGGAGTATGTTTATCAAAAACCAACAAAGCTTTATGCAAGATAATCTAAATTGGAAGAGATTTTCTCCTCTATAATTCTTTTTTTCCCTCTATAATTCTTAATGCATCAGTTTTTTTAATTTTTTTTTTATAGTTGTAGACGGACAGAATGCCTTTATTTTATTTATTTATATGTGGTGCTGAGGATTGAACCCAGTGCCTCACTCATGCTAGGCAAGCACTCTGCCACTGTGCTATAGCCCCAGCCCAATGCATCAGTTTTTTACAATAAATTGTAGTTAAGTCTGTGAAAGAGAACATGCTATTAATCAGATAAACATAGCAAATATTATCAGTAAGCTATTAAAGGTTAATTCATTCACTTCTACACTTAATATCTCAGAATTCACTTTAATTTATAGATATAGAAGTCACAGCTTCTAAAATTGGACTTTGCCTATTTATTGTAGTGATGAAATAAAATCAATAGGCTCTCACAGCCAAATCCCTCTGCATAAGCTACCAGGCAAAGAGACAAAAATATTTCAGAACAATGACTTTAATATATATGTAAATATGTCCCATACTTATATGATAAACATAAATTTGTTGAAATATCTCTGATGGAAATAATTTCCAACTCACTGCAGTAATTGCCTCATGGATCACAGCTATTATATGACACCACTGTGAAAGCAAATCAGAAGCTGGGGCTTTAGCTCAGAGGTGAAGTGCTTGCCGAGCATGTGTGAGGCCTTGGGTTCTGGGACCAGTATACTGCACACACACAAAGAAACAAGCAAACACTTAGAACAAGAATATCAGAATAATATCCTTCATGATCACCGAAAAAATCAAGATGTAATAAATTTTAAAAGGAAAGAAGGAAACAGTACTTCTCACATTAACAATCTAATACAAATAGGTCAATACAAAGCTCAATTTTGGGAAACAAAATTTCTAATAAAAAAAAAAATCAAACAAAAGCAGATCTGAGAGAACTGTAACACTTGAAAAAAAATCTAGTATTAAGAAAATGGGAAACAAAGTTTATTTTCGAGAGCTTCTCTAACAAAATTCCTTTAACTCATTCTTTAAATACAGAAAACTGAAGCTTTAAACACAGAAAACTAAAAAGTACAACACAGAAGATATAAATGACAAGTATTTATTTTATCCCTGTGTAAAGACTTTTACTATTAAGAGTTTGGCCATCTTGAGGAACTGGTAGGAATTCCATCTTTAAGGCTTTCTCCTAAGGAAACAATTATGTAAGAGTAAGCCAAGATGTCTAGAGTATCTAAGGCAGCACATAATAGGGGTGGCGGGAATAAACCAAATGTCAAACAATACACAATTTATTAAATAAATGATGGCCTAGGCATATAATGGCATACTATTCAATAGTGAAAACAGGGCTTGAAAAGATTAGTCCTAGGAAAAGTTTATATATTTATTTTTAATTTTAAAAAAAATTTAAAAAAGAGGACCAAAAACTGCACGTAGAGGTAAAACCCAATTTGGTGACTTAAAAAGTACTTAATACTAGTCTCTGGGTAACAAGTAGGGATTTTTCATTTCGTTTATCCATAGTTTAGATAATGAATGTGTCATATTTATAAGACAGACAAAACTGTTCCCTTTAATTCTTATATGCTGGTGGATATAAGCTATAACAGCCTGGATGGATACCTTTCAGTTTTTATAAGTCTAACAAGTACTAAAAAGGTACTCATGTCATTTAGTTCGAAAAGAGACCAGGAATGCTAAGCATCCTGCAATTTGAGAGATCGTCCCATTTGACTAAGAATAAGCAGTCCTAACCAAGCTAAGCAACACTGCTGGAAAGGTTGAAGGAGAACAGAATACCATTCCCAGAATACCATACCTGAGATGCTTTTAGCAAACACTAACACTAAGACTACAGGCCCCCTCTAATGCTTGTTTATATTAATTAGCAATGCCATACTCCCAAAACATTAGACTGAAGATATTTTCTCACTTAGGAAACAGCAATCATTTCAGCTGTGTCTGCCACTATTAACACCAAGTAAGGATTTTAATTCTTTCAATGGTTTCTCTACATATCAATATGAGGCATATTGACTTCATAATACACATTTCCTTGACTTCATAATACACTAAACAAATGGGAAACAATGTATTTCTCTGGAACCTTTGTCTTTTTTATACCCATTCCCCCTGTTCATGTCAAAAACTGAGAAACCAGAAGATTAATAATAGCACCTAACATTTATGAAGCACTTTTAGGTTAATCGTCACACATATATTGTTCTCTTTAATTCCCACAACCATCAGTGGGGAAACTATTATGTTCCTATTTCACAGATGAAGAAACTGAAGGTCACATACCCAGCAAATGCTCAAACCTGAGAATGACTTCAAAGCTCATGTTCTTCTAATTTGGGGGGAAAAAGGCTTATTAAAATAGAATTATTTAGGTAAATCAAGCAGGAAAAAGACTTGGGAGCTAACATGAAATTCTGCTGGCTCGTTCAAACCCTTTACTCAATGACACTTTTGTTGCTAACCGCAAAACAGAGAAGATTTTGGGGGAGGAATAAGAATCTTTGAAAACAATTCGTGTTTTCTTTAATTTCAAAAGGACTATACAAGTAAACAAGGAAAAAATTTAAAGTGTAAGTATAAAGAAAAAAGCCTATTCTTCTAAAAAATGGTGGGCACTTTCTATTGGTTTCAAAAGTATACACATGTTGTTTAAAAACTGAAGGTTGGGTTTGTAAGTCAGTGGGACAGCACTGGCCTAGCATGTGTGAGGCCCTGGGTTTGATCCCCAGCCCTGACAAATAAGAAAAATAACAAATTAGTAAATTAAATAAAAAGTAAAAATCTACTCTGGGCCGGGCGTGGTGGCGCACGCCTGTAAAAAAGCGACTTGGGAGGCCGAGTCAGGAGAATCATGAGTTCAAAGCCAGCCTCAGCAACTTAGCGAGGCCATAAGCAACTCAGTGAGACCCTGTCTCTAAATAAAATACAAAATAGGGCTGGGGATGTGGTTCAGTGGCCCAGTGTCCCTGAGTTCAATCCCCGGTTCCAAAAAACAAAACAAAACAAAAAAAATCTACTCTGAAGGCTATTTTATATCAGCGGGTTACAGCTAGAATTATAAAGTTACTGAGTTTTGCAGTGAACAGTTAGAACTATGAGGAAGATGACAAGTAATTGCAAAGGGTCATCTACAGGCTCCCCCGAACATACTTAATATACAAATTTTTCATTTTGAGGTAATGTGAAACATTTTCTCTAATTCACCCTCATCGACACAATGTCACCCTGAAATGCTGATTTTGTTATTCAAATTTTCACGCCCCCCACCTCCAATTCTGAACAAACCCATGAATTCTACATTTCCCTGTCTGGAAATCTAGGCTTATATATGATAAAACAAAGGATCTCATAATCTAAAAATCTTAGCATTCTTTTCCACAAAGTAACTGTAAAAGAGAGAATACTGTCCTCAGGCAGACCAGAAGTATCATCATCATATCTTAGAATAGCTATAAAGTATGCAAAGACATTGTAAAGTCTCACTGCATAGGAAATATTCAGTATGCTATTCTTACTAACAAAATAATACATTCATGCAAAAGTGTAATAAAGTAAAATTTTGAAATAAAAAGCTTAAAATCATTACAAATTTTGACTTAAAAGGGGTCAAATTTTGACTCATGGGGGTACAGAGTAATCTTCCTCCATACCTAAAAATTATACTTCTACAAGATTGATGACATTAATATTAAAAAAAATTACCTTTAAACTCTGAACACAGCTCAAAGAAGTATTTATCAATGCAAATTTTAAAAGCATTACAGGTTAGGGTTCATTTCCTATCTTTTGATTTAAAACTACTTTATAACAACAAACACAATGGAGGACTTGCCTCGGTTCACCTCTGTTCTTAAAAAAACTAGGCCTCTCTATACTCAATAGGAAAAAAAAAAAAAAAAAAGGAACCTTCTTCATTTTAAAATACCATATTACCTTTCCATGATGTAAAAAACTGAAATCATGTATTACAAGATCATCTTTCAGAAGGTGTATAGGTGTGATAAATTGCAATCTAGCCAAAAACCTTCAATATGAAATGTCTCCATTTTAAGGGCCATTTCAAGGTTTTTTTTTTTTTTTTTTGGTACTGGGGATTGAACCCAGGGGCACTCCACCACTGAGCCACATCCCCAGCCCTACTTTGTATTTCATTTAGAGACAGGGTCTCACTGAGTTGCTTAGGGCCTCACTAAGTTGCTGAGGCTGGCTTTGAACTCGCAATCCTCCTGCCTCAGCCTCCCAAGTGCTGAAATTACAGGCATGTGCCACTGTGCCCAGCTCAAATTTTTTTAAAGAATAATTTTTTTTTTTTTTTTTTTTTAACTCAGGGACACTCGGCCACTGAGCCACATTCCCAGCCCTATTTTGTATTTTATTTAGAGACAGGGTCTCACTGAGTTGCTTAGGGCCTCGCTAAGTTGCTGAGGCTGGCTTTGAACTCGCGATCCTCCTGACTCAGCCTCCCAAGTCGCCTGGATTACAGGCGTGCGCCACCATGCCCCGCTTAAAGAATAAATTTTAGAAAGTATATTTAATAACAATCAGCGACAGCATATCAAGGTTTAGAGAATTTACAACCCCAGAAAGCAGGTAACACATATATTATTTCCATCCATTCTCAGAATGAAGTCAGAAACATTAGGAAGCATGCCCAAAGTTACTTTCTTCTCCCTGTGCTTTGTGAGAATCAGTTCCCAATTTGAGCTATGTTAGGGCTAAAATCCAACTAAGCAGAAAAATATCCAGTTTTGGGGCATGAGATTTCCCTTAAAGTTTTCCATGTATATTCCAAAAGCATGGTACTTATTTCAACAAAATTTGCTACTTCATGTTCAAGGTCAATAAGGGAAAGACCTTTGTATGGTTCCTACATCAGTAATAACTGTGTTAATTGACTAAGCACTTTTCATGCTTGGCATACTCTCACAAAAACTCTGTGAGGTATGCCTTCATCCTACTCTATAAGAAACTGACCAATTAGCTAATGCCCAATGAAGCCAGGATTTGAACAGTGCTTTCTCTAATGGGGATTTGAGTAATAGCAGCCAATCTTGCAAGGGGAAGCATTTAATCTTTTGTAGATATAGTAAGTTACACAAGGATAGGTTGTATAAAGTCAATCTGTGTTGTTCTTTTAAAATAATATATGCTTTGATTTATTCTCCCCTCCCACCCATTCTTTTTTTTAAGTCTGAGATACCTTAGTATTTATGTATACATGAGAGCGAGGCATTAATAAAATATAGAAAAAAAATTTTTACTAATCATCCCTACACTTTAGTTTCCCAGAAGTAGAATACTTTCCATCTCAAAGCTTTGTTTAAAAGTGAGTGATGAAATAGTTCTCAAATGGTTTACTTTTGAATGCTAAGGGCAATGTAATTAAGAAAAAAGAGACTATTAGGTAAGAGGGAGGAAAACAGTCATACACAAACCTTGCTTCTGGTCGCTAGCTGCAGTGACAGGGGTGCTGGCAGCAAGATGAGCGTTGTCCACAGTCCCATAAACCACGGGGCTGTGCTCAGGGACTTGGCTGGGCAGCTGCTGGGATTTGAAGTACAAAAAAGGGTGATAATGAGCATGCGAACATAAAAACTAGCAACATGGGACCCAAGCAAGTGGGGAAAACAGAGCAGGAGGTCACAAAATTTAAAAAAAGAAAAAGAAAAAAAAAAAAAGCAAGGAAAAAATACAGGGGTCAATTTAATAAATTCAAAAAGTATATGGGAAGACAGAGAAAAGAAGGAAAGAGGCAGCGGGAAAGGGGGGAAGGAAAAAAGATGATTACTATTAACCACACCAAGAGAAGACAACACAACAATTATTAGTACATTTCATTCTCCAGTGTTCCTTCTAAGGACAAGCTGACTTTTCAACCTAACATTTACCATCATTTGCCATCCTCCCAAAGATCAAAAGAATTTGGTCAATTTCACTTAAAAAACTACCTAGTAAAGTAGTTAATCTTCCAAAAGCACGACAAATGAAAATAGGAAGGATTTAAAAATCAGTTACTGATGGAAGAGTAGATTTCTGTTAATGTTCTTGTGATCACAGAGATGAAATGCAAATTGGAAAACCATCTACATGCACTTTCACCTTAAAATGTTTTTAAGTTCTGGGTCAAGGATGGTATCTTTTCATAATCAGAAATCCAAGTAAAGTATGTGGCTTTTCAGAACTATGAGGAAACTCATTATCACTTGGCCATTGTACTGGAATGAAAGATGCCTATCAAAATCCAAGCAAATAGGTTGAGAAAATTACAGCCTTTGTGCAACTTAGAGGGAACAGAATTACGCAAGAAGGGACAAGAACACTCATTCTACATTACATTCCAGTCAGGTACTTCTGGATTTGAGGGTTACACAAAAGCCACACAAGAAAGCAGTGTCTCTCCTCGGACATCTAAGGTCAATATTTTTGGTAGTTTAATCTACATTGAATTCGACTGGTGCTATCAGAGCAGAGCTCCCTGGCCAATTTTGTATTGATTTTTGCGGGGGTAGAATGAGGTAGGGAGATGAAGATGTGGGGAATCTGGTTAGATAGGGCCACTTACAAAATGAGGATTAGTAAAAAATATATATATTTTTAAGTCTGTAGTCTCACTTAAAAGATCTTAAAATGGAATATAAATGAAATGTACATGTGATAGATATTATTTAAGTAACAATGCTTTTCAGAATGTATAACATGTAATTCATATTTGACTATGAATGTGAACTATATAGAATTATAAAGAGGAAAATGCTATCATTTCGCCTATTCACCAAACCATGAAAAGTGCTCACACGCTTGTAATTACATCTAAATGAAGACTACTAAGAGTACATATGTAAAAAAATGAAGTTACTACTTTTATTTTGAATCCTGGAGAAATGAATAAATATAGTACTGTGATGATCACTATACCCTGAATCCTTAATTTCAGAGGTAAAAAACCTGAACTATTTTAAATGAAAAATTAGAAAGGCTTCATAGCTAAAAAATGAAAATATAATTCAGGCTGAAAACAGATCTGGAAAAAAATGAAACACTCCATGAAATTAGCAGTTAATAAAGTTATCCACATTTCCCAGGAAAGAAAGATTTGTAAACTGCATCAATTACCTAAAAAAAAGAAGAAAACATTAACTACTCCAATTGCCTGGGAAATTAATAACCAAAACGTAAGTCAACAAAATGACATCCTTAGATCAGATGAAATGTTCAGAACAATAAAATGCTACTTATTCCTATAAATTTGTACAGATCCGAGGACTTTTCAATATAAAATACCTTGAATCATATAAAAGACACAACTACCAGATATTTTTAAATTAACGAAGTCCTCAGAAGGATTTATGTACAATAAAAAGCAGTAAGAAAGGACTGAGAAAGGTGTTTGTTAAGTAATAGTTCAAAACCCAACAACACTCTGGGGAAGTACTACTCAAGCGGCCTCAATTATAAAATGAAAAGAAATTAAAGATCCTAGAGTTTCTTCAACTTTTTACACACTAACATTCTCTATACCTCTGACATTAGCTGGAAACTAATCCATATAATTAAACAATCTTATTCTGCATTAATTTTAATTTAGGAAAATCTCAAATTTTAGTTAACCCTCAAATCTCACCTACTCTCTTAATGAAGTTATTCAACTATAAACAGTCCTTATATTTCCAAACCACATATAATCAACCATTTTATCTAATTAATAAGTCATAAAAATCAGGAAACATCTTAATAGTGTAATTGGAAACATCACACACAATGGTATAAGCATCTTGCTTGACATAAAGTAATATAAGCTATACTATTGAGAATATATTAAAGGGATTCCAAAACCACTGTATTTCAGTCACCTTCACTATTGCTGGGAATTAAAATTTTTAAAAATAATTCCTAAAGGGCAATTGGTATCAAAACAAAATAATTTACCTCCTAACAGTATCTAAGAAATGAACTTCCTTTAAAAATTCTACCTGAGAACCAACTTTAATGAAGATTTATATATTAAAGCACTGGTCTCAAAGGCAACAGGGAGGCTGGGGCCCAGATACTGGAGGAATTCATTCCTTTTTTTAAAACAGAATGTTTAGCTACTAGGTAAAATACGAACAAAATTTGCAACTATTACTTAAATACTTCTTTGTACAATTTCAAATTAATTCTTCCTGATACAGCAGCCCACACCATTTCCGCAGAAAGGGGTCACCTTTCATTGCTGTCTATTTTAACTGTGTAGATGACAGGACATTTAAGTACACAGTCAGCAATGATGGGGGTGACATGCCTGTTTTTGTACTGTCCACAAGATAAGCCGTTTTTACATTTTTAAACATAGGGATTGTGAGGGGGAAGCAAGAGAAGAGCAATATGTCTTGACACATGAAAAAGTCCAATTTCAGTGTGCATAAATATCATTTTGTTGAAACACACTTGCTCATTCATCTGGATGTTACGAATGGCTGCTCTGTGCCGCATTGGCACAGGAGAGCAGTGCTGAAGAGACAATATGGTTACAACGCTTAAAATATTTACTATCTGGCATATGACAGAGAACACCTGCTGACCTATACACAATGAGAGAAAGCGAGAGACTATAAATCACTACAAAATAAAAAAAGCTAATGTAATTTATTGCCAATCTAAGAGGCTACTTCTATGTTTCATATTTTGTAATTAAAGGTACAACTTTTTTCAAAATTGTATTCAGTAACTTTAATATAATCCTTGTATAAAATACCTCATGTATTAAATGTCTATAGATCCACAGGATAAATAAGTATAAAGTATATATAAGCAGGAAACAAGTGCAGCATCCACTGAAGATCAAACAGCAAAACAACAGCATACTTAGTGACAACAGGGAAGAGGACCAGAACCTGCTTCTCTCATAAGGAGCAGGGAATCACCGCATTCAATCATCACACGGGGTGTGTGTGTGCTCCTGGTATTTCCCATGTGTGAGAACATGTGGTGATCCATATCACGCACAAGAACATGCTGAGAATCTACTGGTGACTCAGACAAAATTTTTAGCTTCACAGACCAAAAGGAACAGATATTAAAGGATAAACCACAAATTAATCAGTTAATTACAATCATTGTAACCCTGCAAGCTCAGAGAGCTGACACTTAAACTGGGGCCTGACTTTGTATATGTATGAGGAGGATTTTTTTGGTGGGGGGCGTATTTGGGATTAAATCTTGGACCTTGCATGTGGTACACAGTACCTTACCACTGAGCTATATCCCCAGCTATTTTTAATTTTTATTTTGGGGCAGGGTCTCACTAAGTTGCCTAGGCTGGCTTTGAACTGTTTCCCTCAGCCTCCCCAGGAGCTGGGATTAAGGTATGCAACCAATGCACCTGTCTGCAACATTTAGGATGAGTTTTGAAGAGTCAACGTGGATTCAGGCATAGGAGGGCATGCGGCACGAAGTGTGAAGTGTAGGAAGAAGCATTTCAGGCAGAGGGAAAGGCCAATGCAGAGTCTCTAAAAGGAAGAGTATTATGTGATCAACCACGTTGTGTGATAAGAGGTATACCAGAAGGGTTAGTGAGCTTGGCGTAAGATGAGGCAGCAGGGGTCAGAAGAAGTAGGGTCTTACAGGTCACACCAAGATTTCTGTCTTTTCTCTCCATAGCAACTATAAGCCAGGCACAGGTTATTTATTTATTTCCAGGCATTGAACCCAGGGATGATCAATCACTGAGCCACATCCCCAGCCCTTATTTGATATTTTATTTATAGACAGGGTCCTGCTGAGTTGCTTGGGGCCTCACTAAGGTGCTGAGGCTGACTTTGAACTTGCAATCCTCCTGAAGCAGCCTTCTGAGCAGCTGGGATTACAGGTGTGCATCACTGTGCATGGCCAGGGCACAGGTTTTAAGGTGGCAGTGTGACATAGTAAGAATTATGTTTTTAAAAGTTAATTCTGACTACTCATGGGGGATGAACTGGAGGGAGGGCAGAATAGTTCCAAGGATATAATTTATAAGGTTACCAAAGCAGCCCAAGGGAAAAAAATTGGTGGTAATGGGTAAATGTGAAAAAATTTTATTTAAATACAGGAGGTAAACTGGTAAGACTTTATAACTGATTATGTGATTGATATGGTATGGAGGCGAATCAATGATGAGCACAGGATAAAAAGAAAGACATTAGGTTTCTAGTTTCTGAGAAACTTAGCATGTTAGTCACTGAGACAGGGAATCCTGGAGGTGACAAATGGGGTCAAGGCATGGGGGTAAGGAAGACCATGAATTCAAGCTTTGAGGATGAAATGCTTCTGAAGGCACATGAGTGTAGAGATCAGGTTGAAGATTGTGTATGCAACTTGAAGCTCCAAAGTGTTGTCACACCTAGCAACACATGGAATGACATGATGAATAGTTTAATATATGCACCATAATGCACCATAAACAATGACCACAGCAGTAATGTACCAGTAACAATGAACGACACAATAAATACCATGCCAGGGTCACAGGATGTAAGAATTGGAATAGTGATCAACCACAAAGATTAGTTCTTCATTTCTATACTTTTTCCAAGAAACTACTAGTTCTATTAGAAAATCTTGAGTGACATGAACTCACTATATCCAATGGTGAAGCTCATGTCACATTTAGATAATTTCAAATATTTTAAGTTTGTTCAAGTGTGTTCACCTATTGATCTTAATTCTTAGCTGTGTAATGAAAATCTTGTCCTCTCTATAGAAAAGTGTTTCACACATTTTAAATTGATGATAACAAGTACCATACATTAAACTCAGTGCCTAGAGCTCAATGCTAAATAACGTAAGGTGCTTCTTGCATCTGGGAAGCAAACATTCTAATGATGGAGACAGGTGACAAATGAGAAAATAAGCACATAATGTGTTGGGCAGAGGCTAATGTTATGAATAAAATTAAAGAAAGGTAAAGAATAGACAGAAGAGTTTGGGGTGTCATTATACAGAGGTCAAAAACAGCCTTCCTAAGGAAGACTCATCTGAAAGAGGCAGGTTTGCATTCCAGATGGAAGAACAGGAAGAGCAAAAGCCCTGTGGCAGAAGCAAGCTGGGGAAGGTGGACAGGCAGGGGGTTCAATAGCAATGGAGTGTGCAGAAGGCAGATGAGAGAGCACAGAGATGAAGTCAGCGTGGTACATGACCTTGTCCAGATCTCCAAAACTGTGTGAGTATGGACTTATGTATGTTTGCATCAGCAGTGGAGAGATGCTGGATAATTTTCAATATGAAGGAATGGGATCTGATCTGTGTTTTAAAAATATCACTCACTCTGGCTATTGGGCAAAGAATGAACAAAGAGAGGCAAGACAGAGGAGATAAGGAAGTTCCTGTGGTCTAAGGGAGAGGCCAAAGTGGCTCAGACAACAACAGCAGCAGTGAGGTGCTAAGAATAAGTGGCGGGAACTCTCTGAAATAATGGCTGTCAGGTGTGACAGAAAGACGATTTAAAGTGGCACAATGGTGCTTGCCTGTAATTCAAGCAACACAGAGGCTAAGGCAGGAGGATTGCCAAGTTCAAGGTCATATTCAGCAACTTAAAGAGTCCCTAAACAACTGAGCAAGACCCTGTCTCAAAACAGAAATGGCTGGGGACACAGCTCAGTGGTAAGGCTCCCCTGAGTTCATTCCCCAAGTATCGTCCCCTTCCATTCTCCCATTCAAAAAAGAAAACTGTTAGCAACTAGGGTAAACTATAGTATAATCTGCCAAAAACAGGAAAACAAGGTAAATATACCAAACACCTGAAGAAATAGTTTGTAACACAAGGGACACAAACTCAAATTCCTTTGTACAACAACAGATGACCTAACTGTGTGAAGCAAGAGGGAATCACCTAACAACAGGACAACATAATAAACTAGAGAATGTTTGCTCAGGCTAAAGGCATTGATGAAATGTTTTCCATTAAACACTGACCAAAACAACCATTTAGTCTTCCTTGACGAGAAAAAGATGCCATAGTATCAGGAAGATTAAAAAGTTTTGAGTTAACTAGGAGAATGTAAGAAAATTATTTTAAGGTGCCTAGGGGGAAGGAGGAAATGAAAGAAAAAAAACTATAGAAGCAAGAACAATGTGCATGGAGTTCTAACTCTCTATACATTTAAATGTATTATAAACTGTAGGATTTGCTATGGTTTGAGTGTTCCCAAGGGTTTCATGTGTTGAAATTTAAACCCCACTGTGAGGTATTAAAAGAGGGTGGAAACATTTTCCAATTATGGCAAGTATAGATGGGATCTTTGGGGGGCAATTAGCATGAGCTAAGATCATTAGCGTGAAGCTCCCATGACTGAATCCTGGTGGCCATAGAAGAGGGAGAGAGACCCAAAGAGACACAGACACACACACATTCCCTGTCTCTTGCCTTGTGATGCCTTTTACCACACCTCAGGTCTCTGCCCGCAAGACCAGATGCAGCCCTCGACCTTGGGACCCCCAGAATCATGAGCCAAAATAAACCTCTCTTCAGGTCACCCTGTCTGTGTTATTGGTAGCAGAAAACAGAATAATACAGTATTTAAGGCAGTACAGAAATTAAATTAAAACAGATTAACAGAAAAGTCCATAAACAGACACAGATATGTATAAATCAGTAAATGATTAAAATAACATCTCAAAATAAAAAGCAATGACAAACTATTCAATAAATACTGAAATAAGAAAAAAGTCATTACACAATCCATACTTCATTGTATATATCAAAATAATTCTGTATTAATCAAACATAAAGGTGAATGTAAAATAACCAAAACATTTCATCTAGGGTAGGAAAGTCTTTCAAACTATAGGCCCCCAAACACAAATAACTGAATATGGAAATTTGTGAATGTAAACATTCTTAAAGTTAAAACACAATTATTAAACAAGAAAAATGTTAACATGTTGCTAATTTTTGAACGTGCACTGTGAAGGTCACCGTTGCAGACTTAATTTCCAATGCAACAGTGTTCAGAGACGGGGCCTCACCCGAGGTGCCTGCAGCATGGGCGTTTGATACTGCAGGAGTGTGTTATCCCAAGAACGGATCCACTGTAAAAGTGAGTTGGGCCCTTTCTTATTCCGCTTTTCTCACCCTCTTGCCTTCTGCGATGGCATAATATAGCACGAAGGCCCTATCCAAAGGCTAATGCCATGTTCTTGGACTCCCCAACCTTCAAAACCATGAGTTACACAAACTTCTATTGTTCATAAATTATCCAGTCTATGATATTCTGTTAGAGTGGCAAAAAAAAGACCATGCACATGTCAAAGGAATTTCTTTAACGTATAGAATACTTATAAATCAGATAGACAAAAATCACCTAAAAGGAATGTGTACCAAAGAAATAGATACCTTCATATACACACAAAAATAACCAGTGAACATCAAAAACTTATCTTCAGAAATCAATAAGTAAAAATGAATTGAGATTACTTTTAATCTGTCAGATGCAAAACTAGACAAAGAAGTGTTCTTTTATACTACTGTTACAAGATAAACCAATAAATGTCTACAGGGTAAGAAATATAACAACCAAAATATAAGTAAACAACATTGTTCATCACAGTACTGTTAATATTAGTGACGAACAAGAAACAATATGAAGTCCTATCAATTAAATAAATGGTACATTCAAACAAAGTAATCGTAGATAGCTATTAAAAGTTATAACATAATTTCTTGTACATACAGGTCTGGAAAAACAAAATTATAATATACCTATAGTCAAATATGAACATTTGTAAGTAATCACTGAAAAATGCTAGTTATAAAATGGTTTGTATGAACTCCAATAAATAATATGCACTGAAAGATTCCTGGAAGGAAATTTACCCCCAAATTAACAAAGCTTAATGCTCAGTAATAGAATTTAAGGTAACAAATTCCTTCTTGACTATCGACTTCACAGCTTCACTGTTCTTTTCAAAGAAAATATAATTTGTACATATTTAAAAATTAAGTTTTCATTTTGAAAATGTATTTTAAATGATGAAAGACTGAACCAGATAGATTCCCGGGATTCCTCATAAGACTTTTCGTAATCCCTAACAACTGTGAACACCATAGCGGCTGGAGGAGGAGTCTCCAAGATCAATGTCTGGCTGAAAGTGGGCAGTAAAAATGGGAACTCTTACACAACCAACAATGGATTCCGACATAGAGTATCAAAGTGAAGTCAGACCACAATAAAAGCAAAGACTATCAAATACTTTTAGGAACTATGAGAAAACGTGGTTCATTTAAGAGGAAAGACAAATTTCAGTCCGATTAATGGTCTTGCAGTGAATTTTTATTGAGATACCCAAAAAACTAAAAAGGTACTTGCACCTCTGACTTTCACAAAATAATAATATAAGGAACCTCAAAAGTGACTGTAAGTCAAATTCTGATTTCCCAATTCCTTTAGCAAATTCTTACTGGAAAATCTTAATAAAAAATTGAACCATATTTTTAAAAACCCTATGGAAAACAGCCCTGATGACATAAACAACCCTGTTCCACAACTCTTAAGTAGGAAACACTGACTGACCATACAATTCCGTTTAAACTACAAACCAGTTTAACAAGTGAAGGTATCTGTTCACCATGACATCACAGGTAAAAACTGAGAGAATTCACCCCAGCTTTGATTCTCTAAACTTTATAATGTTTCCATGTTAATGAAAAGTACCAATTTTAAATCAAGGAAGGTTATTAATGCTCAATTATTAAAGACAAAGAAAAGTGTGATTTAGTAAAATAACCATTATCTTATTGCAGTCAACCCTAAAAACCATACCTATATGTTTCAGGGAAGAGAATGGTATTAATTCACCAGTGCTTACGACTGAGATGACAGAATGGAACATTAAACGTTAAGACTGGACATGTTATATATTGTATCACCTTCAACTTCTGTATGCAGGACCTCACCTCCTTACTGGACACATGTACTTATAACACGAGTACCATTACCTATGCTTTCAACCTACCTTTAAGAAACGAATATTGCTGAACCATGAAATGAACTAATTAACAAATGGTCACAGAGCTTAAGGTTTCCAGATATCAAGTATAAAAGCCACTCTTCAGAAGACTATAAAAAACCTGCTGACAGAAGAGGCTATCTCCTAAGATATAAAAGCAACAATAGTTTTCAACCTTTTCTCTGTACAAGACCCCTCCCCAAGTTATCACTTTATTTTACTACAAGGAAAATTCTGAAACAAAACAAAACAAAAACACAAAATGAAAAAGAAAGAAAGATGAGAAAGAAAAACAAAAGATAGGAAAAAGAAGAAAGGTGTCGACTTAATTAAAAAATTTAATGACTTTGATATACCACTCATTCCTACTATATTCCTTTTTTTTTTTTTTTTTTTTTTTTGGTGGTGGTGCTGGGGATTGAACCCAGGGCCTTGTGCTTGCAAGGCAAGCAGTCTACCAACTGAGCTATATCCCCAGCCCTATACCGCTCATTCCTAACAGTCCAAAGACTATCAGGCAGCTGGAACACTTCTTCCTACAAGAACAGTTTCAAATTCCATCTGCTGCTTCTTAGGGCAAAAACAGCAACAGCAAAAAATGTGTTTGTCCTCTCCGTTCTCCTCATATAAACCCAACGCAGTTTGCCAATGAACTCTTAGCTTGTTCATGCACGAGTTTAATATAGCTCCTGCCTCAGCATCCATCTTTAGGTCAGACATAAGTTATGTGAAACCAGTCACACCCTTTTAGCTTTGCCTAGTTAAAACTTTCCTTTGTGGCTGCTCATGATATAGGCTACTTCTCATCTCACAGATTGAAAATTTAACATGACCATGATAAAACCTACAAGCTAACACCAGGGTAAATTAGTTTCACCTCCAAGAGTGTTTTCTCTGAACCACAACCACTGTGGGAAGTCTAAGGGAGAACACCCAGGGAGCTTAACAAAGGCAGGAGCCCACAAGCCTTTCTTATTTTACACCCTCTTCCCGCAGCTGGTTGAGCTCCCTAATGCTTCTAGGCTTCCCATTGACCTCCTGACAAGACCAATAACCTCCAAATGAGAAAAAGATTTTTTTTTCTTTTCCATATATTTTGGTTTAATTTCCTCATTGTGTCTTACCTGACTTGCCCCTGGTCAGGGCTCTCCTACAGAGTGGCTGTCCTGAGTTACAGTCATTCTTGAAAGACCTCAAGATCAAATTAGAAAATATCACCGAACTTGGGAAATGCTGAAATCAAAGTCACCATGTCCTTCAACAAACATCCCCCCATGCACTCCACCTTATGTCACACTATAAATCCAGGCACAGGAGCTTGAAGAGTTCCCCCTGTGTCTCCTCTCTCCCTGACACCCTTCGTACTATTTCACCTATAACACCATTAATGGGTCTCTGTGATATGACACTTTTGAGACTGCTGTAATTCTGCCTCTCTCGGTCGATTCCATGCTTTCATGACTCTGTACAGAAAGCACAGGAAGACTGGTCAAGTATTGGTAACAGGTTCTCTTTCACCCTTAAAGAGACTAGGATTAAACCACTAATAGGGAAGCACCCTGTAAGTACTTTTCAGTACTAAGTTTTGATGCAGAGGGCTGTCCCTTCAGCAGAGATGTGGTTCAGGAGCTATCTGGACTTGTGATGAAAATAGAACCCCTTAGGCTAAATCTATTTGGTTTTCTTTGGCTGTCACTGGGGCTGTTAATGGAATTAGTTGCCAATACTTATAGCATTTTTGTTAAACATATCAAATGATTTTTAGCTTCTTTTGAAACACTGGATCAACAATTTTATACAATATAACAATCAGGCAGGAATGACCATTTCCCTTAAACACGTTTGCTCTCTCTCACCATGTGCACCACTTTCTATGATTTTCCAGGTCATTATCAGTTATCATACTGCTTATACTATTAAGAGAAAAAAGATATTTCTAGTACATATCTGTTAAAAAGCTATTCCTTCCTTGCATGAATTTCATGCACTTGAAAAGATGATGGATTTACAAAGTGTGGATTTAAATGCAAATCACCTACTATCTTATGCTTCATATAAAATACTACAATTCTCAAAGAGAATTATCTACATCACTATTATTGACTAAGCACTTTTCTCAGCCAAAAGTGTACATTCAATGTACTTCATGATTGCTGATACACATATGCTCATGTTTAGGCCCAGGGTCCCTGAAGAAAGAAAGTAAAAGCATTTTTGTGGCTAAGGACAGAGGAATAATCAGAAGAGGACAGGCTCAAGCTTGGAAGATTAAAAGGAAAACAAACAAACAAACCTGTATCTCATAAGGAATTTAAATGCAAAAATATATGTTCAAGTTGAGATTACTTAAATACGAATCAACATAGGGTGTCAACTATACTTCTTGACAATGTATTTTAATTAGTGATTGAAAATACAGACTAAAATGTGACTGCCCTGATTGCAAATTTTTACCATAGAATACGCCCACCTAATAGAGGACCTAAGTAAATAATTTCAATTTGGAAATTCTGTCTCATGCTTTCTTCCAGGGAAGAGACTATTAGACTTCCTTAGTCATTCAGATTTGGAGTATTGCTGAGGGAAAAATGGGGGATGGTACAGAATCCCAGAACAGTCATTAGGATGACCTTATAATCACATATCTAGACAGCCACTATTATACTCATCTGAATAATGGAAGACTCAGATAATCATTAGTTAGAGACTATCAACATTTCCAAGTGAAAACACATCATTACAACAAAGGACCAAATTGTAGGACAACTCAAATTCACACATTTTCAAGGAGCTCTTAAAAACTTAGACATCTATCTGTGAGCTCAATATTTAAGAACGTTTTTAAACTTATACTACTACTAAAATCAAGACAACAGTTTGTTATTCTAGAATCTGTACCACTTATTTATAAACCAGGCTCTAGGAATCTAATCAGCCATAAAAGGGAAAAGCAAGTTGCCCCCTACTCCTTAACAACTTTGCTTTTATCTATTTTTGTATGCTGGGCTCAAACTTTAGATAATTTTAAAGATTAGAAAATCACTGAATCAAAATTTAAAGTGACCCACTAATGAAATTAAAAACCTTCTCAGATTTGGGGAACTCCATTCTCTATTACAAATTAGCACCTTACTAAATTCCAGCTCCTCCTACAATGTCTTGATTTCTAAAAAAAAGAAAGTGAATTCTTAGGAGACCATGATAACCACATTCACCAGGATTGTGCCTGACAGAATTTACAAATAACCCTGTAAATAATTAAAGTCAACACTTTCAAATCAAGAAGATGATTTATGTATTCTTCAAAGGTGAAAAGTGTGTATCTGTTATACATCCAATTAAGATCTGAATGACACAGGCAATCATTTTAAGCAACACTGTTGGGTAAAATGTTTAAATTCTCAATTGTAGTGTTTGCATTAACATAGTGTGCAGCATTTAATTCCTCAGGTTCCATAGTGAAAACATAAAATACTCATTTAATGATGAAGTTTCCACAGAAATGCAGCTCCTTTTGGTATCATGCAATAGTTCATTAGGAAGAGTGGCAGCAGCTGTGCTCTGAATGTGAAGACAATAATACATAGAAATATTACCAATAAAAATCTGGAGTGGTAACAACTTGCAAAGAGAAACAATATGTCTGTTTAAATACCATTTAGATATTCGAGGCTATGAGACAACTGATGGAAATGGAAAGCACAGAAAGTAGCTATAGATAAAAGAAGAGTTCAGTAACATTTGGTGAACAAATAAACACCACCTACCATCATGGCTCACTCTGCCTTACCTGAGGAGGAGTGGGTGTGGATGTGGGTCTCCCTATAGGTGGAGTGGGATTTCTGCTTCCACCTCCAGACATAATCTCCTCTGTTATGTCTTTGCCTCCCTGGTTGGGATCTCGAATTCTTATCTACGAGAGTAAATAAAATGGCAAGTAAACAGATGGATGTCTATGTAGCAGATTTACAGGCATATAATGAGTTAAAGGTGTAAACAGAGAAACCTGTCAACTATCAAATTTCATAATCATCACATCTGAAGTTATTTCAATCACAGAACCACATAAGGCTACTCAAAGAAATTCAGACCATTAGCTTTGAGAAGAACTAATTAAAATGATAAGCCATAATGGAACCTAGCTGGCTGAATTTCTAGGTCAAAAATGCAAAATATTTACTCTTGTTTAATAAAACTGTCAAATTAATTTTATTTATAATGCTTAATGTTAAGACAAAGTCCATTAAACAGTTTTAATCCTTAGAAGTTACTACATAAATAAAGTGTTAAATACCCAAATGCTCTCTAAAACAAAATGAAAAACATTCACATCCTACGATACAGGAATAGGAATTTACCCAGTAAATAACTTCATAAACTCTGTGAGCTGGCTCACTTTAGTATTATTTTTTTCCAAAGAAGACACAGAAACATTAAATAGGCAAATCAAGAACAGAATAGTTAAAAAATTATCCTACATCTTTACAATGAAATAACATTGTAAAGATATTATAAAAAGAACCTGTACCATATTGTACAGAATTCTGTACCATACTGCTACAGAATGATCACCAAGATGTACTGTTTATGTGAAAAAACACTAGATGCAGAACATGTCATTTTGATTTTTTAAGGCTGCCTATACTTATAGATGTCAGTAGAGAAGGTGCTATAATGAAGACAGAACACTAGGTCGAGGCAATCCATGCCGGCACCAAGGTCCCCTCTGCTGTTCGTGACCTGCATAGTTTAATTTCGGTAACTGGCTTCTTGGAGATGTCTCAGAATTCACTAACAAATGTGGAACTTACAGGTGAGTGATTCTTCAATTAAAATTTCTACATCAGCTACTTTTTCAGGTATGGAAACTTGCTTCTACTATAGTTTTAAGTATTGCTTCATTTATTCTACTTTCTTTTCCAATAACATCTATTATTACTGCTTTCCATTTTCATTATCACTTTTATTCAATTTTTCTGCATTCTGAGATTATTGTTCAAGTCCAAACTGTACCGTGCTGACTCAACATTTCCAAAGCAAAGTTCCTTGACTGTACGGTCACACTCCACTGGTGTGTCCTGTTTATTATGACATGTGCACAAGTAATTTGTTTCTAATAATAAAGTATCACATTTTGAACCTCATTAATTTTTATTAGAGTGCTTCAAAAGTATTGCTAAAACATCATTCCTACCTATTTTATCTGTATAAATGTCAGTCTCCCTTGATTATAAACATCATCCATTCTATAAAAGACCACAAGCCCCTTAATTTTTCACAAAATGTTCTGCAATTTGAATTTTATATTACTGTACTCTAAATCTCTTGGGCACAACTTATTAGACAAAGACAAAGCCCCAATCACTTACTTTTAAAAGTTAGAAAACATCTAAATGCTGATTTGTGCTTTTAAAGTCTATTCCACAAAAGGGATTTTTTTTTTTAAACAGCTGTTGTTTTTAATATTTTGGCTCATTTAATTTTTTCCTTCTGTTAGGAGGAGCTAATTAGGACTGGTAGTAAAGGAGGGTCAGCATGCGAGAACTAAGCGGATACCCCTCCCACTGAACAGGACCTCCGTACACTACATCCTCCCAGTTCTAAGGCTGCGGCCTATGCTGTCATGTACCCCAGTTCACCCAGTGAATTGTGAAAGTTGATACCAAGCAAACCCAAGTACAACTTCTCATTATATGCCAATAAAAATCTTCCAGGTACAGTTGAATGGTGGGAATATGAGGGAAGGAGGAGGAAAAAAAAAGAAAAGGCACACTCGTGTAAACTGAGAATAAGAATTTAGTAAAATTATTTGATAAGTGAATAGATTTTCCATTTTAAATAAGAAAAATTAATAAAGGTATCTTACCGTTTTTTTCTCTCTCTTGGCTGGAGGGGGCTGTTGTTGTGTAGGCACTATGATAGGTGCTGACTGATACACTGGCTGACTTGGGTAAAAAGGCGTTCCTAAAGAAATTGAAAAATAAAAAGAAGGACTCAATTATTTTGTCAACACATTGTAAGACCATCAATGACACTGTGTCACTAGACAACTCCTTTAAAAAAGTAAATGAACATCAACTACTAAGTATTCTTCTTAATGATCTCTTCCACAAGCTCTCCTTCGGCTACTAAAATGGTCAAGAAATTACCCCCAAAATCAACAACATCTTGAAACATTCAAAAACATCTAATATGTAAACAACTACACACAAAACTCCTCCTATAGTTTTTATTTTCTAAAACATAAACTGTGCTATAGTGCTATTTTAAAACACTACTACCTGCAACAGTGACTCTTAAACAAGGGCTTAAGGGAGTCTGTGTGGGGGTTTGGTTAGGGGTAACGGGAGAATATTCTAATCATCCTGGGGAGAAGAGGATGGTGAGGTCCTTACTGATGGAGCACCAGGCCTCAGGGAGCCATGATTAAGACCTGGTAAATGTCCTCAAGCTTGTTGGGACGGAAATGAACAAGCGGTCAAAAGACAGAGTCCCCATACTAGTCAGTTCCAAACGACAAGTTCTCCATTACAGAACCCCACTGCGCTCACTCTAACCTACTCCCACTCCATCCTTTGAGTACACCAATCTCAGACTGAGCAAAGTCAATCGCCTTCACCTTGTTCACGCTCCGACTATACTGCCTATCTGCCTGAAAAGATCTTCTTTCCCCCACCCCTTGTGCTCCCAATGAACTCTTTCACATTCAAACATACATAATTATTGTAATTACTATCAAACTAGAGTGCTCAAAAGCAGGGAGAAACTGCATATTTTAAAAATAGAGTATGAAAATATGATGAAGAGCTGGATGCTGGTGTTGAGAGAAAAAAGACTCAGGAATAACTATTAAAGTTTTTTTTGCCTGAGCAAGTGAAACAACAGAGATACTATTTGTTGAAATGAGAAAAAATACGGGAAAAAATAAAGAGTTCGATTTCGGAAAAGTTTGAGGTGTTTATTAAACTTTCAAATGGAGATACCAAGTAAGCAAAAAGAGACACAAATCTACAGCCAGAGGACAAGTATGAGCTAGGAGTTATCCACTTTACAATTGGTAGAATACAGATAATATAAACCACGAGACTGCATAGTTTAGGCAATGAGTACAGATTTTTTTTAAAAAAGCAGCAGCAGGAGCAGCCAAAGATGGAATCTTTGTTAGAAGTGAAAACAAGGAGGAAACCCAGCAAAGGAAATGGAAAGGAAAACCAACGTGGTGGTTGAAGTAAAGAAAACTGTACGAGAACGAGGGAGTATTCAACTGTGTCAAATGGTCCTGAAAGGGCAACCTGGATTTGTTAAAAGTAGAAATCACTGGTGATTCCTACAAAAGGTGTCTGGGTACAGTGGTGACAGGGTGCAGTCTGATGTCGGTACAGTCAACAGTAAAAGTGATTAAAACAAAACAAAACAAAACAAAACAAAGGCCAGTGAGGACAGATAACTGTTTTTCTTGAAACTTTTCTTGTGGAAGGTAAATGGAGAAAAAGAGCTAACATTAAAGAAGAATAAAACTTCCAAAAGAAAAAAAAAATTAAATATAAGAATGAAAAACACACCACTTGTGAGGAAAAGAGAAATGGTACAGGCACAGCTTTAAGTGGGTATAGGATGGGACCTAATGTGCACATAAAGGATGGGACGACTGTAGGAGCATGGACATCAAAAAGAAAATAAATGTGTATGAAGGTACAGGGAAAATGTGTGTTACTAACAAACAATAATGTTGACCATATTATCACTACCATTTATATCATCAACATCCTCACCACCATCATAATAATCTTCAAGTGAAAATTTCTTGGAAGCAGTACAATTTGTAGTACCAGGACCCTAAAGATATGAACTGGGTTTAGAGAGTCGGATTTAGAATAGATGTAGGCATAGGGCAAGACTAGAATTTCTGTTAAGTTCAGTGTAAACTAAATAAACAAAACACAAAAACAAACAAAAAAACTCAAAACAGACATCTACCACCAGTAAGTAAACTATACTCACAATAGAGCTTTAATTAATAATTTTATAGTCCCCTATTACAACATTAGCCTAGTGAACACAGAAAACTCCTAAAATTGGTTTCAAATGTAACTAGACAACCAACATAATCTGCACACCTTCTCATATTGTTCAAGCTAAGTGAAATAAGATCCTAAAGGTAAACTATCTCCTAAAAAATAATAATAACAACATTCTTCTAATGAAGCATTTTTGAGTGAACACAATTGGCAAGAAGGCTGATATATCACACACACTTAATGAACAGCTGCAGAATAAATGTGACAAAAAAGGGTATTCTCATTACAGTGTGGTTAAACTCAATCAGTAAAAGATGAAGTCTTTTCTCAAATGTGGGCACCAGCAGAAGAAATCTACCCTACCAAACAACAGTTTTCTTTTATAAATGTTCTTATATAGTCAGGAACATTTAAATACATTTTTTGTTCTATTAAAAATATGACACAAGCCGGGCGCGTTGGCGCACGTGCCGGGCATGGTGGTGCACGCCTGTAATCCAAGCGACTTGGGAGGCTGAGTCAGGAGGATCGCGAGTTCAAAGCCAGCAACTTAGTGAGGCCCTAAGCAACTCAGTGAGACCCTGTCTCTAAAAAAAATACAAAATAGGGCTGGGAATGTGGCTCAGTGGTCGAGTGTCCCTGAGTTCAATCCCTGGTTCCAAAAAAAAAAAAAAAAAAAAAAAGGCACAAGCAAGGCCTGGGTTTCATCCCCAATAACACTAAAACATACACATGTGCGCGCACACAAACACACAGTGAATCATTTTTGCATGCCACTTATCAGATAAGAAAGTTATTTAATGCCTCTGGACCTCAGGTTTCCTATGCATGGGATGAGTAGGTTTGGTTAGGTCAGGGGTCTGTTAACTACAGTCCGAGGGTCAAACCCATCTTAACATCATTTATTTTGTAAATAAAGATGTACTGGGGCTGAGCATGGTGACTCCAGTGGCTCAGGAGATTGTGAGTCCAAAGCCAGCCTTGGCAACTGAGTAAGGCCCTAAACAACTCAGTAAGAACCTGTCTATAAATAAAATACAAAAAAGGGCTGGGGATGTGGCTCAGTGGTTAAGTGCTCCTGGGTTCAATTCCTGGTACCAAAAAAACCCCAAAAAAACAAACAAAAAAAAAACCAACCAAACAAACATGGAAGACATTCCCATAGAGTAGTTCACCTTCTATGTTTTTTTTTTTTTGTATGGTGCTAGGCATCAAACCAAACCCAGGGCCTTAAGCATGCTAGGCAAGCGCTCTAACACTAAGCTACTTCCCCAACCCTTTTAATTTTACTTTGAGACAGGATCTCACTAAGTAGCCCAGGCTTGCCTTTATCTTGCAATCCTTCTGCTTCAGCCTCCCAAACAGCTGGGAGTATAGGCAAGTGCCACCACTGCACCAGGCTTCTATGGTTCCTTTTACACTACAAAGAAAAAGTTTAAATAGTTGCAACAGGTACCATAATGCCCACAATGCCTGAGATATTTACTATTGGATCCTATTCAGAAAAACTGCTCATGCAGTTCTTCATCATTGGCTCATGAATCCCAGATTATCTAAAAGATATAAATGATTTGTGGCAAAATTTATATAATAACCATGAAATACACGTAAATATTCTTATAAGTTCCCAACTTCAAATTTTATAAAGAACTATTCCTATTTTTTAATTATTTTAGTTCACCAGGCCTGGAGGCACATACTGTAATCTTAATTATTCAATGCTTCCACGATTTTAAAAGTATCACTGAAGGCCCAAAAATGCCATGCAGGTCAGAAGTGTGGATCAGCTAAGATCAGTTGTTCATGCTAATCTGGGGAGATTCCAAGTTCACACTCAGCCCAGGCAACTGAACCAGATCTTGTCTCAAAATGAAAAATAAAAAAAAGAGACTGGGTATTGAATTCCATGGTAGAGCTGCGTGCCTAGTATGCATGAGGCCTGAGGTTCAACCCCGGACACCGCAAAGAAAAAAAAAATTTTTTTTCAGTACTGTTCTTTTGTTGTTAAAATAGCTCTCTTATATAAAGTAATGCTGACAGTAAATGGCAATTTTCTTTAAAGATCTTATTGACGAAAATAAAAAAATGTAAAAGTCCTTTGTGTTTTCTCATTTTACTTTGTATTCATCTTACTTGCCTATAGTATTAAAAGGTCTGGAACTACTGGCATAGCCAATATTTAGATTTCTTTTCATTGGTAAAATCCAAGCATAAATATCAAACGAATATATGGCAAGACCTAGAAAGACAGGGAAATATCTTATTTGCATTTCACAAAATACCTAATACAATGTTTTACACATTAGAGGTCTTCTAAAAACATCTGGAACTTTGAATTTTTCTATAGAAACAAAGATAAACATAGTGGTTCAATGTTCAGGTTGACATAGAGAAAATAACTTATCCCACAATATATGCACAAAAACAAGTCAGTTTATAACCACATTGCCCAATATGAAATTACCTCTCCAGGAGTACTAAAATCAATTCAATTTGAGATGCCCAAGCTTCCCACTTCCAAATACCACAGTGGCAGCAATGAATTCCTGAATTCTTGAATGTAATCAGACATCAAAACCCCCTCAGGGTTTAAGAAAAGAGGGAAAAGATGGCAGAGAGGGGGAAATCATATAAAACCAGAAGAAAGAGAGATACACTAGTCTGGAACAAGGGTGAACATGAACTGTAACTATGCTGAATTCTTGATCTATCTTTCTGTCTTTTTTGTTTCCCCTTTATCAACATTACTGCAACTATTTATTACCCATTAACCATTCCACCTGCTTTTGCCCGCAAATCTAAATGCTAGGCCAAAATCCCCTAGCATTGTCCTAAAAACAATTTCAATCTCCATTAGGTATTTTTATGATGTAAGAGGCCTCAAAATGTTTAAGAAACACCAAGAGAAGAAAATCTGAAAAGTTTACATTGAGCAAATACTCTCATTAGTTCATCTTCTTCAAAACTCTATAAATACTACAAGAATTAACATACCTGGTTACAGAGATTAATGAAGGCAGAAATACTGAGAATCAATATTCAAGAATTCAACGAGATATGAAAATAAAATGGTAGTATGCTAGAGTGAAATATGAAGCTAAAAATGGAGACAAAAGAACTCTAGAAAGAAGACCATCCGATTCATAAACTCCAGCAGCACAGAGAGAAGGAACAAGTCTCAGGATCTGTTCCTTAAAGGTTTTGCCAGAGGATGGTTTTCTGCCTTAGAACAGAGGACTCCTGCACCAGAACACAGAACTATGATCCTATTCCCACATCCACTTCTAATTCAAACCAAAAATTAGGGCAGGAGGGGTGACTGATGAAAGCAAAGAGCTGGGGGTAGAAAGCAAGAGAAGAAATTCCAAAAAGAGGGAATAGGAAGTGGAATATTCATGGCTTCCTGATTCTTAGACCAGAACAGCTGCCCCAAGACATTACAGCTGAAGGACCTAAAACTGATGGGAACAACTGTACCAAAACTCTTATTATACTAAAAGAATTTTAACTACTGCCTAACTTTATTTTTTATTTTTTATTTTTTTGGAACCAGGGATTGAACTCAGGGACACTCGACCACTGAGCCACATCCCCAGCCCTATTTTGTATTTTATTTAGAGACAGGGTCTCACTCAGTTGCTTAGGGCATCGCTAAGTTGCTGAGGCTGGCTTTGAACTTGCGATCCTCCTGACTCAGCCTCCTGAGTCGCTTGGATTACAGGCGTGCGCCACCACGCCCGGCACTACTGCCTAACTTTAAAGCTAAATCATCTGCCCAAAGGGTGAAAATAACTTACATTAATATCAGTAAAGAATTAAATAAATTATGACTCATTCCCAAAACAGAACCCTACAGGTAATGAAATGTTTGTGACTATTCTGTGAGCTGGAGGGATGGGCAAACCTCCAGGAAGTTTTAGAATATTACAAACAGTTCTATGCCAATATTTCCATTTATTTGAGATAAATGGAAAAATATAAATCAAACTATTAAATGTTACTTCTTCAGGGGATGGAATGAAAGAAACTGGCTATTTCAACTTTATGTATTCTCTATAATTTTGATTTTTATCATTAACTTAGTTACTTTCATAATAAAAGAAACTTTTCTTTTTTCTTGTTTTCAGTGGTACATGGACACAATATTTTATTTATTTTTATGGGGTGCTGAGGATTGAACCCAGTGCCTCACACGTGTAAGGCAAGCGTTCTGCCACTGAGCTACAAACTACAAAACCAGCCCTCTTTTCTTCTCTTCTCGTCTCTTCTCTCTCTCTCTTTCTTTCTTTTTCTTTCTCTTTTTCTTTCTAAAGGTACTGGGGGTTGAACCCAGGAGCACTTTTCAATTTTTTCAGACAGGGTCTCACTAAGTTGTCCAGGCTAGTCTCAAACTTGTGATCCTCCTGCCTCCACCTTCTGAGTCACTGGGATTACAGGTGGGGGCCCACACACTTGGCTGAAATGAACTAGTTTAAGATCATCTTTCTAACTATTAATAAAACTAGGACAAGAGTATTTAAATCTAGAGGCTAAATTAACCATTAGATGGTTGTGACTTGCATGAGAATTTATTGGGGAAAAAAGAATTTGTATCAAATGTAACAGATACCAGTAACACCTGAGCTACAACTGCACCTCAACATAGTGCTTTTTCCTTAAAATGATCCATATCTAACAGAAACAAAACAAGCCAAAATATGGTAAAATACTGTATAATCAAATCTATAAATGATTTCATGACTAGTAAAGTCATCCACAGTTTATACACTGCAGTCACTGTGTAAAATGCAATAAAGAGGACAGGCAGAGACCTACAGTGATAATCTGATTTTTGGAGTCCACAGGTGATTTATATAATCTGAGTGAAAAAGCACACTAAAATTATTGAGAAACCATTAAAAATGATTTTATAATTAGAAGACTGCACTCTCTTTGTAACATGGTACTAAAAGAGAAATCCTGTTTTAGTATTATTCTGAGAATCTCATTTTATGGTTTTTCCTATTTAAAAAAATACTAGAAAACAATAGGTGATGTTATACTTACAAATAATTTTACTTGCATTTAAAATTTTCAGAATAAGGATCAATACACTGCAGGATCAATACACTGCATGAAAACAGTGCCGTACAGCTCATTTCAAGGGATACAAAAGGAATACTTCAACAGCCAATAATGTTTTATCTCAAAAACTGGGTACTGGACACATTTTACTTTAAAATTTATGTATATGTGGCTGGAAATGTATCTCGGGGGAAGAGCACTTGCTTTTAGCGTATGCAAGGCTCTGGGTTTGATCCCTAGCAAAACAAAAACAAAAAACCAACTTCACATATATGGAACACACATCATTCTGAAAATCTGAAGTAAACATGTATTTGAGGCATTTAATGAGGTTATAACATACATATTTTGAAATGGCAGTTTCAAAAGGCAATATTGACCAAGGTAAAACTAAAAGAAGCAAAGTCAAGTAATACTTGGTTGCTTTGCTGATTGTACCTCAAAACTGAAGAAAAACTTTCCTGGGCTGTTCTAATACAAATCAACTTTACTGTGAAGGTTCTTAGCTAAGCCATTAAATCCCAATGTAAGGAAACTGGCTAATGGATAGACTACCATCTTTAGCTAGTTAAAAATTCAAAGTCTGCTTTGCTGTATTGGGGTGGGGGCATGTCAAGGCTTATTTAATGTTCAAGTTTAATTTTTCTAGTATCCACTGATTATATCCCTTATAATACTGTGGAATTAAATTGTCAAATACAGTAAAAATCTGTTGGAAATATAAGTACTTTTTAATACTTCTTGGTTCAGTATTGGCTTCAATGCCATATATAAGTTTGGCATTTCTCTATATTAAAAACACCTTTAATTTTTCAAAGCATTTTCATTTGAACTAATCCTTAAACCTTCCCACAACACAGACCATATCACAATTTTGCAGGCAAAGAACCACAAGTTCACTCAGCTATACTCAGTCCTCTCTGTACACTCTCCCAGTGCCCTCTAACCACATTGCAGGAGCTGGGGAAATAACAGTGAACAAAACAATCAAATCCCTGTCTTTGTGGATACTACATCCCAGTGGGAAAGACAGACATAATAAAAGTCTCTAAGGTATAAGGTGGGGATAAAGACCCAGAGAAAAGTAAATCAAAGAAGGGAAATAAACTCTATTTACGCCATCAGTAAATCTAGTGACAGTGAGTTGGTAACAGATGTCAGGACTCTGACACATGGGCTCATTCCACCAGAATTTCGAGCTCCAGCAAAATATACTCCTATAATACTCTTCCCCTAACAAGCCACTCTCTAAAAAAGTAGTTTTCAAGACTGAGCAGTATGCAAGATTTTATTAAAATCCTTCCAACCAGTAAGATTCAATGCCTAAACTGACCTGCCAACTAAACAAATGAAAACAACAAACTAGCAGAACTTGCTTGATTTTTTCCTACTTACCATAAGCATTAGGGAAGTCCCCAGGTCCTGGTCCAGGATAAAAAGGACCCGGTCCCGGTGGCTGAACTGGGTACTGTTGTGGAGGCCCAACATATGGAGGGCCACTATGACGGTACTAGAAGAGAAAAATATAGACATTCATATGTAACATGAAGGTAGCTTGCTATGGAAAAACAAAGTATTTTTTGTGTGTGGGAGAGATCATTTAAACGAGGTGAAGTTGTGGGTGGTTAACGTAGTCAAAATGCTTGCTTCCATCCAGATGCAACCAGGATGAAGAAGGAGGGGTGTCTTAGGTAAAACTATACAGCAAATCAACACAGGCAACCATCAACTCACTACAAAATGGTTTCTGGTTGTTAGCTTTCAGTGACAGTAAATGACATCACAGAAACAGCACAATTACTGGTTGCAATTACTGAGTCCACAGTAGAACAGTCTGGTTGTGGGAAATAGGAAAGCTAGGCTCTACATTTCTCCATCATCTTAGAACACACACATTCACACAAATTATTTTTGGTAAAAAGATATTCAAATATTTTGTAATTTTATGGAAAATGACCAAATGGCTAGACCTTTATAACCAATAAGAAAATTCACACATTACAAAAAATCAATGATACCACCCATTCTCCCTCCTAGCTTCTGATGAGAATCTGAGTTAACTCCCACTTTACTGATGGCTTTCCTGGGCCTGAGATACTTTACCTGTGGTATGCAGTACTGAGGACCCTGGGGTACTGGGTATGGCATAGGCAGATGGTTAACCATCATGATGTGCTGATTGGTCTGGTACACTGCAGTGGGAGTCTGTGCACCAGGACGAATGGAAGGACTGCTGTTTGGGATGGTGGCTCGAGGAGGCTGAATTTGAGGCCTCTGGAAAAACTGGGAAGGGGAGAAAAAAATTTTTTAAACAAAGGGGAATATAAATGTTTTACTATCTTGAGTTTTCTCCTTTTTTCCACTAATAATAATCTGATGGACTTGAATTAGAAATATAACATACATGAAGAGAATAAACTGCCTAATGAATGGGTTCACAAAACATACTTCACATATTAAGTTCTGATCAATGTCTTCACGCATTTGAAAACAATGGGGTGGTCTCAACTTTTAAGCCTCAGCTATTTTAAAATGAACGTCCTGCATCATAATTATTTTTAAATGCAATATAAAAACATATGTAATTTTAAAATAAATATATCCAAAGGGGTAGCTGATGTTTCTCTAGAAGTTCTCTGTTGTATAAAATCATTGGCTCTTTCATAGTAGATGGCTTATGATCAACATTAAAAATTAAAAGTAGTCCCCTAAAAATCTACCACAAGTTTTAAAAATGTTTAGAACAAGAAATCTCTCTGAATACAAAAATTTTCACAATTTTCTCCCCTTATGCTTAGAATCAAATTTAGGCCCTCATACAAGGTAGGAAAACACTCTACCTCAGAGCTGCATTCCTAAAAAAATTTCATCCCAGTTCATTCGAGGAAAATTAAAAGGATCTACAGGTTGTCACATGCTGAACTAAGCCTTCCTTTTGAAAAAAGGTGGCACAATGCCATTCTAACCTGACCCCAATTTTGCTTTCTAGAAGAGTTTGCAATCAAAGTGGAAAATCTCAACAGGCTTGGGAATGGTCTAGAATGAGCAGAACTCCAATCTCTCAAACAGCAACCACTACCTGGTTCTCACTGCAAGCTTAAAAGCTGTGAAACTATAGTGCAATAGCATACTTCCAACATGTATTTATTCATCAGCAAACAACCAATCTCAATGTAATAATAATAAGAGGACAGAGTATTAAAGAGGCCATGCAGAACCAGTAGTTTGTTACCTGAATGGGTCTGAATCCTCCCTTCAATTATGAAGCAAGAAAGCAGCAGGAAACAGAAAGAAAGCCAATGGAAAAGCTTATAGATCAGTAGGAAGGGGTAGGACACAGCATGCAGCTCAACAAAAATCTTTCTATTTAGTAATCATAGGAGAAGAAAGAAGACTAGAAAAATCGAAATGACAATTCTCCAACTGAGAATTCAAGCACAGGTGGAATGAAAGCTTCAATCACATTTAATTGAAAGTAAGTAAATCTAGTAACAACAACAAAAACCTCCAATAGTAGTCACAAGTTTCATTATCTTAAAAAAGATTTTCTGCTTAGTGGCACAAGAACAGTTGGGGCTACTGATTCCATTTTAGGCTCGTAGATGCCTATTATACGATCTGGCATTATTTTCTACCACCTATCTCCTCTATGTTGAATAGAGGTAAAATTTAATAATGAAAGTGTCATTTGTTATTTAGGAGTCTGTAAATGTCCTAAGAAATAACTAAAAACTTTAATTTATATCAGACTCTGCATGAAAGAAATATGCTCTTTTTCAAATGATCAATCAGACATGTAACAGGCCAGGTGTAGAGCTAAAGTGGAGAGCTATAATAATAATCTTTAAATGTTGTCTAGATCCAAGAGCTCCTGAATTGTTTTATCATAATTCCACACATGAGTGTTGTAACTGGTCCAAATAAAGCCAAACTTTGACATCTGGGCCCACTCAGAACTTATTCTGTCCTACTCTTAAGCATCAAGATACTCCAAAAGTATAAAAAACCTTCATCTTGTGCTGAGGTGGGAAAACTGTGATGTAGTACCCAAGGCTCATCCCCATTCAACCCTCATACCCCCAGGCAAAGAAAGCCCTAGGAGGTTAAGTCAGAAAAGAACAGATATAACAGAGGAATGGAGTGAATGGGAGAACCCAATGGGGGAGGCCACAAGGAGCAGCTGATGGAGATGCAAAGAAAGCCCAAGAGACAAAGTTGATGTCCCAGGAACCTGGGACAGGCCCATACTACAGAACCGACCCCTAGTTATTTCCATTGACACAGCTGTAGTAATAGGCACAATGATTTTTGTTGACTTCAAACAGGAACACTAAAGGAGTCAAACTCCCATTGCTGGACTGCACTTTGAAAAATTACACAGCAGATGCAACCTATTATGTATACATGTATGTGAGTTGTTGACACTTTTCCTGGGTGAACTTAAGCATTTTGAAAACATGGGTAATGTATCAGGAGCCACAAAAATGTTACAGGCCTCAGCTGGGACGCGGTGGCACACGCCTGTAATCATTGGCTGGGGAGGCTAAGACAGGAGGATGGTGAGTTCAAAGCCAACCTCAGCAAAAGCCAGGTGCTAAGCAACTCAGTGAGACCCTGTTTCTAAAGAAAATACAAAATAGGGCTGGGGATGTGGCTCAGTGGTCCAGTGCCCCTGGGTCCAATCCCTGGTACAAAAAAATAAAAATAAAAAGTTACAGGACTCAGGAGAGGAGAATCTTTCATCTGCTCAACTTACTATTACTAGACATCATGGACAGTGGATAAAAAGATTCATACTATGAGATTCTTTTCCATCAACTCTAGGGGGCAGCTAAAACAAGAAGAGTATCAGAAGGCGATAATCTACTTGGGTTATATTACCACCAAATCATGTTAAGGCACTCACGTACCTGCCTGAAGAGACACAGTGCTATGGGGTGACAGGGACAAGAAGAAACCCACACACTCACTTATGTAGAATAAGAAAGATAGGTACAGGCAAAATTTTCCCACAATTTTAACATTTAGGGAAGACTTTTCTTATACTATTTTCAAACTATTCTAATGGAATTCTTAACTAGAATAACCTAGCTTACATCTTATTCAAGGGGGTTTAAGAGTAGTATAAAACTATTTTCTTCAGTTATTTTGAAACAATAAGTATTTCTAATGACACCCTAATATTAACATACAGGTAAGCCAATAAAACACAAAATTTGTAGTTATACTGACAATGTTTACACAACTTTGAAGCTAGGTAGATATGTATATAGGCACTTTATGTAATAAGTGACACTTTATATGATACTTACTACCTATCAGGCACTATCTCAAGCATTTTACATAAGTACTTAACATCCTCACAGCAAATCCCAAAGGCAAATAGTATTATCAACACATCAGATATACGTGGAAATTGAGGGATACAGAGATTTAATTAGTGCCCATCTACAAATAGGTTCCAGGTATGTAGTTTCCCCCGCTTTCTAGAAGCTGGGGATGGAACTCAGGGACTTGCACATGCTAGGAAAAGTGCTCTGGCGCTGAGCTATATCTCTAGCCTCTAGGTCTGTACTTTTTTTTTTTTTTTTTGACATTTTTTTTAGTTGTCAATGGACTTCCATTTTATTTATTTGTTTGTTTGTTTGTTTGTTTTTATGTGGTGCTGAGGATTGAACCTAATGCTTCACACATGCTAGGCAAGCGCTCTACCACTGAGCTGCAACCCGAGCCCAAGGTCTGTAGTTTTAATTATTACACAAGCTACCTTCTCATGAACTTGAATGCCTACATATTTCAAACAAGTGTGGTCAATCTAAAGAAATCTTCTCTCTACCAATGACAAAGGGATGGGACCTTCATCCAAATATATTAGGGAGATGGCATATCCCTCAATCATAACTGGCTCCTGGTCCATCCATTTCTTCACAAAACTCTTGTTTACCATTCATGAAAAATAATTTTCATCCATATAGATGACTCAAATTCTCTGTATCTTTTTTTTGGAACTAGGGATTGAACTCAGGGGCACTCCACCACTGAGCCACATCCCCAGCCTTATTTTGTATTTTATTTAGAGACAGGGTCTCACTGAGTTGCTTAGGGCCTTGCTAAGTTGCTGAGGCTGGCTTTGAACTCACGATCCTCCTGACTCAGCCTCCCAAGTCGCTTGGATTACAGGCATGTGCCACCATGCCAGGCTCTATATCTTTAAAGTAATTGAAACTTGTTCTTACATTTCTATACCCTTGGTATACCATTTTTTTAAAACTATTTATTCCACTTTTTCTTTATTAGTACATTGCAGTTGTACATACTGATGGGATTTGTTACATATTTGTACATAATACATAATATAACAATATAATTTGGCCAATATCACGTCCCGACACTTCACTCTCCCTTCCCATACACATCTATTTTTGCTCAGCTTCACTACATTGCATTTCCGCAAGATTAGGTTTATCTGAAGCTTGCTTTTTCCACCTAAAAGTGAAGTTGAAGACACACACATATCAGCAGAGATTTCAATATGTATAGGTCTAGAAAAGCTATACCAGCTGGAAATTCAAAGAAATAAAAAGAAGTGGATTCTTATTTCTGTACCTCTTCTTAAATATTCAATGGCAAATGAAGAACAGATTTAGTAGTAGGACAAGAAATTCAGATCCTCAGATAGATGGGCATGGCAGTAAACCACAGTAAAAACCCAACATACAGATGGGTTTTTCCCAACTGCTTATAATCCTTCTGAATTCCTTTTGTTCTTGGTGGAGTGAAGAATCATTTTAAGAATCAAACACTCCTGGTTTGGAAGAACAGCAAAGGTCATTTAGTCTAATCATTTACCTAAAGCTACAAAGTCTTTTACAACATGCCATTGGGTCGTTGGCCACCTGAGTCACAGCTCCATTTCATAGTTAAATGCAATTCAGATACTGCCAAGGCCTATCTTTCAACTGGCTCCAGACTTTTCTATCTGTACCATCTACCCACTCATTCCATGTCTAACCCTACAACCACAGAGAAGTCAAATCTTCCTCCATAGGTGACACCTATCTCCAAGTTACCTGAAGACTGTCACTGCTGTAGTTTTTCAAGTCATTATTTTTTTCCTAAGCCAATCACCTCCTTCTCACTTAACACCTCCTGCCAAGAAGGAATTTGAGCTCCCTGACCTGCTTGCTGTATTCTCTTAATTTAGTCCCATTAATCAGAGTCTCACTAAATAGACAACCAAACATAATATTCAGATGAGATCTGCCCAGAACACACTTGGCACTCACTCAAAAAGTATCACTCAAAAAGTATCTGCTAGACTGGAGATAAAGCTCAGTAGCAGAGCACTTTTCTAGCACACCAGAGGCCCTGAGTTCAATCCCTAACACCAAAAAGGGCAAGAGGAATGGGGGGGGGGAATGGAAGGGAGAGGGGAAAGGGAAGGGAAAATACTTGTTGCTGAACCAAAGGGTCACGTATTTCTCATAGTACTACCACATGATTCATTAATGAAACCAAGAATCATAGCAACTCTTCTGTCAATTATATTTTGCCACTGACTAGTACTGAGTTAGAATAATTTAAAACACTTCAATCTTCTTCATACATAATTTGGCAATGAGCTATGTTCTTCACATCTCTACTCTTAGTTTTGTTTTGAAGCTTAAAATCTGTCTTGGAAAAGCGACTGAATTTTGTCCCAGGAAAACTACCTAGGAGTCCTGAGTTCATTGAACTTGATGTTCCAACATTGGCACATCTCCACTTTCTGTTTGTTAAGAGCTTTTGTCTTACAACTTGTGGGACTTGTGGAGCTTCAATCTTCTTCATACATAAATTGGCAATGAGCTATGTTCTTAGCACCTCTACTCTTAGTTTTGTTTTGAAGCTCATACAAGGACTCTTGCTATTTGTTCCTTTGAAGCATTTATCTGGCAAATTTAACCCATCAGTTCACACTGTACAGACTATTTTAGATTACAACTGTATCATGCAATATCAAACTAGATGACCATCAGAATAGAGAGAATATGCACAAGAAAAGAATCATCTCCTAAACCTCAGTTCAAGTGTTTGAGTTCCTAGTCTTTTAATGCTTTACCATTCATTACACCAGGAGAATGGCAAAGGACAGTAACAATACTCATTTGATATACTATTGGGGGCAGATCCAAAGAGCTAGGATACACTCAAAACAGAGGCCAAAGGTGGGGTACTCACAATTGCTTACTTTCCCAGGAACATTCCAAAAGCCAGAGAGAAAATGTTTCCTCTTAAACAATTCTTCTGGAGATGAAATAATTTACCCCACTATCAAAAGCTTCCTGACCAATAACAATGGTATAAATGCTTTTAGAAGTTGCTAGTAATCATGATGCATCATTTTTCATGACTTTGCTCACTGAAAGGATCAAAAGACAAACACATCTCTAAAAAATTACATAATCAGAAATTCTTTGAAAATCCTACTCATTTTTCAGAAACTAGAAAAATCCCAATCAAAATAGTTCTTTCCACATGGGGAAGGGGATTCTGAGTACTTCTTAATTTGTAAAGCAATAAAAATACCAAAACTATGCCTCCTGAAATCCCTGTCTTTATGCAGAATATGATTCCAAGTACTAGAAGGATCTTCAATTAAGACTTTTTTTGGTGAACATATTTTCAAAGTCTAAAATGCTGTTGAATGACATGCTAAGATTCTCTGACAAATTATAAAGGGACAAGCAGTAAAAAGTCCACATCATGGGATGTCACTCAGGTATTAACCTGATTCACAATTTATGATGAAAGTTCAGTCTAAATTTTTTCTGTATTTCCCTGTCTACAGGTGGTCAATATTATACTTAGGTTTCATCAAGAATCAGAAGATGGAAGGCTGAGAGTGGAGCTCTCCAATACGGTAGTCACTATCCATATTTGACAAAATAAACTTAAAAATTCAGGTTTTTATCTGCATTACCCACACTTCCAGTGGCTCAATAAGCACATGTGGCCAGTAACTAAAGTAGTAAACAGTGCAGAATCAGAACATTTCCATCATCACAGAAAGCTCTCCTGGAGGATTATGTCAGATGGAAGGAAAAACTCCCTAAGAATTCAATAGGGAACATGGGGTATTCAGTCAGATCTTAAGAAAGAGTTTAGGAAGTGAGCATCCTAGTGGAGCACTTCATTCCTAGGTAAAACATGTTTTGGAAAAGGAAAAGGAAAGCTGACTCACTACTAAAGGTATGCTATGTGCCAGGCCAGGCACTTTAATCCCCAAACACCAACAAAAAAATAGGGGCTGTTTCATTTCATATTACATCATTTATACCACTTATGAGCATATTGTACCTCTTTTGCAATTACAGAAGGTGAAGTGTGAGGTTAACTCTGCTTTGCTTACTCTGGATAGGGACATTCTCCATTCTTCATGCTCCCCACTCTACAATTCCATGTGAACAAGACCCCAGATACAAGTGTCTATCACTATCCTTCATAAAACTCTGAGTTTTGGTCACAAGACACTTTAGATCTTTGATCTGTCATCCTATTCACATCCACTAAACCCTGAAATGCCAGGTCTGGCCCCAGAGGCAAGCTACTAGCCTTCAATTATTTCACTTTCAAAAATCAATGAGATTACCTAAAGCAATACAAATATATCTCAATTTAGGAATACAACAGCACCATTTTCAGTAGAAAAATCTTTAGGGATTGTAATGAAAAAACAACATGTTATTCTTGGCAGGGGGGGTTCCTGTTTCTGTTTTTCAAAACAAAACAAACTACAACTACAACAGGAAGAAAATGCACTTTCAATGCTTGTCACCACATAACATATTCCTTAGTGGCACACACTGTCAAGCTTTATGAATTTTGTTCTTTGTTTATGCTAAAATCTAAGGGCTAGGACTATGGCACATTATTTAGCAGTTCTGAACACTACAAGGTGTGAAATTATTTGATTCCATGAACATTCTAAAATACCAATTCCCTGGTCTTTCTCATAATGAAAACAGAATTTCATTATGGTATATAACCAATACCTGCTCTCTACTGTGAAACCTTAAAGTAAAATAAAGATAGGAATGTAGTAACTTTAAAACCACAACTACACAAATTTCAATGACCAAACACTTGAAATAGACAACACAAGTCAGAATCTAAATCATACTAGTGGCTTGTTTTAATTCTGAATGAACTTTGTTCCTTCAGTCTCTAGCTACCTTGTGATTTTTCAAATATCAGTGTAAAAAGGTAAACATACTTTTAAAAGCTAAGAGTGTTTTACAAATAAAAAAATAAAAAGATTCAACACTTTCTGTTTTATCTTTTGCAATTCCAAAAGCTCTTTGGGTAATAAAATGCAAACCACCAAAAAAAAAAAAAAAAAAAAACAAAGAAAGAAAAGAAAGAGAGAAGAAGGAAAGGAAAGAAAGGAAGGAAAGGAAGGAAGGAAGGAAGGAAGAATTTAATACTTTAAAGAATCTCTTCAAAAGCCCCAAACTGATGGTATCAGGAAGAAATGACAGACATAATAATAAATGAGTATAGTAATCCTGATTTGCAGGAAAGCAAAGAGAACTACAGGCTGGGCTGGTGGTGCACACCTGTAATCCCAGCAACCCAGGAGCTGAGGCTGAGGTAGAAGGATCACAAATTCAAGCTAGCCTCAGCAACTCAGCATGACCCTGTCTCAAAACAAAACATAAAAAGGGTTAGGGATGTGGGTCACTGGTTTAGTGTCCCTGGGTTCAATTCCTGGTGGTGGTGGTGGTGAGATAAAAATTCAATTACTTTTAAATAGTCATTCTGAAAAAGTTACTATTTTTTCTTTGCAATGATTACAGAATAAATTATTACTAAGGATCTACAAAAAGTTTTATCTTTGCCTTTGGACTTTACAAATAACAATAATAAAAAATACCATCCCAAATGAGATTCTTTTCCTTAAAAAAAGATCAAAATATAAAAAGATGTAAGTGATCACAAAGGCAGCCACTGATAAAAAGAAAGAAATGAGAAATCTATTCAATAGTTCAAATGATAATTCCAATTCTTGATTTAATTCTATCAGGCCAAAGTAAAAAGACATTAGCTGAAAAACCATTTGTGACTGCAATTCATCTTTAAGTTTTAAAGTTATAATAAACCCAAAACACCCTATGACATAAACGTTTTACTTTTAAAAGTGTATTTTATGTATTTTTTACTGCATAGCTTTCATTATGCAAGCCTGTGTGTCCTGCTCTGTATTATGAGCACCACTTTCAAGGCTTAGATCTCCACCTGACTTCAGATGAGAGGAAAAGATCCTCTGAAATATGGATTCAGTCTGTGATTCTAAAATGGGAAATAGTATCACCTCCATGCAGGGGACCTGCAAATGGATGAAGGCTTTCTTTGTCACTGGAGAACTGACTAGCATGTAGCAATCAAAGGTCGCTAATGAACTAACTGCAATTTATAGAGCATGACTGTTTATCCCACCCAAAATGTCAGTCTACACTCATTTCATCATAAACCAAACTGGTTCACACTTTCAATACACTTGGGATAGCAAACTCTTCCTAACAACTTACCCTGTGCCACATACAACAGTGGTTCAAATACCTCCTGGGAGGCAGTGTGTCACTTCAACCACCCTTTTCTCTTCCCTAGTTCTCCAAGAGAACTACTGTTAAGCAAGGGTACAGACTTCCTTACTCACTTAATGCTGTGTGGCATAATGAAAAAAATTTAAATTCGTATTTAGAAAAGGACAATACCAGAGAAAAAGCTTCCAGCTACCTAAATTTTTCATATTCAAAAATAATGCTCTGGATTTATGCCACATCTCAGGATCTCATCTCCAAAACCTACTGCCGGAAAGAAATTATTTTTTCTGTTAATGAATAAATAATAAATACAATATGCATATATACTTCTATTTTCAATAATCAAAACAAGCTGTCATTTCCTCAGCATCATCCTATATAGCTAAAGACCAGCCTGCCAACACTTTCCTGAGTCATATTACACGTGAAAAATCTTTTCCCCACAAAGATTTCCAAAAGTGTTCCTGGATTGGTGGAATGAAGGAAAGACAAACGGTTATCACGTGCCTTAAATACTCAGAAGAAAGTTTAGAAAATAGAATTCCTCAAAATAACTACTTATGAAAGCTTACAACATCCTGATTTAAGGACCACTGCTACTGAACACAAGCAGAGAAATACAATGCCTCTAAGTTCCTACACATTCATTAAGGCCTTAAAAACTAATCAACAATCTTTAAGAAACTGGCTACTCTTACAAGAAGGTTATTTTGTAATATGACTCTGGTTTCAAAATCTACCCAGCATTCCATCAGTCTACTGCAGACAATCCACAGAAAGAAATGGGGCCAAGGGTAATGTTAATTCCTTCTACTAATGCTCTGCCTTAAGATATCAGAAATTATTTTTGAGAGAAACTAAGGTATAAAAAGCGAACGCATAAACAAACTAAACAGTGCCTTACATCAAGGAGCTTGGAAAATTTTTCTAATTCCTTTTCACCACTTAATTTACATATTAAATGTTTCTTTCACTCTGGTTCTTGAATGTAGACCTCCCTGGTTTCTTTTAGGAGAATGTGGCTTGACAAGGGATTAAAATTTCAACCTTGCCTCTACAGTCTGGACTAAATTTCATAGAAAATTATAATATCAGCTTTTTACCTATGGGACTATCTTTTTCAGTAGTAGTAGTGGTAGTAGTAACCGTATGTCCTGGATTCTCACTTTGTTAATCATTTTATTTGCATTATCTCACTGCTTCTTTATATATATAAATCTTGAGATGGTTTTACTATCTCCATTTTACCAATGACAAAACTGGAGCTGTAGGAAATTAATAACTTATGTGGGAACACTCAGATAATAATGAGGAGTCATCAGGAAGCCGAGGTAGGAGGATCTCAAGCCCGAGGCCAGCCTCAGCAATTTAGCAAGACCCTATCTCAAAATAAAAATAAAAAGAGCTGGGGATATGGCTCAGTGGTAAAGTACCCCTGGCATCAATTCTCAGTACCAAAAAGATTAAAAAAGAGAGTCAAACCTAGGTCTAGCTAATGGGAAAGTCCAAATCTTTGAGGCAGGGGATGAAAGGCGGGGATAAAGGGTACTGGGAATTGAACCCAGGGGCCCTTGACCACTGAGTCACATCCCCAGCCCATTTCTAAGACAGGCTCTTGCTAAGTTGCTTAGGGCCTCACTAGGTTTCTGCGGCTGGCTTTGAATTTAAGACTCTCCTGTCTCAGCTTTCTGAGTTGCTGGGATTACAGGTGAGCGCTATCATGCCTGGATCAAAATTTGTGAACTGTCCTTATTTAGCAGAATCAGACTAGACTGAGCCATGTGTTACAACAAAGGCCTGGCTTCTAGGAACTGCTGGGGGGCAAGTGGTGCTGCATGGGAGTGGTTCCCTGTCTCCTTCTGGAATTATCCCTTAAGAGAATGACTCCCCTAACTCCACCCTTTCCTGTCCATCACAGAAGAAGCTCCTCCTGCTCCTTGCCCCCTTTTACCTACATATTACAAATAAAGAAAAGATGGACGACTAGGTTGTTGTAAAAAGGCCAGAATTGGTATGGTCGGACCCGTCCCACCCTCTTCTCATAAAAAGAGTACTGGCTCTCATGTGTTTATTGAGTAGGTAAGTTTTCTGGGTAAGAGATAGAGGAAAACCACCAACAACCTCCTCTGGCAGTCAACCCTTTCCTCCTCCACGAGGGACATGGCAGAGAAGACCCCAAAGAAATTCAAACTCTTAAAGCACTTTACAATACTATCTCTTTTAAAACAGCATTTTTAGTTGTAGATGGATACAATATCTTTATTTTATTTATTTATTTATTTTTATGTGGTGCTGAGGATGGAACCCAGTGCTTCACATGTGCTTAGGGAAGCACTCTGCCAATAAGCTACAACCTCAGCCCATAATACAGTCTTTTAATGCTAAAAACTACCCAAGTTTCATTTCTTTATAAAATCCAAATAGCCATCCATTTCATTTAGTTTTCCCATAAAGTACTTTTAACATAATGTGGAAGGCCACTGTATTATCCAAATTGGAAGGACTACATTTTAAGAAATACATCCTTGTAATGAAGGTCTTCAGTTAAACAACATCCATTTAGTAAGTAATGAAAGTTCTAAATATGATACCACTGGTAAATACTGGTAATATTTACCTTATTTTTTCTGACAGTACTATGTTGCATAAAAATAATTACTAAAACCAGCTATCACTTATTGACTCCTTACTTTGTATCAGATACTTTATATATAATCCTGAACAGAGGGTATTATTCCTGATTTATCCATATTTTACATATGGGGAAACTAAGGCTCAGAAAAAGACTTGTTTAAAACAACTGGTTACACAGTGGAGCTGGTAATACAAACCCAGATCTATCAAGAGTCTAAACCTAGGCTTCTTCCAGGACACCAGGAGAATTTTCAGAAGACTCCTTAGAGGAGGAGGAAGGTATGTACTAAAGTCTTTGTTTCTCCCACATGCCAACTTTTACTAAATCCCTGATAAATAACAGTATTGACATGCACATTTTTGAAATTTTAATTCCTATAATAAATTCATTTTAAAAAACCAGCAGGCTAAAAATTTTGAAAATAAATAAGGTGTCTATCTTCTATGTATACTAACAATAAAGATAATTTTACACAGTAAATAACGTATGTTGTTAATCAATGTCATTAAGTCTAAGTTAGTAATTGATATTAATAGTGGTTTTAGAAATACTAATGCTATTTTATACACATCAAAACAAGTTACATCACAATGTTAACAGAAAACCCTTAGAATGTTGCCTGCTCCATTCAGTTAAATTTAAACAATATAGAGATCAACAAAGTTTGTGAAGGCTTAATATATCTAATTTTTTCAAGGTTGTCTAAATTCAAATCAATTTTTTTTGCAAAGAAAAAAAGATCAGAGTATTTTAAAAATTTGCTGTTGAACAGAAGCAAAAGGGTGTGTTAATAACAAAATGCAGTGGAATTAGTAAAGGATAATAAGAACTAAACTATATCAGATAGAAACTGTTCCTCAGAAGAGTAATTTGGGGTTCTCTGGGTGGCAGCATTCTAAGAGTCAGCAGCTACGGAAGCTCCCGCCTATTAGTTAGGGTGGTAGTGAAGGGGCAAGGTACAGTACCTGATGATGGGCAGGTCGAGGCCCCGCTGCAAACTGAGGAAAGGAGGGAAAACAAACACAAAAGGAAAGGCACAAAGAGTCAGAAACACCACAACAAAAACCAAAATGTCACACAATATGCCAAAAGGAAAAACCCACAAGGAAAACAAAACAAAACAAAAAAAAAAAACAACACAGAACAGTGAAGCTTTGCTGCAGGACAGTGACAGACAGGTACTAAGGTCCAGCAGGTTAACAGCACCACCAAGACAGCCTGTGGCTTCTCAGCTGGGAGGGAAACAGCTGAGCTGCAGGTACCCAGCGCGCTCTGGTAGGAACACTTCAAATGGACACACAAATAAAGCCTAGAATCAGGCAGATGAAAGGCTGAGACACTAAGTGATTAAATTAAGACAACATGAACCTCCACATGCTGCATGTAACTGACACAGCCAGATGACATGAGAAATGCTTTTATATACAAGAAATAGCCAGGAGATCACTCTAATGTCTGGCAGGAAATAAAGAACGTAACAGGACTGCTAGCAAATTTTTGTAACGTATATAAGGAATCTTGTACACGAATATGAAGTATCTATGTTTTACTTTTATTTCTTGAAGTTAAAGCATAAAGTTTTATGAAAAAAATGCATTTTTAAAAAATGTACTTAACCAACAAAGGTTCATACCAGGCATGTCAAAGCAAACAGCTAGTAAAGAACATCAGTCTCTTACATGACTAATCAAAATGAAAAAAATAAATTAAAAAGTCAAATCTCTCACTCTTATTTGTTGTCAACAGTAAATACGATACATATGTGCCTACTGCTATTTGCTATGAGAATAAAAGGAAAAGGAAACCTAACTCCTCAGCTAAATCATACAGTGCTTCAAGTGCATAATATATATTCCAAAGTTTCCTTTAAGTTAGAATGGAAGAAAGCTTCCTCTTTCCTGAAAATTTCTACTGCCAAAACTCTAAGATCAAACAATTCATCAGAGCAAAATTTGGTTTCTATTATGTTTTAACTAAAAAGGACAGAAAAACATACTGGGGCATGTACAGCCATATACTATGTATAGTACTAATACATTAGGTATGATGACATTAATCATGCTCTTTAATAATAAAAATATTAAGAAAGTAGTTTTGAGTACAAACCACACAGGGTTTTCATTTAATATATTTAAGGAGCTGAAATAAATCAGTTGTTTTACTTCCTATAAAGAATATTCCAGAGAATTTATTACAGATTAATCAGACTGAAGATTAAGAAACAATTCTTCATCCACAGAATTGAAATTATGTACAATAGAATCTTACATGAGATTCAGAATTGTTTTCCCAACTACCGCTGTATCACACAGAAAAATATCAACAAACTGCATTGGATCACATTGCCAAAATGTCAAATGATCCTAAAGACAATTCTGTCAAGAATTCACCTTAAAAGCTAAAATATCAACTATTTTTTCAAATAATAAAAGGTTCCTTAATGACTTATGGCTTAGGGGGTGTGTTAGGTGGGCCATAATACAATTTTTCAGATTGATGATCAGCAACAGTTATGGTTATTGGGGAAAATATCCTCTTCAAAGAAATTGATGCCTTTTACTTGTAGTTTTCCAATTATGAGAAGAAAACAGATCATATCTCTACTATGGACATTAAATTTCAAGAATAAGCAATACTACCCATGTGATATAAAAGTAAGGAGTGGAAGTAAGATGTTTCTTCACCAGAGAGTTTTGAAGAAAATGGGAGAGAAGGGCTATGCTAAAAAGTAACCTGAGGGCAGCAGTACCTGTCTTTTCACTGTTCCACAGAAAGGTCCCATTTCCAAAGCTCTAATATAAAAGTTGAAACTTTATATATTTGGAATGTTTCAGTCAATAAAGAACTTTCTATGAACAAAGAGGACTACCTTATTAAATTATACATATACATATTAAAAAAAAGAAAGAAAAAACACAACTTAAGGTAGTGGGAACATACTCTGGGAAAGTACCCTAGTCTATTTTGCACTAGTCACCATTGGCTATTGAGTTTTTCACTTGGAATGACAACAGTCTCAATGCTGAGGGTAGCTGTAAGCAACAGAACAAACTGTAGTCGCTGCTGGCTCTTATTAAAAAGACAACATTTCTTTCTTTTCTTTTCTTTTCTTTTCTTTTTTTTTTTAATAGAGGGATCTTTAAGATGGTGAGGATTGTAGATATAAAGGAAAGCAGCCATACGTGAACTTGGAATCAATGTTAATGCCACCCACCCATCCACTCACTCACTCACCCTTCTGTGCACAGTTGGTTTACCCAATGTAACATAGATGTAACTTTGGTTCTTGGCAACACAATATATAAAAATAACCAATGGTTACAGGTTATTGCACAAGCCAAACTGTTCCCTCTCTCCCAATTAAGACATCATTAGCTTCACTATTTTAAACAGGCTATTTTAAAACAAACCACTTTAAGAGTTCCAGAACAACAAAAAAATGGAACAGATAGGTAGCTTATTAGTATTTTTTTTATTTTTAATAAGATGTCCCACATTATGAACTTAACTAAGATACTAAGTATCAAATAGAAATACAGGCACAAAGAAAACCTGACAGAGAAAGTACTTGAGGCCATTTGAAGCCAGCCAGATTGCAAAGGCAGCTGTCCAGAGAAGAACAGAAAAGCCTAAACTGTAATTGCCAATGGCCTTTTAATGCAGAAATAGAATGGAGTAAGCCTCAGCTGCTCACAAAGCCACGGGAAGTGCCCTTCCTTAGTGCAACACCTTACCTCTCCTCTCCTTACCAGTTGGGACAGCTGTGGGATGAATGAGACTAGACTATGGCAACTTGGGATGTAAAACAGAAAATGCAGTACTGCCAAATTTCATACCCCAACTTCACCCTCCCAGCACCAACATAAACAAAATAAAGAATATCAAACCCAAAACAATAAGCAAGAATAGTCCAGGTTTTGCTAGTCTTGCACTTGTTTTGGGGTAGGTAATGGAATGTTATATGTGTGGTTTTTAGTAATGGGGGTGGTAATGGTCACTAGCAGAGCAGATGGCAAAAAACTGCATAAAGGATAGTCTCTGAAGAGTTTATGACCACAGAAAAATGGCTGACAACTATAGGTAATTTCCCCCTTGATATTCAATTATCAAATGGAAAGGAGGGGAAAAGAAGCCTTGAAATTTATCTTTTAAATTCAAATTTATCTGAAAGGAATGTCCCACTTCAAGTTCAAAATAAAGAAAAATCTAAACCCCAAATTATTCCTAACTAATTCCCAATAGAGAAGACCCACCCAATTTGTTATTCTTTTCCCCACTATGCCTGGCAAAAACTGCCATGCGAGGTTAGACTTTCAGAGAGGAAGCAATCAATGCATTTGTGTTCATCAGCCAATAAGTGGATGTGGTCAAAAATTATGAGTGCCAGAGGCACCACTGCCTGCAAGAAGTACAGTTTGTTATATTGCTTACAATGCAGTATTTTATCCAGCCTCTTCCAGCCAAGGACCTGTAAACGGGAGTCTGTTCCAAAACCTTCCTCCTCTTCCAGTTGTCTGTGCAATGTATTGGCACTGTTCTGCTGGGCTGTCAAAAAAACTGGTTTAGAGATGCAGCTCTTCAGTCAGGTTTTGCGCCAATTCTAACCATGTAAATTTAATTCTTTTATTTTCCAATAATTAGAAAAAGGGGGAAGGGTAAGAGGTCCATAGAACTCTTTGCAATCAGGGCTTACCATATGTTCCATGCTTAATGATTAAAACCAGGGCCTATCTAAATTGATTTGATGAGACCTCAGGCCCACTCCAAACAGTCGAGTGTCCACATCCCCAAACCACTCTCAGAACAAAACTTGCACCAGACATCATGTTGACCGTTTCAGCAAAAAATAAAAAATAAATTAAAAAAATTTAAAAAAAGAAACAAGCAAACAGGCAACTAGGACATAAGTCCCACCTCTTTAGAATGGTTCTTCCACCCAGTGGGGAGAACCAGAATCTAAGAACAGGTATTGGAAAAGAGGGCCACAGGGAAAAGACAGGAAGAGGGTAAGAAAGAGATTACATTTTGGTGCAGTCTATGCTGTCCTAGTTCTTTGATCAAGTCTCTGGTACATTTCAACAATTTGCAATTCATGCATAAAACCAAATGAACAGGAGCTAATGCAATGAAGTATTCCTGTATTCCAGGCAAAAAAGCAGAGGTGGGGAACAAAAAGAAGATTCCTGTATTCAGAAGAATACACAGAGCTGAGGTACAAAGAGGGATGTGAGATACAATGAGAGCTGTTACAGAAACACCTTCTAGCCAAAGCTCATCATGCAGGGTAGGAATCGATGCTCTAAGGGATGGACAGCTGAAGCCACTGTATACTTTCGTGAGACAAAAGGATGAACCTTGAGTAAATTCTCAATCTTTGCAATACTTGTTGCAATCCAGGTGAAGGATGAACAAAGAGGATGACAGCATTTGCACTTATATGACAATTTATTTACCATTTGAAGAAATGAATACACCCCTGGTGTATGTCATGCACATGTCCACACTGTAAAATGATTAGAACTGATCCAGTGACAATAAGTCAGAAGTCTTATTTCCCAAACCACTAGAATTTAAGTCTACTTAGGAAAATTCAGTTTACTTTTAAACATCAATTTACACTTACTCTTCTGAATTTTGAACAGTACAACTCACACATTAACAGCTGAAATGAAGTAAACTTGAATGCAACCAGACTTTAAAGAATCATCACAGACAAGCAAAGAAAAAAAAGATAAAAAATCTCCACCTCTTCTTTTCTCTTAATTCAAATTATTCCTATAGATAAGGTCTGAAAATGCAATGCAAATCAGAAACACTAATAATATTAATACTAACCCAACTATGGAACAAATGTCCAAAATCCAGTAAAAATATTTGCCAAAAGAACCCAAGCTACTACACATACAAATTGAAGTGGAAAATATTATTTAGCACAAGCTTTTGTTTACTTACCGGAGAACGGGTTTGAGGTTGTGAATTCATTGTCTGAGGGGCTTGAGGGTATACCAACGTGGTTGGACCTGCATTCTGTCCAGAGGGATAAGGGGTCTGTCAAAGAACGGCAAGAACAATATCATATTTTGAAAAAAATATGGCACGGCATCTCAAATTCAAGATTGTAAAAAAAAAAAAAACAATGAAAATGGTTATTAATGTGGTTTACAATTATTTTTTAAATTTTATCTTTATTACATTATGCAGCAACTAAGGATCAGTGCAGCTCTTTTTTTTTTTTTTACAAATTACTATTAATCTCCTGAAAGAAGTCAACAGCAACCCAAACCCTAGGCACAATTATTTGAAAATCTGAGTGGAAAGAAAACCCACTCTGAATTCATCAGTTTCTGAAATGGAAAGCCCAAGCCACAGACAAAACCCAAGTCAACTGTGGTAACTTGTTACCACTGTGGTGTGCTTTCCAAATTACCTAGAAACATGTGCATCCCTTATGGAAGACATCTCATAACCACAACTAGCAGCTCACACAGTTGACTGTTTTATAATTGCTGTTCTCTTGCAAAGGCTTACACCTTAATCCTTCCACATGATCCCATAAAAACCAAAGGGTAACAACTTTATAAAAGCCCAGATTAAGCGATAATACCCACATTAACTTACATAGGTTTCTCTGAAAATAAGAACATAAGCTTCAATTATAAATCCATGTTAAATGTTATAGGCTAAAAATTGTGAGAATGAAATAACAAAAAACAAAACAAAACAAAACAAAACAAACCTGTAACATGTTTAAAATGAAATGCTACCAAGCTCATGGAACACAGAATCAGAAGACTTCAATTCAGATCCTAATTATGGCTACTTAACACTGTGATTGGTTTAAGCATGATGCTTTTCCTTATGAATGTAAAAAGGAACACCACCTGACCTCGCCAAAGCGGTTGCTAAGATTAAATGAGATAAAGTAAATCATTATGCAGTCACATTTACTTACCACTGTACCACTTCTATGAATGAGGAAAATCAAAGACCAGAGAATTTAAGTGTCTTAAGCTACATAACTAAAAAAGGACACACCTGGAATGTAGCAACTTTGCTTCAATGAATGAATGAATTTTCTGTAACTCCTGGCCCCTGTTGACCATTTAACAGAAGTTCAACTGGGCTCACCAATTTTAAAGTAAATGTGTGAAGAGATTCATCATGGCTTTCCAATAATGAAAACAAAACTAACAGCTTCATATTAGACAGAGGATATCTGGCAACCTTTCAACACAGTAATCTATTACATAGTCACCTCTACAGATGACACTAAGATTCAGCATCAGGTTGATTTCCTTTCTTACTGTAGTTCTATTAAATCTGTTCACAAACTGGAAAACATGGCAGTATCTCATGTCTATTAAACACTGGCTAATTGGATCAAATATGAACCAAAAAATTATTAAGGTTTGTTTCTCACCAAAGACTGTTTTTAGTATATATCATGATCAAATGCTGAAAATCTTAACTATTTATCTTGGGGGGAAATGCGGTATATGGAAAATTTTTTAAAATCAATTCTGGCCAGATTTAGATCACAAAAGTATTTCTTTGAATTCTACAACAGCACTTGGATAGAATTTTGAAATACAACATTAATTTCATTCTTCATTAAAGAAAATCATCAAATGTCCAGAAACTCATTTCTTTGTGATGAGTTCCCTAGATCTTAGGGTATTCTAGATACTTTAAAATTTAATTGCTATTTGAAATAAAAACTTCTAGTTATCAAGGTATTATAATACTGAAACATACAACTTATGAAAATAAAACTATTTCTTTCTATACTTCAAAAGTAAAATGAACACTTTGCTCTCTCATAGAGAACAAAGAAAAGTAACCCACTTTTTCACAGAACATGCTGAAGACATGCATGATGATCATATTTGACCTCATTAAAACTTGAGTAATATCTTCAACACTGGAACAAAAAAAAAGCAACAGATAACCAACTGGAAAAAGGAGTACATGAATTAGCATTCAGATACAAATCTTCCTTTCTTCACTAACAACACTCTTCCTGACCACATGTGGCTAGTGCTCTGTCAAGATTGTTACCAATGTGCCTTCTTTAGATGACATCACTGCTCCCCAAATGATTATTATTTATGCAAAGAATTGCATTTTACTGTAGTTTGGGCATTCTATTCTAAAAAGACGTTAAAAAAAAAAAAAAAAAAAAAGAATTCCTAAAACCCCAAATACATCTTATATTCACATTGCGTATCTACCAAGGGCTGGCTTAGACTCTCCACACAATTACATCTAAATGCAAAGTATTATGTCTAATGCAGCCATACATACAAGTGTCATTAACACTGGCATTTCATAAACAAAGTCTGCCTACAGCTTACTCAGTTCTCCCTCTGAACACCTGTCCATTCTTTATGGCTGCCTTTAGAAATTTCTTAGGAATGTGTATGATCTGTTCTCTACTGTTGCTACAAGCAGTGCAACTGGTAAAAGATGCCTCTTTATCTTTTATCTCTCCTTTGTATTTAATGATATGATTAATCAAGTTCACTGACAAACTTATTCTAGAATAATTTCCTTAACTTACTAGTATGCCTTATTGAAAAATAATGTAAAAGACAGGCACAGTGATGCATGCCTATAATCCCAGCAAAGCAGGTGGCTAAGGGAAGGAGGACGATCCCAAGTTTGAGGCCAGCCTGGGCAACTGAGTAAGACTCCCTATCAAAATAAAAAACAGAAAGGGCAGGGACGCAGCTCAGTGGTAGAGCACCCTGGGGTTCAATCCCCAGTACAGGGAGGGGATTACAATAGTAAAAACAAGAACTAGTGTATAAACTAACAAATTGTTAACAAAATACCAGGGAAGACAAACAAATCACAATGCAAGTTTAGGACTTAATGACCTTAAAGTTCATAACAATTATTTTAAAAACATTCCTTTGGACAAGTTAACCCAAAACAGAAATTTAGGGAGAATTCCACTGCAAGACAGAATGAGCAAATAATAGTACATATTAATTACAAAGAGTTCAAAATATAGATAGGCAAAAAAACCCAAACATTCCATTTTCACAGTGTAACAATGGACTAAAGCCTACAAAAACCAATGTAAAAGAAAACATAGCTTACTATAAAGCAGGCACTTTTCAAAGTTCTTTAAATATAATTTAAAAATGAAACATCATTTCTCTTCATTGAGGCTCTTTCTTTGTTTGGGGGTGGAACCCAGGGCCTCACACATGGTAGGAATGTACTCCACCGCTGAGGTACATCCCTAGCCACCTTTATAGGACAGATTCTTGCTGAAGGTCTCACCCAATTGCCAAAGCTGGCCTTGAACTTGTGCTCCTCCTGCCTCAACCTCACAAACTGCTGGGATTACAGGGGTGTGCCACTGCATTCCAGTTTGCTTTAAGACTCTTTCTTTAAATAAATCCTGCCATAAAGACTAAATTCAATAGTGGACATGTGTGAATATGCCCAAATCTGACTGAAAAATTAAGTTGCCAGTTTTTCAAAGAATCATTAGGTAACAGTTACTCAATTTTAAATAAATGAATCCCTTTGATTCTACAATTCCTTTTCTAGGAACTCACTCTATTGAAACTTCACAATGTGTCCTCCTAAAAAAGCAGAAACATTCTAAATTGCCATATATAGGACAGGTGAAATTAGGCTTTGCCCAACTAATGAGAAAATACAATGTAATCTTAAAAGAACAAAGTAAATCTACATATACTAACATGAGAAGATGTCCGTTGTATCATCACACTGACAGAAGCAAATTCTATGATCCTTAAATTAAAAAGGACCCTGTGTTTCTTTTTTTTTTTTTTTTTTAATGTACTTACAACATACACATAAAGACCTAAAGATAAGATGTCTAAGGAAAATATGTGACACACTTAACTAACTGCCCGGCTACCTGAGACAAATGGAAGGTTTAAAGTGGGATATAGTTTCAGCTTAGAAGTTTTTTTCTATACATCTATACATTTTTGTATTACGTGTTTTTCCTTTTCTAAGAATCAAAAGAAGTGAATATTTTTATAAATAAAACATAATGAAAATTACCCTTGTCCTTCAGCTGCCTCTTCACATATTACTACGATGCAAAGAAAACCCCAAAACTAGGAGATCTGCTGTTTTGCTAAGTTCTAAATGATTTTTTAATACAACGAAAGTCAACTCATAAATCATAATGAAATAAACAATATTTACTGAAAAATAACACCAAAAACACACTATACTATGGGTTTTGAGCATAAGTGAGGCCTGAGATGAGATTTTTTTTTTACTTTTCTGAGAAGCTTATCAATAAAGAGATGGATATAGATATAAGAAGTATTTAGCCAATGAGAGACGGCAGTCCTTGCAGTCATTAAAAAAGAAACAAAAATAATTTAATGGTGGGCTGGGGATATAGCTCAGTGGTATAGCGCTTGCCTAGCAGGTGTGAGGCACTGGGTTCAATCCTCAGCACCACAAAAAATAAATAAATAAAATAAAGACATTGTGTCCATCTATCTAAAACCAAAAATATTTTAAAAAATAATTTAATGGTATAAAATGAATGATACTGAGATAATATTAAAACAAACCCACATATTGCAGAGAATATACAATAGGTGTTTCAACTCAGAAAGAATATAAGAAAATTAATCAAATATGTTGGGAAAACTAGATCATCATTTAGGGAAAGGTGGATAACCAACTTGATTCATCACACACACAAAAAAAATCCAGATTGATTGGAGTGTTGGAATGTAAAATTTGAAAGTATACAGGGTACTACATGCAAATCTGTTTCTATCATCTTAGAGCTGGGAATGGTTTTTAAATAAAAAATTAAAAAGTCTACAGAGTTACACCAATATTTTTTTAATATACTATTATTTTATGTTAAGTCCTCAACTTCCTTTAAAATTTTTCTTTACGTGTGTATATGTATATAAAAGTATGTGTTAATTCATTCTTATTAGTAACAAATGTTGGACACATAAATGTAACCAGAGAAACAATGACAGCATATTAAAGTCTAGACCAACTCTTTGACCACACTTCTATTCTCAGGTTTTCAGGCACCTTCAGCCTCTTGAGCACTGACTTCTATCCAATCAATAGAAAATGATTTCTAAAATGACTACAGATGTTCTATATACACTGTCTAAAATGGTAGCTGTATGTCACATTTAACCACTTGAAACATGACCAATGCAACTGACAAAGTGAATTTAATTTTATTTAAAAGAATTTTATTCAAATAAAAAATTTTAGTTTGGTAGAAAACAACATATAATTTATAATCAAGCATTTTGAGTGTACAGTAGTGTTAACTGTATACACACCTCACAACAGACCTCAAGAACTTTTCCATCTTGCAAAACAGAAACTCTGATTATATTTGATAACCATTCAATTTAAATTTTATTTATATATATTAATCATTTAGAATTTAAACCTGCTGGCCAGGTTCAAAAATGCAACTCCACATTTAGAGAAATGCAGCAATATCAAACAGTAGTACAATCAGTGAACTTCTTATAAAACTGTGAGCATGAGTCTTGTTTCCCCAACAAAATACACCTGAAACTTTAAGCCACTGATTTTCAAAAGTGTACACCACAGCCCTGGGTTTGTACATCACCCTGTTAGAGGATCTGAGAGTTAAAATACTTTTATTTTATTTTATTTTATTTTATTTTATTTTATTTATTTACAGTGCTGGGGACTGAACCCAGGGCCTTGTGCTCGCAAAGCAGGCACTCTACCAACTGAGCTGTATCCCCAGCCCAAAGAATACTTTTATAATATTAATACCAAGATGCTATCTGCCTGTGGTAACATTTGCACAAATGACAGAAAAATAAGGTAAGGTGGTGATACCTTAGTAAAAAAAACAAAAAAGGCAAAGGTAGTCCACATATTCTTTACCTCCAACACCATCACTTTACATTTTTATTTTTTAAAGAGGAAGAAACAAATGCAGTATTTAAGAATGTCACAACAGTAACTTACTAGTTTTTATTTTAATAATTACAGATATGGACTCTGAGAAAAAAATTGAGAGAATCCATGTATTTTTCTAGTTGCACTAATAGCGATATCATATGTAAGTATAATATGCTGTGACAGCCAGAAAAATGACATTGATACAATCCATCAACTTTAGATTTTTCAAGTTATCAACATTTGTGAGTGTATTTAGTTCTATGCAATTTCAGCACAAGCATAGATTCACGTAATCAGCATTACAGTCAAAATACAGAGAAGTTCCTTCTCTGGATCCATGATACTACTCTGCCCTGTTAAAGCCAATGCCATACCCACAGACAAGCAATCGACTTTCTAATTTGCTCATTTAAAAAATGATCCATAAATTGAATCATATGCCATGCAAGCTGTGCATGTCTTTTTGGTATACTGAGTGAAAAAATGAGAAGATATAAAACAGTTCTACAGCACAGAAGTAAGAGTATTTCACCAAGAAAAAGCACTAAACTAACATTTGAGTTACAAGGCAAACTAACTGCTTTTTCAAACATTACTTTACCTGAAATAATGCCTAACAAACTATGCTTATGTAGACTTTAGTATGAACAAAGCCACCTGTTATTTCAAGGAAAATTAAAAGTAACTACCAATGTTAAAATTCAAACTTTGAAGTGAAAATTAACTTTTGAAATGTGTGTCTGCTACCATGGGCTTGACCATCTTCCCTATAAAGACTTTTTAAATGATAATGCGATTATTTTTATATTGCATAAAAATGTGGTTAATTTTATATTGTATAATAAAAAGGGGTTTAGAAGGGAAGATGTGCCTAACTCAGTGAATCATATTTCCAAATGACCAATACATAATGTTACAAAATCATACATAATCAATAATCCACTTAAGTGAAAGACAGACCAATGGATTATAATGTAACAAAGTACCAAAAATTCACTGATGAGGTTTCAGTTTCCACACTACAACTAACCTTTACAAATCAATGACTTGATGAGTGTGTAATATCAAAGCAAAAAGCCACAAGTTCAGAAAGGCTTCTAAAACATTCCTGCTTTTTCCAAATGAATATAAGTGTTAGGCAGCACTTTCTTCATATACTTCAACAGAAAGAACACACTGTGTATTAGGCAGAATAAAAGATAGGAAATTCCAAATAATTTTTATTAAGCCAGATAGTAAAATAATCTGCAATATTGTAAATAATACCACTCCTCTTATCATTTTATTTGGTTGGATAGATATTATTTCCATAAAAATGTAATTTAGGTTAACCTACTATGGTGTTTATTTTTATTTTGAACTAAATAAGTATGCAAAATTTTTTCAAGTTTAACTTCTTTAGTAAATATTAATAGATATAAAACACATAAAAAAAAATTAAGAACTCCAAAGAGTTTTTTTGGTTTGGTTTGGTTTTGCACTGTTAGGAACTGAACCCAGGGCCTGATGCACACTAGGCATGCACTCTACCGCCCAGTACCCCAGAGTATTTTCTTTAAAAAGTATGGAAGGACCTAAAGCATACAGTTTGAGAACACTAGCTTATAATAATACTAGAACTGAAGGTGTCCCTCCTTTGCCTCTTGCTATTAAAACATGAAAGGTTTACTTTGTAAATCTACCCTTAAATTTTTATTAGAAAGAGGACAGAGAGAAAGGGTACCAGTGGATCCTTCTCATACCTGATGACTGCAGGACAGTTTGTTTTCACTCTCCCAAATTTCCATAGGTATACACATCATTTTGTCATCCCAGTAACAATTTTCCATCCACACCGTAACTTCCTAAAAGCAGTTTACCTGAGCTCTACATAACCAAATCATAAAGACAAGTCAGGAGGAATCCACTGAATTCCCAGCTCCTCCCTTGTGACAAAAGGAAAGAAGTGGAACCCCTTTGCAACATTCAGGCTTGTCTAGGGGCTGCCAACAGGACTGATTTGAAGTGCTGACAGGAACAGAGGCTTAGTTTTCATATCAGGCTGGAGGTTAACTGAAAGGTAAACAGGCTCCAAGACACTGGCAAAAGCAACCGAAAGGGTACAAGAAAATGGCATGTGACTATGTTACGGCAAGAGATTAAACGCAGAAGAATATTACAGAATGCCTAAAAGAAGACTCACAGGGTAATTATGACATTTAATACAGAGGGAGGTGGGGGGAAGTATACTCACAGGCATGAAGACACGTGCACAGAAAACATCCTCAACCTTAAGCCTTAACCCCAGGACGATGACAGCTAATCTGCCGCAGCACAGACACAGACTTGTAAAGACTGGAAGTGGCGGCTCTCTCTTCAAGTATGTAATTTTTAACAAAAGATCATAAAGCCTAAAATCTAACAGGGTAACATGGCCTATCCAAAGGAACAAAATAAATATCCAGAAATCCTAAAGAAACAGACTTGAATTACTTGACAGACTTTAAAACAACTGCCTTAAATATCAAGGTAAACAAAGAAATATGTTCAATAAGCCAAATAAAGGATCAGACAGAAAACTAAGTGAAATCAGGAAAAATATAAACAGAATGAGAACTACTGTCACAGGAGAAGAGATGTCTCCAGAAAAGGGTCTGAGTAGTTCCCAGAGGAGATGGAATTCAACCCCAGACCCTTGGGGTTCTTGGCCTATGTGATAGAAAAGAATTTCAGCAGGAGCCAGACAAAGGCATAGACATAGGAAGTAGATACTCATTCAAGGGAGAATGCAGGCTTGTCCTGAGACTGAAAAGCAGTCCTGACTAGGGCCAGGGCTCCAATATTTGTAGAAGGGCTGTATCAGGGGCTGGACTAGAGGTGGAACCCAAAGTAGCTGCACAATTTCCCACCAGTTTTCCTGCGCTTGTATATTTCCCTTATTTTACAACGGCACAGGCCAAGTTCTTGGGTCAAGGTTTGCAACTGTTTTTCTGCATCTCAGTGGTTTGAGTCTGTATTTCAATGGCTTGAGTGTCGAAGTCAAAACAAAAAAAAATGAAGAGAAGTGAACAGAGCCTATGGGACTTATGGTGTACCATCAAGTAAATATTCACATTATAGAAGAAGAAAGAGAAAGGGATCAGGAACTTAATTCAAAAAATAGTGGCTTAAAACTTTCCAAATTTGGGCTGGGGTTGTGGCTCAGTGGTAGAGCACTTACTTGCCTTGCATGGGTGAGGCCTTGGGTTCGATTCTCAGCACCACATAAATAAATAAAGGCATTGAGTGCGTTTAAAAAAAAAAAAAACTTTCCAAATTTGACTAAAGACAAGAATATGCAGAAGCAAGAAGTTCAATGACTTGCAAGTGAAAAAAGAGACTAAAAGGCACATTATAACTATGAAAAATAAGACAAAGAATCTTGACAGTATGAAGGTAAGTGACTCATGGTACACGGGAAAACATCAATAAGATTATCAGCAGTTTCATCAACAGAGGGATTTAAAAGATAAAAGCACTAAAAAGCATACATCTGCCAGGAGCAGCAGCACTGCTTATAATCCACAGACTCAGAAGGCTGAGGCAGGAGGATCACAAATTTGAGATCAGCCTCAGCAACTTAGCAAGACGGTCTCAAAATAAAAAAAATAAAATGGCTGGGGATGGACTCAGTGGGTAAGTGTCGCGGGTTCAGTCCCTGGTACCAATACATACACACACATCCGTGTCAATGAGTACACAGCACATACACAATTGTATGTCTATGTTAACCTAATATAAAGGGATACACACACACACACACACACACACACACACACACACACACACAGAGGATGATGCAGTTTGTAATACCAATAGCATAAAGAAAAGGGGACCGAAGTATAAAGGAGAGGACTTTTTCAAGCAATTTATCATTTTGAAGTGTTTTAATGCTGGGAATTTATATGTAATTCTCATGGTAATCACACACAAAAAATCTCCAGAATACACATAAAAGGAAATGAAAAGGGAATCAAAGTATGCCACTACAAAAATTCAGCACAAAGGAGGCCAAGAAGGGAGAAATGAAGCACAGTCTTACAGATGATTGCACACTCATTCCATATCAGCATCAATCACACAAGTCAAAAGGTAGAAGCAACCTAAGGGTCTATTGACAAAACAATGGGTAAACTAAAGTAGGGTATCTATGTGTGTGCTTGTGTGTAACAGAATAGTATTTGGCCTTAAAAAGGAAGGAAATTCTGACACCACACTACAGCATATGGATGAACATTGAGGACATTATGATAAGTGAAATAAGCCAGTTACATAAAAACAAATACTATTTGACTCCATTTACTTAATACTGAACTATACACTTATAAATGGTTAAGGAGCCAGGGGCGTAGCTCAGAGGTAGAGTGCATGTTTAGCACATGGAATGTCCTTTGATTCGTAGTACCAAAAGGAGGGGGGAAAAAAAGCTTATTTTGGTAAATTTTATATGTATTCAATAATTAAAACATGTCTAAAAGTAGAATAGATTATCACAAAAGTCTGACATCAAACAAGTTTGTTTCAACAGCATTTATTCAATTTAACTAACTGGTTGTCAGAATAAAACATATGTATACTTGCTTGTATCTTCTTGAATTTAAAGAAGTACTTGATAAAAGAAGATCTGGCAACTTGATCAGCAACAATATAACACAAAGACCTCACAACTGGCAAGTAGCTACAAAAAACCACCCAGTACAGATTTTATAATCAACACTTAGTAGTCTGCATATAACATTTCAGTGAAAGGAGAAAAAAAGCTTTTATCTTTTATTACCAAGAGTCAAAAGGACCTAAGCAGAATATATATTTTCCCACCTCAGAAATTAAAAGGTATTATTTAAAAACAAAAACATAATCGTCAAGAAATACTACAAATAATTAAAGGAAACAAGGAAGTAATTCTTCATCACAGAGGAAAACACTGTCTTTGATTGACAATAAGGAGGTTCAGTGAGATGTCTATTGTTTGCAACTGCCAGTAAGACAGGAATTGAGGAACTACTTCCTCGAGCCCCAGTCAGAACTTACCCCTGTGGATTAGTGGAGTTCATTTGAAACCATTTTCTTATTTTTCTTCAGAAAGGTTTTAGGACCATTTAATCTTAATAGAAATGACCAATCTGCTGTCCATCCGGTAGGAAAAGGCAGATATAGGACCACATGTAACTGGCACAAGTTTGGGAATGCCTTTCAAATGATGGCTACATTGGGCCCCACTTAGGTAAAGTGCATCAGAAGACATGCATGCCAATATTACATTCTAGGATAACACAAATTTCCGAGTGACTGTAAAATCTGCTAGAAATTAAACTGAAAAGTGAAAAGCGCCCAGAAAAAGCACTCCAGACACAGGAACTCACAGTGTCTGCCCGCAGGGTGTGAGAGAGAGAGAGAGAGAGAAAAGGAAAGAGAGAATGAGTGAGAGGGAGAGGGAGGGAGAGAGTGAGAAAGAGAGAGTAAATGGCAGGGGAGCCATTCTTAAGTAGTGGAATTTCACGGGCTAGTAGCCATCAGACCAGTGACTGACTAGGAAGTTCGCAGGCTGACAATCTGGGTTGTAAAATGGTGTGTGTGTGTGTGTGGGTGGGGGTGGGGGGTTGCCAGAATACTGGCAACAGCAAAATGGCCTGATGCCAATATAAAATTCATTAAATATTCTAATAATGTAATACTGAAATATCCTCTTATGTTTGATTAGCATTTTTATGAAAGATGGAATAAAACAAATTAATAAATACAGAGCAAGTTTGTGATATAAGACTTTTTGAAAACATTTTTTAGTTGTCAATGGACCTTTACTTTATTTATTTATCTATCTATTTATTTATTTTTATGTGACGCTGAGGATCGAACCCAGTGCCTCACAGATGCTAGGTAAGCACTCTACCACTGAGCTACAATCCCAGCCCAACAAAAGGTCTTTTGATCAACCATAAAATAATAGGTATTACTTTAGACATAACATGAAGGACTATACACAATGTAACCCAATAAACTACTACACTGATCCAATATTCCCACTTTATTAGGTATTACTATAAACTGAATGCTGGCATTTTCTTCTTTGAAATGAATCCAGTTTCCCTTTATAATTAGCAAAAATTTGAGACTTGGGTATATACAGCGTATATACTGAACCTCAAAGAGTGAGAACACGGTAAATGCCAAAAATAATAACAGATTATTTTGCATGCTCAGTCTTCCAAGTGCTCTCTCCTGAGTCAAGCATATAAATAAGTGCACAGCATAATAACAACCACATTTTGACATATTGAAGACTCAATTACAAGACATGGTGGCACAGGCCTTCAGTACAAGGTGAGTAAATAAATATTACTACATAATTTAATATTAACATAAATTTCAAAGAATACATAACACTAATATTTCCATTTTTAAAAAGTGTTTACTGTAACCTCCAGAAATAAGCGTTCCTATATAAAAATTTCAGCACATTAATACCTCAAAGCACTAAAAATATCCATGCATCTAAAATACCAAGCTAATATGAAATCGTGCCAAATTATTTTCAGGATAATTAGAAGACTATTTTCTTGCCTTTTCCTACTTTGTAGTTAAATACCAAAGGTTTCACTTTTACATTAAAAGCAGTAAAACAGTACTGGCTGACTATACAGCAAAAGTCATTTTTAAGAGAAAGCACTTAATGATGGGTCTCCATTATGATTTTTCTACATTGTGATGCTAAATGCAGTAAGAAAAACAAACAAAATACCCACAAGTTATATTTAGATCATCACTGAGCTGGTTAAATAAACTTTTGCCTGCTGTGTAATGTGACTCCATCATACTTATTCTGCCAAGAATAAACACAGATCACACAAACTCAATCACATGAGACAGGTTCAGAAAACAGCTGAGTCACCTACCAACAGCAGGCTCTTCACTTCCTGTTCCCGGTAAATCAGTGGAAATTTCTGTCTCACAACACTTGGCTATTCCCACCAATAAGTTACAGTTTCCTAAAAACTTGCCCTGAGTAATATCAACCAGTTTATGATAAAGCTTAGTTTAGGCATCCCATGATTCTACACCCACCTCCCTCCACCTCCACCCTGACCAACCACACACCAAGTTCCTGACAATAGAAAAACAAAAACAAGCAAAAACGAGAGGTGAATTAGGGCTGGCAAATCTCATCTTTAATTATGCCACATCTACTTTAAAGAAAGCAGTCACTTCAGCTGAGCTGGAGGTGGACGCAGTATCACTCCACTATCTATATAGCTTGTCTATTCTGGACATGACCAATATATCCCTGAGGTCTTCATTCTAAAGCATCTCCGAATAGCAGGGTAAATGTTCTACACTTTTAATACAACTAATAATGCCTCAAAGCAAAATTGCTTTACGTTTTTTTACCTTAGAAGATGCTAAATAGTAATAGCATCACTGAAAAACATCAGGCACACAAAACCTTTTCACTCAAATTAGAATGTGATAAACCCTCAAACTATACAGGACTTAAGCAATCCAGACAGTTTGTGGGGTTTTGGTTTTTTGCTTTCTTTGGTTATAGCATCACAGGAAGTCACAGAAATACAATTGAAAAAAGTAAGTATTCCTGTGAATAAGGAATTTACAATCTACCAAACAACTGTAAAACAACATACAAAGTGTTAAAAGAAATATGAATAGTATGTCAAGATATACAGAGAAGACACGCATGGTGGCGCACACCTATAATCCCAGCAATCAAGAGGCTGAGGTAGGAGGATGGCAAATTCTGAGGCCAGTTTTAGCAACTTAGCAACACCCTGCTTCAAAATAAAAAATAAAAAGGGCTGAAGATATGGCTCAGTGGTTAAACAGTCCTGGATTTAATCCTCATGGCCCAAAAAAAAAAAAAAAAAAAAAAAAAAAAAAGAAGCATAGGGGACAAACGGATGTTTTCATCCTGGGAGAAGATTTTCTCGAAACCTTCCATAGATGACAGTTTACCTAGTGATGAATCCTGGGATTGCAGTCATCCATGAAAGGAGAGGGCATCTGCATAGGTAAACAAAGATTATAAACGAAGCACAAAGACCTGAGAAAGTAGGGCATGTGTGCTGAAAACATTAACAGGTCAGTAACACCAGAGAGGATGCGGCAGAGTGAGAGAAGGGGAATCAGAGGATTAAATTACAGAAAGACGAAAATGATGTGCAAACTAAGTAAGAACTACCACGAAGGTATCTTGGGATACGGTGAATATGAGAGTATTAGATTTATTTAATAAAGAGACATATTCCAACAATAGGGAGTCCCAGGGAAGAGATGGGTATTCAGATACGAGATAGGGAGCTACAACAAAGTACAGGGACGTGATAAGAAGAGATCACACTGTAGTGAACCTGGATAAAGAGGGTGGATTTGGGAGGCAGTGAGCATAGTGAAATAGCACAACTTTCTCGGTTATTAGAAGGGGTAGAAAGCTGATGCTCTGACACGTGGGGACTGGGTAACTAAGGACCCCGAGAAAAAACAACCAGATCCCAAGCCCCTGTCAACCACACTGAAGATTCCATTACTATTCAGCTACATTGGCCCAACTATTTCCACAAACATACCAATTAATTTTCTCTTAAAGCCTTCACAATAGGTGTTTGCTCTGCTCTGGGTTTAAAGAAAAGTGATAAACTCACTAGTACTGTGTCAAAGAAAACAGAAATTAGACACATTGGGAGCAGTCAACCACAGTAAATGATCTGGGAATCCATGGCACATAACCAATAGTCCTTTCCAAGAAAGTGGAAGAGGTCACACCTTGGATAAGATCAAATAACAGAAAATTATTTGAAAAAAAAAATCCTTTGGACAGACAGAATAAAAATTAATCTTTACAGCAAAAAGAAGGAGAGCTCCAAAAGATAGGATAAACTCACTTTATTTAGAGACTGATCCATGCCAGGAACATATCAATTTTTTAATTACACAAAACCTCTATAAAGTATTTTAAAAATGAGGAAACAAATGATAAAAGCAGACATCCTTATCTTGTTCCTGATCTGAGAGGGAAAGCTTTCAGTTTTTCACCACTAAGTATAACATTCACTGTGTTTTCTATAGAGTTGGTTTATTATATTGATATAGCTTTCTTCTATGTGTAGTTTATTGAGTTTTTAACCACTGAAGGATGTAGGACTTCATAAAATGGCTGGCTGCACCCACTGAGATGACCATCATGCTTTCATTCATTCTGTTAACATGATGGATTACATGAATCAGCTTTCAACGTGGAACCATTTTGAATTCCAGACATAAAACTCAACTTGGATAATGGATAAATTATTTTCATGTGCTACAGAAAGGTATGACAAAACTTGACACATTTTCATGATTAAAAATAAAACACTCAGTGAAATACAAGTAGAAAGAAACTACTTCAACACAATAAAAGTCACGTATGACAAGCCCACTGTAAACATCTTACTCAAAAGACAAAGACTTAATGCTCTTCCTTAAGAGGGCAAACAAGAAAAGGAAGCCCCCTTTCACCAACTTCTAATTCAACATTAACAATGGAAATTCTAGCCAGCACAGGCAAGAAAACGCAATAAAAGGTTTCCAAAAATTATCTCTCTTTACTGGTATGCATTTTTTAAAATGGCTGAGTGATTTTTTAAAAAATATTTTTATTTATTTATTTTTATGTGGTGCCGAGGATCGAACCCGTGAGTTCCAGCAAGGCAAGCACTCTACCACTGATGATTTTTACGTGAAGAAAACCTCGTGGATTTCACACTGTGTAGAAAACCCTATGGCCAGGCACGGTGGTACATGCCTGTAATCCCAGGAGCTTGGGAGACTGAGGCAGGAGAATCACAAGTTCAAAGCCAGCCTCAGCAACTTAGTGAGGGTATCTAAATAAAAATACAAAAAAGGGTTGGGGTTATGGTTCAGTGGTTGGGCACCCCGGGGTTCAATCCCTGGTACCAAACAAACAATTTTGGTGTGGATTTCTCTCTCTCTCTCTCTCTCTCTCTCTCTCTCACACACACACACACACACACACACACACACAGTTAAGACTTTATGACATCAGGAAAACAGCAGGATACAAGTCATGCAGGGTGACACACACCTGGAGTCCTAGTACTTGGATGGCTGAGGCAGGAGAAATGCTTGATACTACTAGTTCAAGACCAACCTGAGCCAGGCATGGTGGCACATGCCTGTAATCACAGCAACTAGGGAGGCTGAAGAAGGAGGATCACAAGTTCAAGGCCAGTCTCAGCAACTTACCAAGGCCCTGTTTCAAAATAAAAAAATAAAAATAAAAAGGGCTGGGCAACTTAGCCAGGCCCTAAGCAACTCAGTGAGACCCTGTCTCTAAATAAAATACAAAAATAGGACTGGGGATGTGGCTCAGTGGCCGAGTGCCCCTGAGTTTAATTCCTGGTTCCAAAAAAATAAGTAAATAAAAAATAAAATAAAAAAAAAAACATAAAAAGGGCTGGGGATGTGACTCAGTGGTTAAGACCCTCTGGGTTAAATCCCTGGTACCAAAAAAAAAAACAAAAAATAAAACAAACAAAAAAAAACCAACCTGGGAAACAAGCAAGAACCCATCTCAAAAAGCAAAGAAAGTGGGCTGGGGATATAGCTCAGTTGGTAGAGTGCTTGCCTCACAAGCACAAGGCCCTGGGTTCAATCCCCAGCACCATAAAAAAAAAAAAAAAGCAAAGAAAAAGGACAGGATACAAAGTCAACACATAAAAATCAATGCAGAATTGCAACTATCTGAAAAAGGAAAATATAAAAGCATTCATATTTACAACAGCAACAAAAATAAAACATATAGGAAATTACTGAACCAACACACTAAAAGACTTGTACAAGCTGGGCGCGGTGGCACACGCCTGTAATCCCAGCACTTGGGAGGCTGAGGCAGGAGGATCACAAGTTCAAAGCCAGCCTCAGCAACTTAGCAAGGCCTTAAGCAACTCAGTGACACCCTGTCTCTAAATAAAATACAAAATCGGGCTGGGGATGTGGCTCAGTGGTGGAGTGCCCCTGGGTTCAATCCCCAGTACCAAAAAAAAAAAAAAAAAAAAAAAAGACTTGTACAAACCTATCAAAATATTGATAGGAAAAAAAAAAAAACACACAGGGGATCGGAGTGGTGGTGACCAGCTGCGAGCATCCTAGCTGCGAGCATCCTCACTGCGTCCTCCTGGGGAAGAGGAAAGGGTCCGTTGGAGCCGGCAGCTTTCAGCTTCCAGAAGGTCATTTAGAGTTCAGTGAGACCTGAGAAGAATGTGTGCAAAGGGAAACCTGGGAAGAAGCAGCTCTTCACCTGAAAAATGTCCACTTTGCCTCAGTGGTGAATTCTTTCACTGAGAAAGAGAATTACCACTATGTCACCATATTAATGAAAGGAGAAGTAGATTTGACTCATGATTCAGAACCAAAGAATGTAGAACCTGAAAAAAATGAAAGTTGGGAATGGGTTCCTTAGGAAGAACTTCCTCCAGTAGACCAGCTCTTCTGGGCACTCCGGTGTTTAAAAGAGCAAGGCTATGATCCATTCAAAGAAGATCTGAACCACCTGTTAGGATACAAGGGAAATAATCTCTAGGTGCCAAGAAAACGCCTTGATTTTATTTTTTAAAAGACAAAAAAAAGGTCTAGTTAGGGAATGTAAAATATCTACATTTCAGAACAACTCCATTTTATCTTTAAAAAAAAAGTTCTATATGTTGCCAATTTATTTGCATTCTCTTAAATACCTACCACCCTTGAAGAAATCTTTCTGGAATAGGTCATTGAAATGTATTGCAGACACAGAAAATAGGATAAATAGGGATATTATGGTTAATCTTTCCATATTTGTGATATTTACTGTGTGGTTTGTCATTACAGTTTGCATGGGGTAGTTACAATGGAACTTGCCTTATAATTATCAGTTCAAATTCTGCTAAAATTCAAATTCAAACAGTGTATCTGCTACAGAATTTATCATATGTGTTGATTTTCCTTTTTCATTCAAAAAAAGGTTTTTTTGCTAATATATTGTGACAATTGTGTTATAACTAGAGAAAACAGGATAGGCTAATAAGGCGTATTTCTCAGGTTTCTGATTGAGAACCTAAACTAAGAGACATGAGACCAACCATCTAAGGTCTGTATCCTGCCATTAACAGGCATGTCATTCTGAGTTTTTCACTTCCTCTGCCTCAGATCCAGTAGGCTTATATGTAAAATGAGAGTACTTCAGGGCAATAGGTCTCAACATGCAGTCTAGGTGGGTCCTCAAGAGCCTTTCAGGATATTCAAAGCCAAAGTTATTGTTAAAATACTAAGATATCATTTAACTTTTTCACTTTCATTCTTTCATGAGCATACAGTAGAGTTTTGCTTACACTGCTTGATGTGTGATATTGTAACAGACTGAATGCTAAAGCAGATGTGAGAATCCTGCTTTTTAATATGAAGTCAGATAGTAAAGGTATTTGCAAATATGTGAAAAACACACACACACACACACATAAACAGAAAAACACCAATAGTACCCAAAGTAATCTACACATCCAATACAATTCCTATCAAAATCCCAAAGCTGTATTTTCCATAAATAGAAAAACCCATCCAAATATTGTTATTGGGTCTCAAAAATATTGGAAACCTCCTATTTCCCCATTTAGAAATGTATTACAAATCTGTGAAAATCACAACTACAATAAAGACAGACAAACAGACCAAAAAACCAGAATGAACTGCCCAGAAATAACCTTCAAATAAAGGTCAAATGGCTTCCAAAATGGTACCTAAGACTATTCAAAAGGGAAAGAACAGACGAGATCAGGCGCGTTCAGGGTGGTATGGTCGTAGACTTTTATAATTTTCAGTGAATTAAGTAATCATTCATTCTTTTTTTTTTTTTTTTGGCAGTGCTAGGGATTGAACCCAGGGCCTTGTGCTTGCGAGGCAGGCACTCTACCAACTGAGCTATATCCCCAGAGGGAAGGGAGGGGTGGGGGCGGGTGGGGGGTAAAAATAATAACAGAATGTGTGACAGATACCATTGCCCTGTGTACATGCATGAACGCACAGATGGTGTGACTCTACTTTGTGTACAACCAGTGAAACAATAGCTGTACTCCATTTGTGTTCAATGAATCAATAAGTAAATTAAAAATAAATTAAAAAAAAAGAAAAAAAAAAGGGAAAGAACAGTGTTTTTAACAAACAGTGCTAGGAGAAACTAGACATGTACAATAAAAAGAACAAATTTGGGGGCTGAGACTAGATCAGTGGTACAGTTTGTGCTTAGAATGTGAAAGGCCCTGGGTTCAATTCCCACCATGAAGCCCTCAAAAAAAATGCAAGTTGAATCTTTACCTGATAAGGTACATGAAAATTAACTTAAAATGGACCTAAGACCAAAACATAAGAGCCAAAAGTATTTAAATTTAAAAAAAAAAAAAAAGCAGAAGGCGAAAGCTTCACAACATTGCATTTGGCAATGAATTCTGAAACACAACATCAAAGGTGCAGGCAACAAAAACATACAAACTGGACATCTTGAAATCTGAAAAAATTTTATACATCAAAAGATATCATCAGACTGGGGATATAGTGCAGTTGGCAGAGAGCACAAGGCCCTGGGTTAAATTACCCGGAATCACCACAGCAACAACAAAAAAGACATCACCACCAAGGCCCAATGGTGCACAACTGTAATCCCAGCAACTGGGGAGGCTGTGGCAGGTGGAATGCAAGTTGAAGGCCAGCCTCAGCAATTTATGGAGGCCCTAAGCAAGAAATGAGACCCTATCTCAAAATGAAAAATAAAAAGGGTTGGGCATGTGACTCAGTGGTCAATCCCTAGTATCAAAAAAAAAAAAAAAAAAAAAAAAAAAAAAACGAAAAAGGAAAAAGAAAAAGATTATTCATGGAGCAAAAAGGCAACCCACAGGAGAGAAAATAGTTTAAAATCATACATCTGATAAGGAGTTAATATAAAAATGCAGAGAATGCCAAAACTTGAAAGAACAGCAAAGAGCTGGAACAGGCACTTCTCTAAAGAAGACATACAAATGGCTAATAAGCACATGAAAAGATGATCAACATCAATAAGAAGGAAATGCAAATCAACACTCTGACATACACCCAACAAGAGTACTATTTTAAAAGAAAAAAAAATAAGTGCTGGTGAGTATGCAGAGAAAGTGGAACTTGTGCACTGTTTCTGATAAAGTAACAGTGGAAAACAGTATGCTGTGTCCTCAAACTCTTAAAAATACTATCCAGCAATTCCACTTCTGTGTATATACCCTAAAATCAAGAGATGTTTGTATATCGAATGTCTGTATCAGCATTATTCACAACTGCTAAAATGTGGGAGCAGCCCAAATGTCCACCAACAGATGAATGCATACATAAAAGACACACACACAATACATACACACAATGGAATATTATTTCATTTTAAAAAGGAAAGAAATTGATATAAACTACAATATGGATGAACCTCGAAGGTATCATGCTGACCGAAAAAGTCACAAAATTACAAGTACTACGATTCCACTGATATGACATACTTTGGAGTACTCAAAATCACAGAAACAACAGATGGTGGTCGCCAGGGGTTGGGGAAGAGGGAAGGTGAACACAGGTTGAATGGGTGCGGAGCTCAGTTCTGAAAGCTGAAAGGAGCCTGGTGATGGGTGGTGGCGATCAGTGCACACTGAGTGCCACTCTACTGTACGGTTACGATAGTGAACTTGATGGTAATTGTACCTTAACACGATAAAAAATTTTGAGGGAAAAAATTCAGAAAAAAGGATCAGAGATGGCAAAATAACTTTCCCAACATCCCACATATAATGGCTAACCCTGAATGTAAAACTCAATAATGCTGATACCAGTAAAGGTAAAGGGAAGTAAAACACAAAAGGGTGAAACTCTAAGACAAAAGATCGTAGTATATTATCTCTATGGAGAAAGAAGGGAATTAGTATAAAGAAGGAACACAAAGGGACTTCAAAGATACTGGAAACCACTTTATTAAGGCCACAGTGAACAGCTGATTTTATTATTCTTTCAAACCAACTATGTGATAATATACTTTTTAAAAATATATACTTTTTTTAAGTTGTAGATGGACATAATATCTTTATTTACTTATTTTTCTGTGGTACCGAGGATCGAACTGAAGGCCTTACATGTGCTCGACCACTGAGCTACAACCACAGACTGATCATACACTTTTTACAATTTAGGTATTTTATAATAAATTTTAAGACAATAAGTAATTTCTTTTAGTTATAGATGGACACAATAACTTTATTTTTTTTTTTTTATGTGGTGCTGAAATTCAAACCCAGCACCTCATACATGCTAGGCAAGTCCTGCTACGAAGCCACAACTGCAACCCACAAGAAGGGGCTGGGCATGGTGGTACATGCCTATAAATCTGAGTCTGAGGCAAGAGGATGGCAAGTTCAAGGCCAGCCTGGGTAACTTAGCGAGACCTTAAGCAACATAGTAAGACCTTGTCTCAAATTAAAAATGAAAAGGGCTAAAGATGCAGCTCAGTGGTACAATTCCCAGTTTAAAAAAAAAAAAAAAGAGAGAGGCAGAAGGAGAGAAGATTAGAACAGACGAAGCACGCGGCCCATGGCGTCTACTTCAGTAGCTACACAGCACTCAGCCGGGTGGTAATGAAGCACAGAGCAGCACGACTCAGTCAAATCGTAATTACCAAAAGGACTGCCAAGCAGCCAGCAGCTAACCTGCAGCTTAGCAGAGACAAGCCCAGCTGTGCAAATAAGTAACAAATTTGTAACAGAGTCCTCAACACCGGTATCTAAGTTTCTGAGAGCTACAGAGTGAAGGGAAACTACCTGTAAAACTGGGCTGAGTCAGAGATGAGGACAGGCAAGATACAGACACTGAGGGGAGAAGGGTTTAACAATGACTGGCGACAGGACCAAGGTAAACAAGAACTACACCACAGTGAATCTCAGCATCACACACATACACAAGACTGGGACCCAATCAGCCAGACAGATTCCCTGTTTGTACAAATATGTCCAATTGATTCTACTGTCATGTGCAGCTATAAAGCACAAATAAAAATAAAATATTAAAAATATTTTTTTAAATGAGATAAAATAGCACCTCAATTAAAGGCAGAGAGGCACAAAGTGAAGGCCTGCCACACTGTCCCTAGAAAGGCTCTGAGGAGGTTAAGGAGGCATAAGCCAAAACCAGACCAAGGTAAGACAGGACAGGAGGCTGTGGTCCGAGAAGTTTGAGATTCTAAGAACTCAAAAGCCAAACATTTTCAGATAGAACCAGTCAAGGCCAGTACTCAACAACAGAAATGTAAAAAATATAATATAGGTCACACAAGTAATTTAAGATTTACTGGCAACTATATTAGAAAAAGAAAAACCAAATGTGACTAATTTTAGTGACTATTTACTATAAATAAATAGTAATATCAATAAATCCAAAATTTCAACATCAAGTTAATATAAAAAAAGAGATTTTGTATTCTTTTTTTCTGGTACCAATGCTTTGACAACTGGTACATTTTACACCTGTAGCATACCTCAATTCACACCAGCTATGTTTCAAGTTCAAAGACGCCTCAGGTGGCTGTCGTGGCTACACATTGAACAGTGCAGAACTGGACTGTGTCCTGATGGGTTGCTAGATACGCAGATGCTCTGAAGAGCTGAAGAAGAGGGAGAGAGGAGGATGGACACAGGAGCCTTCAGGCAATACTGGAGGGAAAACAATGAATGCTAGCAGTCCTCCTAATAAACAGGAAAAGAAAAATGCAGAAGTAAATTGTGAGCCAGGGACTGATGGTGTAGCTCAGTGACAAAGTGCATTCTTAGATTGCACAAAAATCAAGAGTTCAGTCTCCAGTACAAAAAAAAGGAAAGCCAGACACCAAAATTTTCAAAGAATGGAAGATCTTTCCAGGAACTTTAGAGATGATGGCAATAAGGAGAACAATATTTGTATACACTCACTGCAGAAGGAATACAGGGCAATGACCTGGAGAGGAAGGGCCAGGACAATGGTGAGCCTGCTTCCCAAGATACAAAGAACATTAAAGAAAATCAAGAATATTCACTTGGAAGAAATGTTAGGAAGACAGTGTTATTGAAATTTCCAGAGTAAAAAGATAGAGGAAAGGGGACACAGTTTAAGGAAAAAATGGACTTCCCAGAAGACACAGTAATAGAATATTAGCAGATCAAATGGCAGAACAAGTTTCCTAATTCTAGTACTGTTTGTCCTCAAGCTTGGAACACAGAACCACATAAACTTAAGCATATTTCAAATTCAGAGAAATAAATGACTTAAATACACAGTTGGTAGTTTATAAGGAAAATAAACACGTTGTTTGAAATTTGTGGGGCAGCCTTTTCCATATAAACCCATTGGGATCTACCACACAGTATGTACCCTACAAGTGCTCAACACCCAGGTAACTGTGGAAGGATTGGGCTTCTAAAAGAATCTTATTTTTGTCTTTACAGTAAAACCTGACAAAGAGGAAGGAAATATTCTAATAAAACAGCTTAAAATAGGTTTTGTTGTTGTTATCATTGTTTGTTTGTTTGTTGGTACTAGGAACTGAACTCAGGGGCAATTAACTACTAAGCCACATCCCCAGCCCTATTTTGTATTTTATTTAGAGACAGGGTCTCACTGAGTGGCTTAGGGCCTCGCTAAGTTGCTGAGGCTGGCTTTGAACTTGCAATCCTCCTGCCTCAGCCTCCCAAGCCACTGGGATGACAGGTATGGCCACTGTGTCCAGCTTAAAATAGGTTTTAATAGATACCAAAACACGTGAATCCTATTTTCCACAACACATATAGGTTTCTTTTTTTTTTCCTTTTTTTTTGGAACCAGGGATTGAACTCAGGGACACTCGGCCACTGAGCCACACCCCCCAGCCCTATTTTGTATTTTATTTAGAGACAGGGTCTCACTGAGTTGCTTAGGACCTCCCTAAGTTGCTGAGGCTGGCTTTGAACTCACGATCCTCCTGACTCAGCCTCCCAAGTCGCTTGGATTACAGGCGTGCGCTACCACGCCCGGCTACATATAGGTTTCTTATTTGTCACTTCCAAGTTTTCTACTGTAATCAGTAACATTATGAATATAATGTGTTTCCCTGAAGTGCCAAATTCTTATAAATTTTTATCATAAATTAAAATCCAACAAAATTGTAGGTAGGAAAGATGAAAAATAGTAACTCTTCTTTAGACAATTTCTCATTTGTCTTATTACTAGTTAATCTTTGGCAGAATTGCTTAGGCCTGAAGACATGGCCCATCTAATAAATTAAAAATTTCTACATTATAAATCAAAGCCTAGGGGCTGGAGTTGTGGCTCAGTGGTAGAGTGCTTGCCTAACAGGTGTGAGGCACTGGGTTTGAACCCATATTAAATGGAATATAATTTCTCATGGGGGTTGGACATGATGTAGAATCCCACCAGTCATACAGTATGTATATAGAGTAATACCTGATTCATTCTTCTATTCTTTCTACCTCCATAACCCGTTTCCCCTCCCTTCACTCCCTTCTAACTAACATAAAGTAACTCTACTTTTCCCTAACACTACCCCCACCCCGACCTTATTGTAAATTAGCATCCACATATCAGAGAAAACATTCACCCTTTTGTTTTTGGGGATTGGTTTATTTCACTTAGCATGATATTCACCAGCTCCATCCATTTACTGGCAAATGCCACAATTTCATTCTTTTTAAGGCTGAGTAATATTCCACCATATATATATCACATTTTTTAATCCATTCATCTGCTGAAGGGCCCCTAGGTTGGTTCCATAGTTTAGCTGTTGTGAATTAGCTGCTATAAACATTGAGGTGGCTGTGTCACTATAATATGCTGATTTTAAGTTCTCTGGGTATAAACTGAGGAGTAGGTCAAGTGGTCAATCCATTCCAAGTTTTCTGAGGAATCTCCACACCACTTTCCATAATGGTTGCACCAATGTGCACAAGTGTACCTGTCCCTCCACATCCTCCCCAATATTTACTGTTGCTTGTATTCTTGATAATTGGCATTTTGACTGGGGTGAGATGAAATCTTAAGAGTAGTTTTGATTTGCATTTCTCTAACTGCTAAAGATGTTGAACATTTTTTCATATATTTGTTGATCCATTTTATTTCTTCTTCTGTGAAGTGTCTGTTCAGTTCCTCAGTCCATTTACTGATTGGGTTATTTGTTTTTTTGGTGTTAAGTTTTGAATTCTTTATATATCCTGGAGATTAATGTTCCATCTTAGGTGCATGTGCTAAAGATTTTATCCCATTTTCTGCAGGTTCACTCTTCATGTTATTGTTTTCTTTGCTCAGAAGTGTTTTAGTTTAAATCCATCCCATTTATTGATTCGTGGTTTTACTTCTTGTGCTTTAGGAGTCTTGTTAAGGTAGTCGGATCCTAAGCCAACATGGTGAAGATTTGGGCTTATTTTTTCTTCTATTAGGCACAGGGTCTCTGTTCTAGTGCCTAAGTTTTTAATCCACTTTGAGTGAGTGTAGTGCAGGGTGAGAGATAAGGGTTTAATTTCATTTTGTTGCATGTGGAATAAAAGCTTTTAACAACATATTTAATGATACTAATGCCTACTAATCAGGACCAGTTTTCAGTTTGATTACAGTATCATTAACTGATATTTAAGAGCCCAAAGTCCTAGAATCAAGTATTGAAACAATGCCATAGTAGACAAAGAATTTATTCCATAAAATTAATTCCAAGCTTTCTTCTCCACCCCACCCCAGGGCCTCAGGCATGCTATGCGAAAGTGCTCTACCACTGAACTACACGCCCAGTCAATTCCAAACTTAAAAAATAAATAAAATAAATATGCACAAGGTACTGTAACAATGGAAACACCACGAACATTTATTGAGCATGCAGCATCTGTCAGGGCCGTTACCTCTGGTGTCTGGTTTTATTTTCATGTCAGTCTTAGATGTACATATTGTTATTTCTATTTAACAAATGACAACTTGCCCAAGATCACAATTATCAAATGGTAGAACTGGGATTCACACCCCAGTCCCTCTTTTTAAAATGAAGCTTTTCTTTCTGTAACACAGCCTTTATGCTGCAGCAAAATGAGAATTCCTTTGCAGAATCGATAGTTTGATGGGAGGGTGGACTTCCCTGACACAAAGAGAATATGGAAAGACTCTATGATCAATTCTTTTTAGTTAGATAATAGAAAGAAAATCTTTTGGGGATTTTATTGCACTTTAACTGCTGAGCAGTCCTCTAGGTCTCTTCACAAGTACTCCAGTAGAGAGGTTATTCATCTCCAAATGGAATCTGTTTTCAGCATCAGGGACATAACTACTAGAAAATTAAAAGGGCTATGTTTAAAATGCTATCTACCACAAATACTCCTCTTACTTAATTGTGGCCTTTGCAAATTTTTTAATGAATGTTTTAGGCAACTCAACCACTCATTAAGTCATAGTACGTGTTTTATTCCACGGCAAGGCCATTCAATTATTTAATGTGTTACCTCAAAAACGTATTTAATGAGCATGACTACACAAATTGAGGTACACTCTAAAATCATTCACACCCACTTCAGCAGCTGCATTTGGCATCCTACTCTATCAAGACTGACCTCTAAAAATATTTATCATTAAAACAGAACTCTACAATATGACAATTTTGAAAAGTAAACTGTTACATCATATTCTTTAAACTGAAATACTAATAACTGTGCGTACATACACACTGATGAACCTTATCTCTTACTTATTTCTTTAAATATCTTAACATGTAATATGAGTTCCACAGAGTATTTCTTTATACCTAACTATCAAAGAAATAAATGCTTATTTGTGGATTATATTCTGGGAATATTCAACCCAGAAAATGAGGTCACCTGCTTTACAAAAAAAAAAGAGGAATAAATTCTTTATTATAATACCGAACTGGTTTCAAAGACCTTAGCCTCCACTATATTATCCTGACAAAAGACTTTTCCACCTTAGGAACTTGATCAATCTTTATTTGAGACATGACAACAAAATAACTAGAATATTTATTAAATAATCTCATACCTTTCCTCAGAAAAAGCTGAGGTTTTAAAACGGAATATTGGTTCGAGTGTATACATGTAAAAGAAACTTTTACTGAACCATACCATAGGAAAAAAAACAAAAAGTCAACAGCACCAGTCAAGAAGACTTCTCTGTTAGGTCAGTTAAAACATACATACTACCATCAACCAAAAAGTAGTAATTTTAGAAAATTTCAGTTAGAGTTAATTTTCATTCATCAAAGATTTTAGGGACTAACTATGGGGTCATGGCACTGCTAGTCATATGGAAAAGTTTTGCTACTTTAAAAAGAAATTTGACGAAGTATATTATCCGTAAAAAAAAAAAAAAAAAAATTACACTTCCAGTTACTTGTAGCTACTGGACAGAAATGGCTTTCAGTCACCAAAGTTATTTTCTCTAAATTAAGAATGTCCTTTGCCAGGCACATTGGCACATGTCTGTAATCCCAACAACTCTGGAGGCTGAGGCAGGAGGGTTACAAGTTCAAAGCCAGCCTCAGCAACTTAGCAATTCAGTGAGACCTGTCTCTAAATAAAATACAAAAAAAGGGCCTGGGTTCAATTCCCCATTGGGTTCAATTTCCAGTACCCAAAAAAAAAAAAAAAAAAAAAAAAAAAAGTCCCAATTGTTATGTTTATAAGTGTTCTTAAAACAAGAACCTTTTTTGCACCTTTCACTGAAAACCACTCCCAGCCAAGAGGGCCTAGGAATTCTCCTTTAGGCAGTAGGTATTAAAAGGTACCATGCAGGGTACAGTGGCACACACCTGCAATCCCAGCGCTTGGGAGGTTGAGGCAGGAGGATCCTGAGTTCAAAGTCAGACTCAAAAACTTAGCAAGGACCTAAGCAACTTAGGGAGACCCTATATCTAAATATAATATAAAGGGGGGGGGTTGACTCAGTGGTTATGCATCTCTGGGTTCAATCCCAGGTACCAAAAAAAGGGGGACTGTCATACTGCTTTGTTCTTAACCTCCAATGCAATTAAGTGCGAAGTCTCTGAAGAACAGACTTAAGCATCAGATGATTCTAGTAGGGAGACAGGACTTAGAACCACTGATCTCTCCCATTTCTGAGCAGAGAAATACTTGCTTACACATATAACCATTTCTGTGCTCCTCACAACTAACATTTAAATAATAGGATGGTGTTCACAATACAAATAGGTGTGGCAGGATACTCAAGTTTCCACAACAGTTTCTATACTACTCAAGACTTAGCTTTTCCTGTACAATAAGAGTCCGTTCCCCCAAGTCTGTGAGCTAAAAGCATCATAAGCCAATAAAGAAGACGCTGTTGGTTCACTGCATTCCCGGGCAGCACAGGTGTATTATATCTCTACACTGCTCATTCTTCTGCTGCTACTCGTGACTCTTTCTGTTCCTTTTACCGACAGCCACCCTCTCACCTCTACTACTTTCTGAATCTCTCCATATCCCACCACAACCACCACCTTTATTTAGTCTCTGGTTTCTTCTCATCTTAAACATCCCCAGCCAGAGTTCTCATTCCATTCATTTACCACACAAGAAACAACACACCACCTCCTCCTCCACTAACTTCTTAAATTCCAGATGCAGATGTGTGGCTCTACGTTTAAGAATCAGAAGTTTGAACACTGTGTGAAGCAATGTTTTGTAAGACCACAGGGTTGCACACTTATGTTTCCCAAAGTGGTTTCAGGATGACTGTTTAAAAATTGAAACCTGATTTTTCAAAACATGATGTTATAACTGGTAGTTGTATTTCCAGAAGGGTTTATAAAGACCTACTTTAATTAAAATGAACCTAAAGTAAAATACTATGGTGAATTATAAGAACATACGGAATAGTTAACAGAAAACTGGAGATCTGTACTTGGTCCCTCACAAAGGGACTACACCTTAAAGAACCTGAAGCAATTTCAACCACCTCAGTCTACAAAATGGGGAAAGTCATATTTATTTATATATTAAATAATATATAAATTATTATATTATTATAATGATGACTTAAATACCATTAAGTGAGAAATGTTCCAAAAACTCTAACCTGTAATATTATTTACCACCAAGATAACATCCTTAAATATGGTAATCTGATAAAGAGTAAAGAAAAAACACAGGTTCATACTGTTACCATTCAAGCTATAGTGCTGGGAAGAGCAGCTTTTAGTTCACATTATTTCTAAACATTTTCAGAGTCAGATCCTCCTAACACACTCCCTTATCTACAGGACTTTGAATGTTTTAGGGGAACCTGTCCTTCTGATCATAAAAGCAAGAGATCTTCTTTTTGAGCCAATTATGGCTAATATCTTCTAGTATAAGACTATATTTTTTAAAATTCTAGAGGGATGCCACTCTTCAAGAAATCCATATTTAAGGCTGTTAGAGTAAAACTCAATCTAAGTATAAAATATGGACAAAGATTTGGTCAAGGATGCCTTCCATATGCAATCAGCTGTTCAAGTTTTCATTGTTTACAACAGTTTATAATCCCTCTACTACTCACTTCAGTGATTTCGGTGCTGTTGTTGTTGTTTTATCTTCTTCTGGTTTTATGCTTCTAGCTTTATTGATGTGGAAGTTAGTAAGATAATCACTCTCAAAACCAAAGAGGTCCTGGATCTCATTACCTCTGCCTGCTGGCCTGCCACCAGTGCTTTGGCTACTTTCCTCCTTTCTTAACAGTTGCCAAATGATTATGTAAATGAGCCAGCTGGCTTCTAAGTCAGGCTTAGTGTCCAACTTCCCTAACTCCCTGTGTGAACTTCACACCCTTTAGGAACCTCTAGCAGACCTTAGAACTTTTCATTGACTTCCTGAGCACAGCAACTCTTGCTCACATATTGACTTCTATCATTCAAATTCTTGGTAACTCAAAATATTTTTCTCTAAACCTGCTACTAGTTTTCTAAAAGAATAAAATCTCCATATGCATAAAATGTAAAAAGATAAAAACTGAAATCAGTAATCTGCACTGTGTTCCATGTAAAGAACTAACTGTTGAATTGCTTTGGGCAATCAAATCCCCCCCACCCTTACCCGACTCCTTAAGAACAGAAAATCAGAATCCTGTGTTCTGAAAATGTACATACAAGTCTAGGAACAGGGACACATGGCATGCCACAAATCAAACTAGTGGGCATCTGAGATTCAACAGAAGTTCAGAGAAAATAATAAAGATAACAAAGTAGACATTTCACACTGAAGAAGAACCAAGAATTCTAGCCAATGTGAATCACAATTGCTCTTGATCAAATGAAAGGAAACTATTTTCCCATGTAGAGCACTAAGGAGCTTTCACACATTGACACTGAACTTCGCTTCCCATCTTGGGTACAAGATTCTTTTTTAATTGAAATGTGTTTCAGGACAAACTCATCAAACCTCAAAGGAGAATACATTTTAAAGGTGCTATTTCCAAAGACCAATGAAAACCAAAGGACAAAAAAGATGTGTTCTTACATCTAGTACTTCAAAAGAGATTTTTAAGTACCTATTTATTGAATGAGTTATTGACTAGAACATTCCTGGTTCTTAAGAGTACTTATGTCAAAAATTTCAATTCCACCTTTTTTTTTCCAAACAAATATTTTTCATATTGTTGATGGGCCTTTATTTTATTTATTTATTTATATGTGGTGCTGATGATCAAGCCCAGTGCTTCATACATTCTAGGCAAGCACTTTACCACTGAGCTACACCCCCAGCCCTCAATTCCACCTTTAAGCAAATGATTCCTCCCCATCTAATTAGTGGGGAAAATGCTGTGCCCTTTCTTTCTTTTTTTTTTTTGAACCAGGGATTGAACTCAGGGACACTTGGCCACTGAGCCACATTCCCAGCCCTATTTTGTATTTTATTTAGAGACAGGGTCTCACTGAGTTGCTTAGGGCCTCACTAAATTGCTGAGGCTGGCTTTGAACTCGTGATCCTCCTGACTCAGCCTCCCAAGTCGCTTGGATTACAGGCGTGCGCCACCATGGCTGTGCCCTTTCTGATCCATGATTTTAAGATACATTTTAAAATACATGTAGACTCCTATCAAAATTTGAAGAAATATAGCAGAAATAGAAAAACTCATCCAAATATTCATATGCAATCACAAGGGAGCCCAAAGAGCCACAACAACCTTAAAAATGCAGAACAATGTTGGAGGTCTGTCTTTGATTTCACATTTTCTTATCAGCTGAGTATCTCCAATTCAAAAATCTGTAGTTCAAAATAATCCTGAGATAAATGTGACATATATACATATGGGGGGGCATTCAATCTATGGTTCCCAGATCATTACTCGCATAGTCTTTATTATTTCCTAAGTGACTAGAACAGTTTGAATACTGTGAGGCTCAGAAAGCAAGGAGTCTCCTTCTCGTCTTCTGCCCACCTTTCATATATACCTCTTTATTCCCAAAACAAACTATAGAAACTAGAATTTCTCTTCCCCATCTTCCTTGCAGCTGCTGAACTACCGTGTCTCCTAGAAGATTAAGACCCTCCTAATACAAAAGGGTTCTGCCCCCTAAGGAAGAAGGAATACAGCAGAACCTGGACAGGGCTGGCTCTGGGTTTCTCCATCCAGGCTATTAGCAGTGTTGAGGACGCTCACAGGGACCGCTCATCTACATCCCTAGCCCTTTTTGTTGTTGTTTTGGGGCAGGGTTTTACCAAGTCTCTCAAGCGAGCCACAAACTCATAATCACAGCCTCCTGAGTAGCGAGGATCAATCTCAACACAGATTCAGTCATGCCTATACAACAAAGTCTCCATAAAACACAAGACAACATGACTCAGAGAACTTCTGGACAGCCAAACACGTGGAGGCTTATAGCAAGGTGAATGAGAACTCATCACTGAACCGAAGGGTGGTTTGCCCCACTCTTCAGAGATAGAATCCTCTGCACTGGGGACCCATCCATACCTTGCTTATGTTATCTCTTCTTCTGGCTGCTTATTTGTATCCTTTAAAATATCCTTTACAATAAAACAGGTAAATCTAAATATAATGTCTCACTGAGTTCTGTCAGCCTCTCTATCAAATTATCAAAACTTAAGAGAGGATTCATTAATCCTTAAGAGAGGATTCATTAATACAATTTGTTGCCAGTTTCAGGGTTCACAAGCTTGAGACTGGAACTGCAGTGGGAACAGTCCAGTGACTGTGCCCTCAACCTGTGCTATCTGAAGCTCTCCCACATAGATAAATGACAAAACTGACCAAAGTATACAGGACACCCGGCTGGTGTCTGCTACAGAATTGACTGTGTGCTTAGTGGATGGGGGAAAACACCTGCGCAGTGCCAGAAGTGACCTTTGTTGTTAGAGTATAATAGAAGAAACCAAGTCTGAGTTTGTTTTTTCTATATAGATCCAAAATCCAAAACGTGGACTTCAGAGCACTCCGGAGTTCAGATTAGGCATTCTCAACTAGTAAATACTCCACAATATTCCAAAATCCAAAACCTCAGTAATCTACACCATGTTCCATGCAAAAACTCCAAAATCTGAATCAATTTCTGTTCCTAACTTTTCAGGTAAGAAATACTCAACCAGTGCAAAACTGTGGCAATCAAATCAAGACAGCACTCGCATCACACAGACACACAGAGCACTAGGAAGCAACAGAGGACCCAGAAGAGAACCTTCACAGATACGGACAAGTGATTTTCAACAAGACTACTTAATTGGGAAAGGGCAGCCTTTAACAAATAATTCTGGAAAACTGGATGTGTGCTCACATTCAGGAAAAATGAGACTGCGTCCTCACTTTATACCAAACATAAAAATTAACTCAAGAATGGATCACAAAATGTATATCTAAAAAGAACATATAAAAATAATAACAATAAATAAAATGAATCATAGATCTAAAAATAAGAGCCAAAGTATAAGACTTCTGAAGCTGGGATTGTAACTCAGTGGTAAGAGTGCTTTGTCTAGCACATGTGAGGCACTGGGATCAATCCTCAACACCACATAAAAAAATAAATAAAATACAGGTATTGTATCCATCTACAACAACAACAACAAAAAGTATGAAACTTCTAGAGGGGAACACAGGAAAGTTCAGGATAATTTCTCAATGCTTTCCTGTCGATTCTATGACTAAAAGCACAAATAACAAAAGAAAAAACAAGAGAAATTACACTTCATCAAAATTAAAATAAAAAGCCCTTGTGCAAAGGGCTGGGGCTGTAGCTCAGTGGCAACAGCACTTGCCTCGCACGTATGAGGCACTAGGTTTGACCCTTAGCTCCACATAAAAATAAACAAAACAAAGGCATAATGTCCATCTACAATTATTTTTTTTTTTAAATTTTTTAACTTGTGAAAAAACACTTTAAAACAGCACGTGAGGCAAGATGACAGAAAATATTTGTAAATCTTATACTTGATAAGGAACTGAAATCCAGAATATATAAAGAACTCCTACAACAAAACAAAAAACAAAATAATATAAAATAAAATAAAATATAAATCACCCAGCTAAACAAAATAGGCAAAGGGCTTCCTCCACACCCACATATTGGTAACTGAACCTAGGGGTGCTCTGCTACAACTCCAACCCTTTATTGAGACAGGGCCTTGCTAAATTGCTAGGCTGGGGTTGTGGTTCTGAGGCAGAGCGCATGCCTAGCATGTGTGAGGCACTGGGTTCGATTCTCAGCACCACATATAAAAAAAATAAATAAAATAAAGATCCATCAACATCTAAAAAAAAATTTTTTTTATTTTTTAAATTGGCAGGCTGGCTTCAACATGCAATCCTCCTGCCTCAGCCTCAGGATTCTCTGGGATTATAGGCCTTTGGCACTGCAATAGGCAGTAAAAGGGCTTTGAATAAACATTTTTCCAAAAACAAATGATCAGTACCATCTGAAAAGATGCTCGAGATCAGTAAACATTTGCGATATCCCTACCTCCCACTCAGCACCCACACACTCGTTTTCTTATCTCTCCCTCCCACAGGCATATAAAATTTTTGACACCACCAAGTTAGCTATAATCTAAACGATCCAGGGCATTAGATGGCCAGTTCAAAGCTGAAGATATTTTAAGGGTAGTTACCAAATTTATAAAAATCTAGATTCCTTATAGTAAAACATTTCACTGTGACATTTATAGCTAGCATTTTCTCTCAGAATAAGAATCGAGCATGAGTTTACCTTAGGAAAAATTTACAATCCTTACATTATACTGTAATAGTTCTCCACTCAAATCGCTGGCTTAGTCATTTAAAATTTTTCCTATCTTGAAGAAACCTATAAGGCTACACATTTTTGTCTCAGTAACATGTTATTACATCACACAATTTCATAATAAAATACTGTCTAGCTTTGTGAGGCCCTGTGTTTGCTGCCCAGTACTGCATAAATAGATAGGAAAAAAAAAAAATACATCTATCTGCCATTCATTTCTAAAGATCACCTAACTTCCACTGTAATTTAATCAAATTTCTAAATAAAATTTTATTCTTTTGTTGTTAAGCTCTAATTCTGTTAGAAACATATTGAGAAAAAAAATAAATATGATCAGAATTTAACATTTGTCTCTGTAATCTAACAAATGATAAAATTTTGCAAATGTCCATGCGTATTGGGGGAAAATAGCATTGTCTTAGTTGAATGAGTAATTTCACTAAACATATATTGTGTCCTTTAAATTATCCACAGTATTTTGTATTTTATCTTTAAAATTCCTCCATATAATTTTAAAACTTTGCTAATCATGACACTCAAATCTCTTCAATTATTTTAAAGTTCTTCATACAATTGTTCATGTCTCTATTAGTGCATTATAGTTATACATAACAATGAGATTCACTTAGGAAAATATGGAGCACTTCACAAATTTGAAAATTCTTGCACAGTGGTCATGCCAATTTTCTCTGTGCTTTTCCAATTTTAGTATGTGTGCTGTGGAAGCAAGCACCTTCACATTTTAAAAGTGTGTTAATCATGATGTTCAAATGATTGATGTCTACAATTATTTTTATCTTGGTTGAATGTGCACAAAATTTCTATTTCTCATATATATGTATCCCCTCATGAAGATATACAGAGAGAGAGAGAAAGAGAGAAAAAAGAGTTTACCATTTGTATCATTTCCATCAGAGGACAGCAAACTATAGTCTTTTGCACATATTTTGCTAAAACTAGCTAAGAAAGGTGTTTGCACATTTAAAGAAGACTACAAACCCAAAATATTTGGTATCTGGCCCTTGACAGAGAAAGAAGTTTGCTGGTATGCCAGGGGTTGGCAATTTTTTTCTATAAGGTCCCAGCATTAAATATTTTAAGCTTTGCAAGTCACATATCTCTAGCAACTATTCCACCTATGTCACTGTAGCACAGAAGTAGAATCATAAGCAAATAAGCACAGCTGCATTCTGGTAAAACTTCACTTACCAAGACAGAAGGGAACAGATCTGGACATAATTTGCTAGTCTCTGATGTAGGTTTATTTATTGAACTGTCCTGTTCTCAGAGATGTTATCCCCCATTTAAAGTACGGATTTGCAATTGTGATATATTTTGTATTGTGTTTTACATATTGCTAAACCAACTACGAAGTAATTAAAAATCTGTGGTACTACATCTTCTAGAAATTACATTTTTTAGTCTAAGAACTCTCTACCATATACTGCTTCTGGCCTTGTATTCTACATTACCGCTACAGGTGCCTTATACCTACTTTCATTTTATTAGCACATTCCTGCTGATGTTGTTTCCGTGCTTCTGTTTTCCATCTCTCTGTGTCATGTCCCAATGCACATGCTGAGGCTTTAGTTTATGACCAATAGGAGCACCTACCTCACTGGAGAATTTAACTTTGTTATTATTACTGCTGCCAACGTGTTTCACAATTCTGCTATCACATTTTCTCTGTATTTCCCCTTTCTTGACTTATAAAAAAATTCACTGGGATTTAATGGTTCCTATTAACTAAAGAAGTTACATATCCTTTTACTATAATCTGCCCCAGTTACTTCACTACTATTGGCTCTACCCCACCTCCAAGGCGGGAGGCGTCCTCACACTGTCAGTGTGGCCACACACCAGTTCCACACCCACTGAGAAATGGCAGTAGCAGACAAAGTGTTGGCCTCATCTCTCTTTTCTACTGAGCTTCCGATGTCCAGGGAACAACCTACAGTGACTCCATTTACAGAGGTCAGAATAAGAGTCCTAAAGTGTCCATCCTCCAAACTCCTAGGATATGGCAACACCACAATATCTTTTTCATTACCTCGGCTCTGTGAACGTCACCTGCTTCCTGTAAGTATTAATTTCTAGATTACTTCAGCATCCCCTATATATAATTATTCAGTTCATATTAAAAATTCATGTATCAAACCCTCTCAATTTGAAATAGTGTAATTTGCTTTTTTCTAACAAAACTTTGACAACTGCTTGCCATAACTGCCTGCTCAACTAACTGGACTGTCATGTTGTTAATAGTAATAAACCAATCAAAATTTGAAAATGAACTATAAAAGATGATGGGCAATTTTAGTTGGTGTGTGTGTGCGTGCACGCACGTGTGTGTGTGTGTGTGTGTGTGTGTGTGTGTAGTGCTGGGGATTAAACCCGGGGCCCAGTGCATGCGAGGCAAGCACCCTACCAACTGAACTATATCCCCAGCCCCCAATGGGCTGTGGTGATAAAGAGTAAAAAGAATTGATTAATAAAGTCTTAGCTAATATGCTATACTGCCTAAAATTAAGAATCACTGGGCCAGCCCTGGTGGCACTCAGGAAGCTGAGGTAGGAGAATCCCAAATTCAAAGAGCCTCAGCAACTTAGCGAGGCCCTAAGCAACTCAGTTAGACTCTGTCTCTAATAAAATATACAAAAGGGCAGGATGTGGCTTGGTAGTTAAGTGGCCCTGGGTTTAATCTCTGGTACCAAAAAAAAAGAAAGACAGAAAAAATTATCACTGACAGTGACTGGGAGCAGTAGTGCATGCCTATAATCCTAGCAGCTCAGGAAGCTGAGGCAGAAGGATCGTAACTTCAAGACCAGCTTCTGAAACTCAGTGAGACCCCATCCCCCTCTCCCCATCAAAAAATAAACAGAAAATTTTAAATTAAAAATGGGGGGATATGGCTCAGTGGTAAAGTGCACCTGGGTTTAATCCCTAGTACCTACTCACACAAAATAATCACTGGCAGTGAATAAAAAAGGGGGTTTATTAACCTATGAAATACAGCAAAACTTTGGTGACATAATTTCTTTAACTTTTCACCTACTTACTGGTAAACTACGGAACAATTTACTAGGCAGACAGAAAAGAAACACATTTCTTTTGTGTTTCTGAGAGATAGCCTGAGAGTTAATTATTCTTCACCGTGAAAGAAAAAAAAAGGTTGTCCATCAACTGATGAAAAGTTTGGAAAAGAGACATAACCTACCTGTTTTCTAATTATCAGCCTGACTAGACATCTAAGGAATTATTAAAAAAAAAAAAAAAAAAAAAAAAAAAGGAAATAAATCTATGCATTCAGACAACTGTGTTAGTTTGTAAGGTAAATTATAACCATCTCTTAATCAACACCCGTCTCTCTAGTAATTCATTCTTTAGAGTTAACTGATTCTACTTGCTTTAAATGTAACTAAACCTCTCTACTATTCGTTGATAGATTTTTAAATTACCATGCATCTCCAAGATGATGTGTGCTTTCTGTTTTTTATTTAATGCGGATTCACTGAAATTCCTAATTCTTAGTTGTATAAAGACAGCTAGCTTTTATATGCCATATCTGATCTCATAAAATAAATAACTCTGTATGAAGCTTATCCTCTCCCATCTCCTACATCTCTGCAAACTGCATACTGCCTTTCCCCCAATGAATCCGGAGAAGCATATACATCCATCTGCCTGTTTAAACTAAGGACACCGTTCTCCATGTATATAGTACTTACACACCCTCTGCTGACCTGTCCCCCAGAGTTCTGTCTAAACCCCGGAGTTCTTCAAATCACATACATCCACAAAATATGTATTTGTCAGAAAAGTCGGAAGCACTTTTAATTGAATAGTCTAACTACCCAATTTCGTAATTATATATAAAACTTAGCTATTCTGGGGCTGAGGGTATGCTTCAACAGTAAAGCACTCGCTTAGTACATGTGAGGCCAAGGGTTTGTTCCCCAGAACCACAAACAACAGACAAACACTACAAAAAAGTACCTGCTCTATTTCCCATCCCAGAATTTACTGGCATGTGCTAATTTCTCTAGCCTAATTGAAATAGTAATTTTCAAAAAGATAAATAAACAACTCTGAATGCCACAACTAGATTTTTTTAAAAAAGAATTGGCAGCACTACAGTGAGTTTCCCCTCCAAATTTAGGAGCAATAAGTGTGGATTTCCAAAGAGGTAAATTTGCAAGGGAAATGCTGTGAGATGTTTTTCACAGTATGTAATACAAAGAGAAATCAAAAGGAATCTCCCAATTAATACAAAAGAAAGTTCTTTAAATGTAAAAGAAACAAAATCCTAAATCTCTTTTGCCATGACAGAATTTAGATGAAAATGAACATCATCATCAATAAAAAACTTATGAAATCACAATTTTATTTTTATTAAGTCCTTTAGCATTCTAAAAAACAATGTTGAATTAACACTTAAATGTTTTAAAATATAGATTTTACCTTTACAGATGTAGCAAACAGAACCTCAAATTTATGGTTTAAGGTGACTAGTCTGAATAATAATTGCCCTTATTCATTCTTACAGCAACACTTACAAACAAAACAAAGAAAAAAAATGTTTTAATCACTGGAATTGTTTTCTAGCTACATGCAATACAAAGAAAAGCATAATAACATAGCACACAAAAACTGCTCTAGGCACATTTCAAGAAAGATGTAAAGAGTGCATAAAAGATGAAACATCTAATAGGAAAATATCTGCTGAAGTCCTACTTTATAATTACAGTTGCAACTGTTTTTGTTAATAAAAACAAAAAATAACAAGTGAACTGAAATTCTCTGATCCAATGTTGTCACATTAAAATAAATCTCAACACTTACAAGTGTTTACCACAATTCTTTAGCATATCACAAGAATAAATGATGTGGATATTGTATGCATCTTCCTAACTAACTTTCTTTGTATCAATGACATTTGCAAAGGTTAGTTACTTATAAAATATTTGATGATAATATTTGTTGAAGACATTTTCAACATGAAGTATATTTTTAAGAACACTACTTGTGCATTATCAGTTGAAAACAACCAACAGAAATAGGCACTAACAGAGCTCTCAATGCAGTCAGTAGTACGGATGCCCAAGACTATGCCAAATTCCACTGTGCCCTGAGTATGGCTTCCAAACACCATTCAACTCAAAGGCTTAGATAGCCACAATACATTTCAACGTGGAGAAAGGGAGCATTAAAACTATGAATTTTTGTATTGCTTTTTTTTTTTTGAAGTAAATTCAAATCTCATCTATTTCAATACCAAAAGTGTGATTAAAAATAAAAACAAAGTTTTCTTTTATATATACTGGTTAGCAAGGTTGTTTGCCACAGTTATCAAATTCAAAGTTTTCTTCAAGAAAATACAGTTAAGAAAGGTCACATGAAATCCCAAAAAAAGTACAAAAACTTACATTAAGTAAAATAAAAATTCATCTTAATATTAAAGAAAATGCAGCTTGCAAGGCTGAAACAGTCAACGTCCAACTGCACAGACTCTTTTTTCTTAGTATAAGAAGAACCCTAAAATGAAAATAAAGTCTGAAAAGTTAGAAAAAGCAAAAGATTTTGTAGGAACCGTAAGTCTTTTGAAACTCATTCTCCACTAATGATGAAAACTAGTGTTAAAATAAATATCATGATTAATCACTATCCCTGGGTGAAAAAGTCCTTTGCTGAGCACTTCCATAGAAAATACTGACTCTATTCATTGGGTCATACAGTATTCACCATCTCAGTTCACTAAATAACACAACTAAATTCATCTCCAAGAAAAAAATAGAGAAACCAAATGAAATTTCCAGAATACTGGGGGGTGGGGGGACACCTAGCTTGTTTGGCATTATTGTCAGCATGACTTCTCATTGATTCCTGCAGGCATAACTCCAAAAGCTCGAATGTCTAGATTGGAATATCAAGAGAAAGAAGAAAACAACTAGATGTTGAATCAGCAGGTTATCAGTTCCACTTTAGCCTGTTTTGAAACTGTTAATCTTGTAAATATTAACTAAGTTAAAGTAAATGTCATCACCAATTAAACAATAAGCAGATTCAACTTTTTTTTTTAACTATGAGTAATTTAAAAAGTTTGAATAAACTTCTGATATCTTTTTAAAGATACATAACAAAACAAGGAAAGTGCAGTTAATTTTAAATCTCAAATTTAAAATTCCACACTAACAATTGGTTACATTGAAGTTGGTTTCCAAAATCCTTGGCCATCTTAAGGGGAATTCAAATTCCACCTAACACATCTAGCATAAACTTCTTGTTTACAGAACAAATTAGGGCAATGAGAAGGAACTTCCACAAGGTTGAAGTTTGAAATAATGTTCAGAGGGTTGTCCCAGCAGAGTGCACTTCTCCAAGAAGGTACCCCCTGAGATCTATACCCAAAAATAGTTTAAATTCCCTTTTTTTTAGGGGGGGGGACCAGAGATTGATCCCAGGGGTGCTTAACCACTGACCCACAGCCCAACCCTGTTTATATTTTAGTAGAGACAGGGTCTCGCTAAGTTGTTTTGGGCTGCATTAAGTGGCTGAGGCTGGCTTTGAACTCACAATCCTCCTGCAAGCCACTGGGATTACAGGTGTGCGTCACTATAATCAGCTAAACTCTTTACCATCCTAAAGTAAGGACATTCTGGATTTAGACTGCTGAAGTGCTGCTCTTTCAGGGCAACTGAAAAGAATCCACACCTAAAATGATGCTACTGTCTCACCATTTTACAGGTTTGAAAGTGTCATTTTATCTATTAACCTGTAAAAATCTAATGTCTTTGACTTTGACTAAATAAAATCTCTAAGGGACAGGGGGTTAAAAGAAATGGCAAGTAACTAAGAAAAACACAAAGCCTTAAAAGTTGGCAGGTGCTTTCATGTGGCATGCACACCATGTGTAAAATTCTATTTTAAGGAAAATAATCAGGTAATCTGATTGTCACCGAGATGTAAAAAGGAAGTTGGAAATAACTTTCTACATTTTCATCATTTATGTTTCAAAGTTATGTAATTCACTTTTCCTCACCTTAGCTTCTTTACTTAGACCCTAATAGAATAATTTATTATCAACCAGCGAACATTCAACCCAGGTAGCTACTTTACTGGGATGTTTGACTTGTTTTGGTTTTCACAGTTCTAGGGTTTCCCACACGATACGTAAGAGCTCTACCACTAAGCTATGTTTCCAGCCCTCAGGTAACTATTCTGTATAAAAGGATTTAATTCACACAGAGAGAGAGAGGAGAATATCACATCAAAAAAGGGCATGTGGCTAAAAATTAGTTTCTGTGATTTTCTCCAACAATTTTGTTCACAATAATACAACACTTTAACACCAACAGAAAATGACCAAGCCTGGCCGCTACTTTTATCGTACCATCAGGAATAGGCAAAGACTTCAAAGACAGGTCCGACTCTTGGGGACAGCTTGAGTTTCACACTAAACTCCACAGAAACAGACTCGGCAGACAAGGCTATAAAAGCACTTGCACACAAATATACTTCTTGAAGACACCAGGTCTAAAAGTCATGAAAATAAGAAATGTCACTTACTGCATTTAGTGTATTCTGTTCTGGGGTAGAATTTTACATAATCAATGCCAGCAACCCTTTTAAAGAATAGTAAAACACTAATTCTCCACTACGTAATTTATTCAACATCATATAACCAAAAAGAGTCATTCTGACTCCAAGCCTGGAATCCTGTCTTCTCTGTTTTGAAAGTCCTGCTTTTCATTATGATCCAAGAACTGTTTCAACTGTTAAACTTAAGGACACTGAATTTTCCACAAAAGCTTCCATTTTTCCAAGCATGCCAATTTAAGGGGGAGAAAAAAACAAAAAGCCTTCCTTCCCCTATCGATTATGTTAAGAAATGGTAAGGAGGCAGATGGATCTACAGAAGCCTCCCTCTGGCTGAATGCAAGGAGGATAAAAAGGCAATGAGCTCTGTGTGATTGCTGGGTACATTCATAAAATCAAGCAACACAGTAGGAAAAAGACTACAAAGGAGCACAAAACAGTATTTGGTGGCCTTTTGTCTGATACTCATGGACTCTGGCTTCTAAAGGTAGCTGATAAAATGGCACACAGAATGGCATTTGTGAGTTCAACAATTGAGACCTCTGAGGGAACATCCTTTCTTTAATGTAAACTGCATGTACAAGATGCCCTGGCACTCAGGAAACTTGAGGGTTTGGGGCCAACCGCTTGGGTCAAATCACAACTCAAAATAGTGAAGAATTTCAAAATGAAAAACTCTTTTCCCTATATGCCAATTATCAGTTGCTTGCCTTTCAGCAAAATTCACCCTGTTTGCCTGTGATGTGAAAATGGATCTGAGCTCTATAAATATTCCAAGATTTTATCTGGCACAGTGTTAAACTTTTGTCAGTAGAGGGCATTGTAGCGATATTGCACAAAGAAAGGGTTTTGCTTCTTGGTTCCCATGGACTTAGCAAAAGACTCCTGCAGCCCAGATAGCATCTTCAAAATTTAGCTTCCCCCATGACCAGCTTCCCTTCAGTGCCAGGTTTCCACCGCAGCACACAGCAGGCAGTGGTATCCAGCAGCCAACAGCCATTCCTGGTACTCTGGCACGTCTGCAGCAAACAACCTCTTCTAAGAACCCTCCCTGCAAACAGTTTTCCCTCAGCAATATACAGAGAAGAATTCTGGTGAGGTTAGAGGTTAGATTTCCAGTAAGCGTCACTGACACGGCACCAATGCTACTTAGCAAGACACACCATGCCCTTTCCCAAGAGTCCAGATCTTAATCCAGAGTCAGAGGAACAGTCTTTACCCTAACATTAACTAACATAAAGGAAAAAAAGGCACAAGGTTTAGTCTCTGGGGATTTGGGAAACAATGTACATTATATCTGCCATCGTTATCTTGACCAACTTCCAATTTTGAGTAAAGAAGAGGACAAAATAAACTTATGCAGCAAGTCTAGGTTGCAGCACAAACAGCTTTGCCAACTGGGACTCATGATGCAGCAAATTCAGTGTTACTTGAATTATCTGTGGTGAACAGAGATGCTGTAAAAGCCTTGATCCAGTGTACATTGCAGTAGCAAAGAAGGCAGCTTTCCAATCTTCCATAGGGCATATTTCTAGGAGTTTCCAAAGGAAGGACCAACAGCTTTGGTATCAGCATTAAAAAGGAAGATTCTACCTTAGCCCTAAGAGAAACAGGTGCTCCATATATCTGTTACTCTTATATTCTTGAGAGTTCTTTCCTTTGAGTCAATCCATCATTAATCCAAATCCCAATTTTAGTTAATAATTCTTTATATTAAACTTTTTGCATTCAACTTATTTACAATTGTTTAAATGAGTTTTATCTTTCCTGATGAGACTAAGGCCTAATACAATTTAATTACAGGTTGGGTGCTAACATTCAGTAATATAAAAACCAACACGAAAACCTCATTTAAACAACCAAGAATTCCTTTGCTCAGGCATTCAATATTTAAAACTCACAATTATACGGAATGATTAGGCTGAATTTAAGCCTAGCACTAAGTCCATGAAAAATTCATTCATGTATTACTTAGAAGAGCTAGAACAATCATGGTCTGGCAAATTAGAATTCCTTTTCTAAACATTCTATAATCTAAACCATTATTACTTTGGGCCCCTAACTTAAAATCATCAAGTTTTATAATTATTTTAAGTAATTTCAATTCTTTCCTACTATTCCAAAGCTCTAAAAAGTCTAAAATATCAAAGCCAAAATTGAAAATGACATGAAAATAATATTTTTTTTGTTAAAAACAGCAGTTCTTACATGTAAATACTGACAACTCTCAAGCGGTACAACTCAAGGTTACTGGTTTGTCTCACTCCACATTCCAACAAGAGACTTTACAACCAGCAAGTTCTTAATCACAAGGAAACCCAAACAGGTATGTGATGGAGGGATGGTGCAAGCAAAAAAGGATCTGCAGGAAAACTGAAAATGAAAGGGATTCAGGGAAATAGCTTCTTAAACCAGTGGCTGGATGTATGAACAAAAACTTAGGCCTAACAAATTCCAATTACCTACTTGCAAAATCAAAAACCAAACCAACCAACAAAAACTCCCAATAAAGTTACACAAGGGAAAAAGCAGAGAGAAAAAAAAATCCACCAAAACAGGCAGGAAGACTACAGCAGATTAAATAGTAAAAAGCAAACCCATGTTACATTCTATAACAAAATTTTTAGTGGACTTCAGAATCACACTCTTAATTTCTTGAACAATAAAAAAGGAAAACTAAATACTAATGGCAGTTTTCAATCACTCCAAACTAAAATGTCCACACTCTGGGAGGCGTGTTTAAAAGAGGCTAAAGACCCAAAAGAAATTACTCTTCAAATAATGTTTTATGATACTACTTTAAAGTCTGTTTTAAGGTCTGCTTTAAAAAAAAAACAGAAATGCTGGTTTTACCTGGAAATTTCTTTTTTTTTTTTTTTTTTTTTTTAAACTGTTTTTCTTACTTGAGAGAGTCCAGGGGACGCTGCATGTCCCGGGGGCGTTGCCGCAAGATTTGGATGCCCCTTGTTTATTTCATGTGCTGAGTAAGGGGAAGGGGTTGGGGGTCCCGGCTGTCTTGCTACTTGTGTTACCTGTAAGTCAAAATTTAGTAAGAACATTATATTAGTAACCAATCCTAATAAATACAGATAAAATAGTTAACTCATCTTTTAACAACTGAATTTTCCAGCTCACAAGTTATACTAAAATAAGTACAAAACTGAATAAAGGCTTAAATTTTCAAAAATGAAAAATCAAAATTCTAAGAAAAAAATACACATAACTATTTCCATCAATTTGATAGAAGATTCCTGAAATATGATCTCAAAACCAGAAGTTTAAGGAAAAACACACTAAGTGAAAGAATGCACGGAGTTGTTCTGTAAAAGGAACAGAAAAGAAATAAATGGCTACTGGGAAGGAGCGGATTACAAAAAGAGCACAAGGAGATTTTTAGAAGTGACAAAACTTTTCTGTATCTTGACCAGTAAGAACTACATGACTATATGCTTTTAAAATTCATAGGAAAAAAAAAACACTCCAAAGGGTGAATTTCACTTTATATAAATAATACTTCAATAAAACAACCGAAAAAAAGGGGCAAGTTATTGCAAAGTATAATTCATTTTTGCTTTAAAAAAAAGTACACTTAAAAATACATGTACAAGGCTGGGGATATAGCTCAGTTGGCAGAGTGCCTGCCTTGCAAGCACAAGCCCTGGGTTCAATCCCCAGCACTGCAAAAATAAATAAATAAATAAAAACACAATGTGCATGCACATATGTAGAGATGTTTCTACATGCACATCTGCCTACACATATGCTCACAGATATATACACACATACATACAATATTTAAAAGCTCTATAAGAGGAGATAATATAAAAATCTTATAGCATTACATGTATTTCTTTTCATACTTATATTTTCTAATATAATGCAATGGTCATGAACTTACACAATGACGACAACAAAATCAGTGTATGTTTTTATGTAACCAAATTACAATTTTCTCCATTTCTTGCTGGCAATAAAGTATCCATGAGACGTGATCAATATGAAACTACTTCGTGAGGGGCACTCCCAGAGACCAGCAATCAATTTTAGAAGGCGTTTTCCCCTGACAGCAACCTAGTTTAACACTGACATTGTGGCAAACCTCCATGAATATCAGGCAACTTTGTACTCTCCTAATAGGAAAAACATCTTCTCTCCTTGGAGCATTTTTTTTTTTTCTTGCTCAATGCTGGGAATTGAACCCTGGGTCTCACACATGCTAGGAAAACTCTCTACCACTGAGCTACAGCCTCAGCCCGTTTTATTTAATTTTGAGGCACAGTCTCACAAAATTGCAAAGGCTGGCCTCAGACTTGTGATCCTCCTGTCTCTGTCACTGGAGTAGACAGGATTACAGGCACACACTAGCCACAGTATGGTTCTTAAATTTGAAGGGCCTTTTGTCAATCTAGCAGAAAATACGTTTTTTAACAATCATGTTGCTAAATGTATAAAATAAAAAATATAGTCATGTTTCTAAATGTGCGAAATAAAAAATATGAGATTATAACAAAAACTAATCATATAGACAATCCTCAATCTGCCATGGTTCGACTTTCAAATTTCTATTTTATAATAGTTCGAAAGCATGCCTGAACTATGGTTACTTTCTTTCAGTCAATAAGTAACATAAAGACATTCAACATACAACTATAAATTGTTTTACATGAGTTTGCAGAACTGCAGGCTAATGTAAGTATTCTAAGTACATTTTAGGTAGGCTATGCTAAGCTATGATGTTCAGTACGTTAGATTATTTAATGTACTTTCATCTTAAATATTGACAAACCTGTGACGGGTTTGGGGGATATGATCCATCATAAATCAGGGAGCAAATGCAGTGATATAAAAAAATATTAAAAACTAATTCATACTATAGTAATGTGGTTTTTATTCATGCATTATTGCAACTGTTGTCTGCATTCAAAATTCAAAGAATGCTAAAATTCAGTATTAGACATTTCTTTCATCTCAGTTCTTAGATCTTCTAAATTCTATCCAAGAATTCAAACCTCTATCCTGGAAGAAAAGCAAAGCGGTCTCCAAATGACATTAGATTTTCCCAGAATTCCTTCAGTCAGAAGCTCTATAGGAAGTCCAGTTCTTGGTAACCAAACTTTAGAATCCCTGATATATCTCTAAACAGAAACACACTTTTAGTTTCAGATACCTGACTCCAAAGCTAAAATGAACTATAGCTCTTGCTAGAATCCAAACTTAGACGTTAAGAGCCATAACTGATGCTAACCTGTGACCAAAGATTAAGACTTTTCTTTTTTAATTATAAAATTACTTTTTAGTTATGTACGACAGTGAATGTATTATATATACAAGGAGTATAACTTCCCGTTTTTGTGCTTATTATACATGATGTGGAGTTACACTGGTAGTATAATTCATATATGAACACAGAAAAGTCACATTCAATTCATTCTACTGCCTGACATTCCCAGACTCCCCCTTTCCCTCCACTCCCCCTGTCCAATCCAGTGAACCTCCTTTTCTCCCTCCCTCCCTGCCCCCATTATGAGTCAGCATCCACATATTAGAGAGAACATTTGGTCTTTGGGTTTTTTGGGATTGGCTTATTTCACTTAGCATAATGGTCAAGATGAATGCCATAATTTTATTTTTCTTTATGGCTGAGTAATATTCCACTGGGTATATATGCACATTTCTTTATCCATTCGTCTGCTGAAGGACACCTAGGTTGGTTTCACGGCTTAGTTCTTGTGAACTGAGCTGCTACGGTGGCTGCATCACCATAGTATGCTCATTTTAAGTCCTTTGGGTATATACCCAGGAGTGGGATAACTGGGTCAAATGGTGGTTCCATTCCAAGTTTTCTGAGGAATCTCCATACTGCTTTCCAGAGTGGTTGCACCAACTTTCAGTCCCACCAGCAATATACGAGTGTACCTTTTTCCTCACATCCTCGCCAACATTTATTGTTACTTGTAATCTTGATAACTGCCATTCTGACTGGAGTGAGATAAAATCTCAGTATAGTTTAAATTTGCATTTCAAAGATTAAGACTTAAATGATTATTATCTACTTTGTTCCTTGCTTAATAACTTTGGTTATAATTTTCTTGGAAAACTTTGCTATTAAAATTGAGTGAACATTAATTATATTTCTAAGGGCACACAGTTTACTGTACAACATGTTAACAGCATTTTTAGCTCATCAGAAAATTTCTTCAAAGGAAAAAATTATATTGCTACTTAAACATCTACTTTAGAAAACTATCTGGGAAATGAATTCTGTATGAGAAAATTCTCACCAACTAAGCTTATAAATATGTATTCTTATCATGTGTTTTAGAATAAGTCATTTTGACAATCCAGGAACATAAAATATCAACATTATGTTACATAAAAGGTAAGATATTTTGACACTGGTATAAAAAATACACAATAAAAAAGTGGACATACAAGGAGGATAAAGAAGCCAGATACATAAAATCCACGTTAGATCAATTCCCCAATGTACACTAAAAAAAACAAGTGAAGATCAAATGTGCCCAGGACAAGAAGTCATAATATAGAAAAACATTTTTTAAATGCCAATGATTTAAAATAAGCACACATTAAAAAGTTAAAGTGCATGTCAATTAAACTAGCAAAAGTAAAAAAGAAGAAAAGAAAAACCAGCTCATCTATAATTGGCAAGGATCTAAGCAAATGAGACATAGATAGGATACTATGAATAGGTTTACTATGTCCCCAGAACTACAGAGCAGCGAGTTACAACTGTCTCAAAGGTATATCCCCAAATTATTCCATTTTGAGGTATGTGCACTAAAGAAATAATCTCATCTCAAAAATTAGGAACTTAAAAATATATCCAGCAATTATACTCGTAAGGGAAAAAAAGGTAGAAATAGTAAGCAATCAGAAAATGAAGCAACGTAACTGAACAAAAAACATTAAATATGTGAACTGGTACCAACTGAAATAAATATACAAAATAATTAGGAATAAACAAGAAAAAGACACTAGTTAAAGCCATAAGAGGTACCTTGTAATAACAACAAATACTTAAAAAACTACGTAAATGATTACAGATAAGTTTAGTATTTATCAGTTTCTTTTTCTGAAAATTATTTGAGAGACTTTTATTTTGTGGGTGAGGAGTAGGGTAAGGATACTGAGGGTGCTTTACCAAGGAGCTGCATCCCCGGCCCTTTTGACTTTTTTTCTGAGACAAGGTCTCAGTTTCCAAAGGGGTGTTGCTAAATTGTTGAGGCAGAGCTCGAAGTTGCAGAGCTTGAAGTTGCTGGAAGGCAATCCTCCTGCCTTAGCCTCCTGAGTTGTTGGGATTACAAGTGAGTGCTGCAGGGCCCTGCTTGAGAATCCTTCAAGTATTATATTGCCCCATGAAATGCAAATGTGTAGCCGGGAGTGGTGGCACAAGCCTGTAATCCCAGTGACCCTGGAGACTGAGGCAAGAAGATAACAAGTTCAAAGCCTCAGCTACTTAGCAAAGCCGGTGGAAACTGAAAGAGGCCCTGTCTCAAAATAAAAAATTTTTGAAAAGGGGCTTAGGATGTGTCTCAGTGGTTAAACACCCCTTGGTTCAATTCCAGGAAACAAGAAAGGAAAAGTCGAACAGGGGATACAACTCAGTGTTAGAGATCTTACACAGTATGCACGAGGTCCTGAGTTATATCCCTGCAGATAGATAGATAGATAGATAGATAGATAGATAGATGATAGATAGATAGATAGATAGATACAGACAGACAGAGACAGATGTATGTATGTCTAAGTGAAAGAGAAGATGTATTTTGTCAAAACCAAAAGTATGACTCTCCTATTGTTTGAAAGATGTTATTACCATTTCAACTATGGAGACAGGGAGTCGAGGAGTAGAACAGCTGGTTGTGGCAACTCCGAAATTTAAAGAAAATTGTCTACTATAAAATACTAATCCGAATCCAAATCATCAACCATTTCTCAAAGCACAGTGTATTATATTTACATTTAAAAGATAATACGCCAAGATACTTTTTTTATTATAGAAAACATATCTTTGCATTATTTATAATGTGGAGTTTCCAGAATTCTCTTCTACCTACTGCTGGAAATACAAATTGGTACAATCATTTTAGTAAACAATTTGGCATTACCTACTAAACTTAAAAAATAGACATTATCTATGACCCAGCTATCACAAACACCTACATATCCATGTATTTATTTACTTAGTTGTAGATGGACACAATACCTTTATTTCCAGTGCCTCACACTTGTTAGGCAAGCACTCTACCACTGAGCCACAACTCAAGCCCCTACATATCCATTTTTAAGAACCTAATGAAAATATGAGTGAAGCTGTATATACAGAAATGTTCATGATTAAAAACATGTTCCCATGTTTTTAATAGCCAAAAACTAGGAATAACTGTTCATTAATAGAAGGGATGAATAATCAAGTATTTTCCTCTATAGGAACAGTTTAAAAACGGAGGAATGACTTAGATGACTCCCACAAATGGTATTCAGTGAAAGATAACACAGAGAAATACGAACAGTATGATTCATTTGTAAAACAACTTCCCCAAAAGACACACTTGACTATACTGGTGTATACAAGCAACCATGGATGGCAACACCATATAAGTAGGAAGTTTTTTGATTTTGGTTTTGTTTTGTTAGAAGGCAGATAGTATTACAAATGGGGAGAGAAGCTGTTGGGAACAGGCAAAGTTAATTTTTTGTGTGTGTGCCAGGATTGAACTCAGGGGACTTAACCACTGAGCCACATCCCCAGCCCTGTTCTGTATTTTTTATTTAGAGACAGGTTCTTAATGGGTTGCTGAGGGCCTCGCCAAGTTGCTGAGGTTGGTTGTGAATTTGCAATCCTCCCGCCTCAGCCTCCAGAGCCACTGGAGTGCACACCAGTGCCACTGCACCCGGTCATTTTTCTAACTAGAGGGTGAATCATTTGACAACAGGGTGTGAACACAGTATTTGCTTTAAAACTATTTGTTAAGTTCTAATTATAAGTTTTATGTGGTTTTATACATAACCCACCTGCCCCCAAAAAAGATTAAAGACAAAAGCTAGTAATACTTAATATGAGATAGAATACTGGTTACACTGTTATTAGTTATACTGCTATTCAACAAAGTAGAAAGAATATTAAAAAATAAATACTGATTCAAGAAAGTCTCTACAATTTTGATTTAGTGAGAACTTAGCATGCTGATGAACTTTTATTCCAGATTGCTACTCAGAAACAATCTCCCATGAGAGCAATGATATTTGGTTGTTGTTGACCAATATAAATTGAAGGTCCCTTTGAAAGGCTTAAGGTAAAATCATAAATATCATGCAACCTAAGGTTAGTTGTTAGGTATATTTATCTAGCACCATTCATTTCTAAGTCCATAAAAATTATCAAATATATACTAAAATTTTCAAATAATAATTACAATACAGGAAAAAAATGCAAGTTCCCTGAACATGATCATTCTTTCTTGACTACAGAGCAATGGGAATAATACCATGCTGGAAACATGAAGGAAATTGGCCAGTGTAAACAAACAGGAATTAGGACCCTTGGAAACCAAGAAGGAATGGCTACCCATCCCCCTGTCCCCAGTGAGCAGACATGCAGATCCTCAACTATAACAGAATGCTGCCATGCAGTGATTCCAGATAGTGACAATCTTCCAAATTTTCCAGATTTTGCATAAGTTTTTGCCCTTTTTATTTTTTCTTTTCCTTGATACAGGGATACTGAACCCAGGGGCACTTACCCACTAAGCCATATTCCCAGACATTTTATATTCTATTTTGAGACAGGGTCTGGCTAAATTTCTTAGGGCCTTGCTAAATTGTTGAGGCTGGTCTCCAATTTGCAATCCCCTTGCCTCAGCCTCCCAAGTCACTGGGATTACAGGCAGGTGCCACCAGGCCCAACCAAATATACATTTTCTACAAGTATTCATTTATAGACTTGTGACTGGACTCTAGACAAATATGCATTGATTGGACACAGATGTATTCTTAATATAAATATTACACACAAAGCACTATTTCACTTTTTTATTTTAATTTATTTCTTTGGTACTGGGGACTGAACCCAGGGGTACTTTACCACTGAGCTACATCCCTAGACCTTTCTAAATATTTCATTTTAAATTGTTCATATTCTTGTTAAATTACCAAGGCTGACCTTCAACTTGCTATCCTCCTGCCTCAACCTCCAATGTTGCAGGGATTACAGGCATGTACCACCATGCCTGTCACAGTGTTTTATTACATATTCATTATATATCTAACAACAACAAAAAAGTACTTAAGTCAGGAGCAGTGGTGTATAGCTATAATCCCAGCAGCTCGGGAGGCTGAGATAGGAGGATCACAAGTTCAATGCCAGCCTCAGCAATTTAGAGAGGCCCTAAGCAACTTAGTGAAACCCTGTCTCAAAATGTGATTCAGTGGTTAAGCACCCCTGGGTTCAATCCCTGGTATGCCCACCACCCAAAAAAATAGTACTTAAGAAAAACACAGTAATTAAATATGTACTAAAATAATAAAGAAAAACTCCAGGATCCTACCAAGTAAAATGATTTTTTTCTTAACAATAAATGGTTCATGTAAAGGTAAAGGGCACATGGTTTATGTCTGGGAAGTCATCCTTACTTTTTTTTCCTCAAGATGAAGTTTGTTTAGTGAGGTCATCTAAAAACATTCCAACAGCTGCAACTCCCACATGGAAACAACCAAGTTCTTTTGGGTAAGACTGAAAGATCCCAAAGCTTTTACTTGGCTAATTTCAACTGTGAGAAACAGAAAGTTCAGTGGTCCATTTTCAGAATATGGTATTTAGCCTTAAGTGTAGCCATGTAACTCCAGCCCTTCCTGAGGCCTGCCCCAATTTTAAAATTAGCCAATCATGAATACTGTAACCCTGAGCTGCTCTTGTCACAGCAAGGGGCACCATTCTTGCTAAGAATAAACACAGGAGGGCTGCCTGGCCTCCTGGAAAAAGCTGAGTGTGCCTTGCCCAGCGGCTTCCCAGAGGCCTGTGATCCCTGGTACTTAAACACCCTGCTCCGTGCTCAACAAGCAGAAGGGTGGATCTTCCCTCTCATTAGATTTTCATAACATCCTAATTCTTCCTTTAGATAATTTATTTCCCAAAACCTATAAATACTGAAAAATAAAATCTGGTTTACTCAACTAAAAGGACCACTTACAGTAGCTGCTAGGAAAGTTTATTTAGTATTATATTTTTCAAATTCTCTCCAACATTATCATCACCAATCCTAACTTGCCACCAAGAAAAGAAAATACCTTCTTCCTTTTTCCACTCTTAGCTACTTATTAGGTTCAATTTCATGAAATTCCAGATAGTCAAGTATTTTTTGATCTTAAAAAAAGAAAAGGAAGCCACACACAGTGGTGCACGCCTGTGATCCCAGCAGGTAGCTCAGAAGGCTGAGGCAGGAGGATCACAAGTTCAAAACCAGTCTCAGTGAAACCCCTGTCTCTAAATAAAATACAAAATAGGGCTGGAAATGTGGCTTAGTGGTCGAGTGCCCTGAGTTCAATCCCTGATACCATGCCCCCTCAAAAGAAAAATACATGTGATTCAAATAATAATTAAATATTTAAGCAAACAGATGCCATATAAGTTCTATTATAGACTCAGCATCAGATTCAAATATAAGGCCTGGGCTGGGGATATAGCTCAGTTGGTAGAGTGCTTGCCTAGTATGCATTAAGGCCCTGGGTTCAATCCCCAGCACCACAAAAAAACACAAATATAAGGCCTGCTTTTCTTTTCATATTTAGTAAACTAGTCAACAAAAACAAGAAATAGATAGCTGTTTTTTCTTTTGTTAATATAAATGCCTTATTTGTTAACAATGCGTAAGTATGAAAAAACACCTGCCCTCCAAAACTGTCTAGCTATAAAAAGATAACAGAGAGTACACCATATGTGAATCCCTGGGGTTGAAAGAATTAACTGTTGAAAACTGAATTCTAAGATGGCTCTCAATATTCCTCACCCTAGAAACACACCCAGTATAATTACCCTGAAGAATGGAGAAATTGATGTGATATCACTTTGGTGCCTAGGGAACTAATCATTTCTCTTTGAAATAAATAAGAGATATTTTCCTGGTGGGCCTCAATTTAACAGATGAGCTCTTTAAAAGACAGACTGGATCATCATATAGAGAATGTTCTCCTCTAGGTCTCTAAGACTAAACAGACCACTACATTGTAAAAGGGCCAGCAAGGACCTAAGGACAGCCTTTGGAAGCTTGACAGCAACTTCCACCCAACAGCCAGCAAGACAGTAGGGGATCTAAGTACTACAACCACAAGGGAATGAATTCTTCAGTCAACCTTGATGACTACAAAAGTGAACCCAAAGCCTAAAATGAGATTACAGCCCTTGCCAAATCTTAATTTCAGCCTAGTGAGATTCTGAGCAGAAAATTCTGCTAAGCGGTGCCCCTACCCACAGAAACAGTGAGCTAATACATGAATATTATTTGAAAGGGTTAAGTTAATGGTGATTTATTAGATGGCAATAGAAAATTAATATACCAGTGGGGGAAAACTTTACAGGTAAAAGACTCTGAGGGTTTCTGTTTTTGAGAAACAAGGGATGAAACCCAGGGCCTCACATATGCTAAACAAGTGCTCTACCACTGAGCTACAAAGTCAGACCACCCTGACATCTTAACAAAGATCAACAATAGAAATCCATGCACTCAAGCATTACAGTAAAGGGGGAAGTCTGTACTTCAGGAGGCTAAAAAGAAAAGGCAGCAGAGCCTAAATTATTTAAGGGCTTCCTAGAGAAAGCAAAGGCTTTGGATTTTTTTTACCTGTAAGTGGAGTAAGAACCAAATGGAAGTTTTAAGCAGTGCATAACCAGATCTGATGTTTTCCAAACAATGCAAGAATGGAAGCAGAGAGAGGAGTTTAAAAGTCACAGAGATCATTTTAGCCATAACTGATGGCAGCTCAGAACACAGTAGGAATAATGAAGATGAAAATAAATGAACTCATTTGGATTACAACTTAGAGGTAAAGCCAAAAGTAACCGCTACCGATCTAACTGGAGGGGTAGAAGAGAAGGAATGAGAACTGACTGGCTCATTCATTTAGCCTGTATTTACTGAGAACAAACTTTACACCAGGGATTGAGGTTCGTGGAATACAACAGTGAATTAAAGGGACATCCCTGCCTTCATGTAGTTGGCATTCTAGCTGAAGAAAATCCTAACAGAAAAACTAGATAAATCATGTAGTATATTTGAAAGTGACAGCTTAATGAAAATCAGGGGTGGTTTTTAAGTTCATAGTTTGAAATATTATTTTTTAGATGAAGTATTATTGTGAGATAGAGAAGATGACAGTCAGAAGAAATTTAAGAGACAGGGAATCAAGAGTAAAGGTTTAAATGCCTATTACCTATCCAAATGGAAACAATCAGTAGGTACTGAATCTATGAATTTAAGCTTCAGGGGTCAGGCTAGAGAAAGCAATCCAGGGATGGGGTCATCATCAAAGTTCTACATAACATCTGACCTAAGTACCATCACTAGCAAATGAAAATACGAAAATGTTTGAAGATTATAAATGAGAGAGAAAAGGCAGACACCAACACTGCACTTCCCTGATCTGTGTTACTGTGGCATAGTCAAGGCTATGCTCCTGTGCTTCATCAACATGGTTTCTTCCTCAGCTTTCAATTCTAAAAAAAAAAAAAAGACTGCCAGAGAATATAATGTCCCAAACTAAAATTGAATCAAAATCTCAGAATTCTGAAAGATAGACAAGAGATGCCTAAAAGATTATCAACCCAATTTCAGCAGTGCCAAGATCAATGTACACTGCATATCATAGAGGAAAAAAAAATTCTTTTTACACTAATGACTCTACTGATGTCAGGAGAGAACATAAAGGCTGGAAGGGACACCATGCAGTCAGCATGACTCCTCATTCCCCTGCCCTGCATCAGGCAACATTTACATCCTGAGAACTAAAACAATTCAGTTCAGACCAAGAATTAGGGACAGAATCCTGAACAGTCATGGCTGAGGAGAGAATGAAGTGGAAAGAAGTAAGACTGGTCTAAGACACTATAGACAGACCATGGACGACATACTGCTTGATAAGCCAGTTGAAGAAAGATAAGAAAGCAGACCAACAAGTAGAAAAATGATGGACCAAGGAATGCAAGGTTTCTTCTGGGGTAATGAAAATGTCCTAAAATTGTGCTAATGATTGGCTGTACAATTCTGAATATATTAAAATCTGCTGAATTGTACACTTATTTAAATGAGTGAATTGTATTTTTTGTTTTGTGTGGTAATGGAGACTGAACCCAAGGGCACTTTACCACTGAACTATACCTCCAGCCCTTTTTATTCTTTTTGAGTTGGGGGGCCTCACTAAATTGCTGACGCTGGCCTCAAACTTGCCATCCTACTGGCTCAGCCTCCAGAGTCACTGGGGTTCTAGGTGTGTGCCACTGCACCCTGGAAAATGTTTTAATTCTATCTTAACAAAGATATGAGAGAGCTACACACAGAGGCTAGAGTTGGAAAAGCAAGCTGGGCGGCAAGGAGGTGGTATGAATTTAAAAAGACCAATTTCAAAAACACTGATGACTACCATCAAGAACATCAGGAAGGGTGCATACTCTCTACCTACAAATGCACTGTACCAAACACAACGCCAGGAATCCTACGAAGAGCCACGGGCAACTTTAGGTGAAGACACACATCTTTATCCTGCTCACCTAACCTAAACTCCAGGCCACTTGCATTGTTAACACAATAGCAAACAGTACAGGCAGTGTTTCTAGTTAATTTTCCCTTTTTTGTTTCGTTTTCCTATTCTTCTTCCATATGTTGAAAGTGAGGTACTGAAAATACTACAGGAGAAAATATGGTGATATGCACCAATAAATGTTACAGGGAAAACCGGAAGACCTAATTTCAACTCAATAAAATTAAATTAAATTAAAATATTAAAAAAGGGCAGGGGTGTAGTTCAGTAGTAGCGTGCATTTCAGCTCTACTGTTTACCAGTTGTATGATCATGGACAAGTGACCTGAAGTTTTACTTTCCTACCTTAGAAAAAAAGATCTTACAAGGATGCAATAAAGATTAGAAAGAAATTCTGGAGAATACCCAATTATAGTGCTTGATACACAAAACTGTTAGCTACTAATATTTCCAACCACAATTAAATAGTATGTTAAGACTTTTATAAGAACATGCTAATTATATTTAAATACATACTTTAATGTGCACTGGGATAAATATGGAGTACATGAATTTATATTGTATGTGTAATAATCAATGACTATTTCTAGAAGACAAATATGGGAATTAAGAATAAATAGGGGGGAGCCGGGCGCGGTGGCGCACGCCTGTAATCCCACCACTTGGGAGGCTGAGGCAGGAGGATCTCGAGTTCAAAGCCAGCCTCAGCAACTTAGTGAGGCCCTAAGCAACTCAGTGAGACCCTTTCTCTAAATAAAATACAAAATAGGGCTGGGGATGTGGCTCAGTGATCGAGCCCCCCTGGGTTCAACCCCAAAAACAAAAAAAAAAAAAAAAAAAAGAATAAATAGGGGGGGGCTGGGTATATAGCTCAGTTGGTAGAGTGCTTGCCCTGAATGCACAAGGCCCTGGGTTCAATCCCCAGCAACCCCCCACCCTCACCCCCCCAAAAAAAAGAATAAATAGGTAAGCCAGGAGTGGTGGTGCAGGCTTGTAAATCCTGTGGCTTGGGAGGCTAAGGCAAGAGGATTGCGAGTTCAAAGCCAGCCTCAGCAACTTAGCGAGGCCCTAAGCAACTCAGTGAGACCCTGTCTCTAAATAAAATCCAAAATAGGGCTGGGGATGTGGCTCAGTGGTCAAGTGTCCTTGAGTTCAATCCCTCATACAAAAAAAGAGAGGAGGTCTGGTATTGTGAAACCCCCTGCTTCGCTCTTCTTGCTAAGGATTGCTTTAGCAATTCTGGGTCTCTTATTCCTCCAAATGAATTTCATGATTGCCTGCTCTATTTCTATGAGGTCCATCATTGAGATTTTAATTGGAATTGCATTGAATATGTATAGCATTTTTGGAAGTATGGCCATTTTGACAATATTAATTCTGCCTATCCAAGAACATGGAAGATCTTTCCATCTTCTCAGATGCTCTTTAACTTCTTTCTTTAGTGTTCTGTAGTTCTCAGTGTAGAGGTCTTTCACATCTTTTGTTAGATTAATTCCCAAGTATTTTATTTTTTTTGAGGTTAATGTGAATGGGGTAGTTTTCCTAATTTCTCTCTCAGAGGATGCATCACTTACGAATAAAAAGGCATTAGATTTATGAGCATTAATTTTATATCCTGCTACTTTGCTGAATTCATGAATGAGTTCCAGAAGTTTTCTGGTGGAATTCTTAGGATCTTCTAGATAGAGAATCATGTCATCAGCAAATAGGGATAGTTTCATCTCTTCTTTTCCTATTCGTATTCCTCTAATTTCTTTGGTCTGTCTAATTGCTCTGGCTAGAGTTTCAAGAACAATGTTGAATAGTAGTGGTGAAAGAGGGCATCCCTGCCTTGTTCCAGTTCTCAGGGGGAATGCTTTCAATTTTTCTCCATTTAGAATGATGTTAGCTGTGGGCTTGGCATAAATAGCCTTTACAGTGTTAAGGAATGTCCCCACTATCCCTATTTTTTCTAGAGTTTTGAGCATGAATGGGTGCTGTATTTTATCAAATGCTTTCTCTGCGTCTATTGAGATAATCATGTGGTTCTTGACCTTAAGTCTGTTGATGTGGTGAATTACATTGATTGATTTCCGGATGTTGAACCAACCTTGCATCCCTGGGATGAAACCCACTTGGTCATGGTGCACTATCTTTTTAATATGTTTTTGTATGCGATTCGCTAAAATTTTGTTAAGAATTTTTGAGCAATAGTAACAAAAACAGCATGGTATTGGTACCAAAACAGACAGGTAGATCAATGGTACAGAGTAGAGGACACAGAGACAAACCCAAATAAGTACAGGTATCTCATACTTGACAAAGGAGGCAAAAACATGCAATGGAGAAAAGACAGCCTCTTCAACAAATGGTGCTGGGAAAACTGGAAATCCATATGCAGCAAAATGAAACTAAACCCATATCTCTCACCCTGTACAAAACTCAATTCAAAGTGGATCAAGGACCTAGAAATCAGACCAGAGACTCTGCACCTAATAGAAGAGAAAATAGGTCCAAATCTTCATCATGTTGGCCTAGGACCAGATTTCCTTAACATGAGTCCCAAAGCGCAAGAAATAAAAGCACGAATCAATGATTGGGATAGAGTGAAACTAAAAAGCTTCTTCTCAGCAAAGGAAACAATCAGCAATGTGAAGAGAGAGCCTTCAGAGTGGGAGAAAATCTTTGCCACACACACTTCGGACAGAGCACTAATCTCCAGAATCTACCAAGTACTCAAAAATCTTTACACCACGAACACCAATAACCCAATCAATAAATGGGCCAAGGAAATGAACAGACACTTTACAGAGGAAGATCTACAAGCAATCAGCAGATTTATGAAAAAATGTTCAACATCACTCGTTATAAGAGAAATGCAAATCAAAACCACCTTAAGATTTCATCTTACCCCAATTAGAATGTCTTTTATCAAGAACACAGGCAACAACAGGTGTTGGCGAGGATGTGGGGAAAAGGGTACACTCATACATTGCTGGTGGGAGTGCAAGTTGGTGCAGCCACTCTGGAAAGCAGTGTGGAGATTCCTTAGAAAACTTGGAATGGATCCACCATTTGACCCTGCTATCCCACTCCTTGGCTTATACCCAAAGGACTTAAAATCAGATTGCCTCAGTGATGCAGCCACATCAATGTTCATAGCTGCTCAATTCACAATGGCTAGATTGTGGAATCAACCTAGATGCCCTTCAGTAGATGAATGGATAAAGAAACTGTGGTATATATACACGATGGAATATTACTCAGCCATAAAGAAGAATAAAATTATGACATTTGTAGGTAAATGGATGATGTTGGAAACTGTTATGCTAAGTGAGATCGGCCAATCCCAAAAATCCAAAAGCCGAATGGTCTCTCTGATAAATGAATGATGATGCATAATGTGGGGGGGAAAGATGTCAAGAATGGAGGAAAGATAGCTAGCATAGAGGGAAGGGAGGGGTGGGGGCGGGTGGGGAGTAAAATCAATAACAGAGTGTGTGACAGATATCATTGCCCTGTGTACATGCAAGAAAGCACAGATGGTGTGACTCTACTTTGTGTACAACCCTTGAAAAAATAGCTGTACTCCATTTGTGTTCAATGAATCAAGAAGTAAATAAAAAAAAAAGAAAAGAAAATGGAAAAAAAAAGAGAGAGGAAGGGGAAGGGAGGGAATGGGAGGGAAAGGGAGGGGATGGGAGGGGAGGGAAGAGAAGAGAAAAAAAAAGAGAAAAGAAAAGAAAAAGAAAGAAAAATGTCTCAAAAAATAAAAAGTGCTAGGGATGTAGCTTATTGCTAAAGTTCCCCTGGGAGGGGGACAGGGGTATAATGAGTTTTAGGTAATTCTGTCACCCGAAGCAACAAGCTCTCTAATTCCTTAAATCTGTTTTGTTGTTAACATGTTCACAAAAGCAAATTAGCAGAGCTGGGGATGTGGCTCTGGGTTCACTCCCTAGTACTGCAAAAAAAAAAAAAAAAAAGTACAGTGCAAATAAGAGCTGATCATGGACCCATTTCATCAAAAACAAATTAAATAAAACAAAAGGGGCTGGGGGTGCAGCTCAGTAGTAGAATGTATGCTTAGCATACACAGGGCCCCAGGTAATTCCAAGTACTACAAAAAAAGATTATATATATGTATATGTAAAAATATATATTCAACTATATATATTTTTACATATACATATATATATACTAGTGACAAAAGGATTTATTTACTATGTAAAGAAATATCCTCTGATAAAGATTCTTTAAGGAAATGAGCAAAGGCTCCAAAAGGTACACTCATGTTCTTTGGAACCAAATTTTCTGTACTCTTAATGTAATTCAGGTTCACCCAGTACAAAAGAGAAAATCCCAAGAGACAAGACTGGTTTCCTACTTAAAACCCTACATTTAAGCTGGGCTCGGTGGTGCACACCTGTAATCCAAGCGACTTGGGAGGCTGAGTCAGGAGGATCACGAGTTCAAAGCCAGCCTCAGCAACTTAGTGAGGCCCTAAGCAACTCAGTGAGACCCTGTCTCTAAATAAAATACAAAATAGTGCTGGAGATGTGGCTCAGTGGCCGAGTGTCCCTGAGGTCAATCCCTGGATCCAAAAAAGAAAAAGAAAAAAACCCTACATTTAGATTAGATACAGAAACAGTTTCCCTCATGTTTAGTCCGCTTCATCCAGAGGCCACATGGATGTTCTGAAGGATCCCAAGGAAAAAATTGCATGGAGATTATTATTTTTCTTCAATATGAATTCTCTTACAAGAAAAACCAAAAACACGGAGAGGTTGGGCAGAGTAAAAGACCAAAAGGCAAGAGTTATGGAGGAAAGAGAATTTAGAAACAAGACAACACTACTCTGATTCACTTTAGAAGGTGATTTTCATCAACAGCCCAAATGTATGTTCCAGAAGTTCATTTATTAGTTGTTAAGGAAGCAAGAACAGTGACCTGACTGTACTAGAAGGACTTGGGAAAATGAAGGATTATGGGAAGGGAAGGGGAAGGGAAGGGAAGGGAAGGGAAGGGAAGGGAAGGGAAGGGAAGG
>JAJEJO010000784.1:330607-439250 GCA_020662805.1 Glaucomys volans
GAAAGGAAAGGAAAGGAAAGGAAAGGAAAGGAAAGGAAAGGAAAGGAAAAGAAAGGGAAAGGGAAAGGGAAAAGGAAAAGGAAAAGGAAGAAGAGAAAACTGAAACACCATCTGTCAAAGTAAAAGCAAATGGATAATGATAAATGAAAAACAAGAGAAACCCCCATATTGCTTAATGGTACAGAGTTAATAGAAGAGGAAATAAAACCAAAAATGGTTAAAGTGGCTGAGCGTGAAGAATATATGGGGAGTTCTTTCTTTCTTTTCTTTCTTCCTTTTTTTGTTTCTGCAGGCCCTTGCGCATGTGAGGCATGCACTCTACCAACTGAGCTGGGGGAGTTGGGGGATTCTTTTCATTAGAAATCCTTTTATATTGTTTGCTTTTTAAATACCACATATATACTGTTGCCATGTTAGGAACATTTTCATTGAATAGATGGACAAATGCTAAAGCTATTTAAAGAGCGCCACAAAGAAATTATCTAGATAATAAAGATCTAGATAGGCAAGGATGTTCATCACAGCACTATCTATAAAAGCAAGTAAGATAGAAATAAAAATAAATATCCATCAACAGATGACTAGTTATATAAATCATAGCATAAGAGGAACAGTTACTTATAAACATTTCTACCCTGAAAGTGCTTTCTTCCCAATATAACCAAAAATCATATGATGTAGTCCTCCATTTAATGACATATCATAGTCCACTACACTGACACAGAACAATATAAATATGATGTGTTAACATAAAATGCAAAATATAATTAGTATTTTAAGAATGACTTTTGTTAAGCTACATGTGTGTGCATTTTATATGTCTACAAAAATAAAAAACATGGAAAAACTCAATCTAAAGTATACATGTTTCTCTGAAAAATAAGATAAAGGGTGATTTTCATTATTTTATAGTTTTATTTTTGAAATTATTTTTGTTACTCTATATTATCCAATCAGAAAAAAATCAAAGCTGTGAATCAGCCATTTGAATATTATATTTGTAATAGTAAGGAAAACACAACCCATTGGGGAATAAATAACTACAGCCTAAAAATAAATATTTAGGAAAACACTTTTTAGAATGAGGAGCTAATTATGGCATGATTTGAAGTAAAGCAGGGTGAGAATTTGTAGTCCTCTGATATTCACAGCTTTCGTTCTAAAGCACACAGCAAAACAACTGCAAAGAACATATCAAAATGGACGGCATGAGCCTTTCCTTACCAAGATCATGAATCAGTTTTTCCTGTCATATTTTTCTCTGGGTTTCTATTTTCTAACAGGCACGTGTTAATTTTATAGTGAACAAACTGCTATTTGGAACCTGGTGATGAGATTTCCAGATTAGCTTATAAAATCCTCCATAAGCCAAAGATGGAGCTGAGGAAGACAAGGCTAGTGCCATCCTCTGGCGCGTCAGCAGCCTCACAAAGCAAGCAGCATTGAGTCTCACAGGGTGTCTCCTTGCAGTCCTTAAGGACAAGAATAGGACTCAATGAATTCTTACTACAGTACTTGCAGACAAGTGGCCACTCACACATGTAAGTATAAATATCATTCTATTATTAATTCAACATAATTCACACTATGATGTATCGGTGTAAAATTTACTTAGCATATCAACTCATGAACATTATATAGTACAGAGAGGACAAGACAGCAACCAGCATTTTATTTTTTTCATTGCCAATAGTAGCCCAGAGAACGGAATTAAAATTCTAAAGGCCTTTTCCTAGTTCAATAACGAAGTCTTGATCAATTAGGGATAACTACTTTAAAGAAAAAACTGGAGAGTGGTTAAGAATTATCAATTACAAAGCCCAAACCACTCAGTAAAATTACCCATAACAAACAGTAATACTCTAGGTGACCATTAGAAATTAATTTGCTACTTTTTTAAGGACTATTTGATAGTCTATATGCTGTCCTTGTCGACATAAGAGGAACATTTGAGAGCTTTCTGATGAGTAATGGCTTTTCAAGAGATAGCACTTTCTCTTTTACATGTGCAAAAACCCATTGTCAGAGGTCCCAGATGTATGAGAGTTGGAAGATTGCTGGTATACATTTAATGACTGCAATGTCATTAGTCATTTCACATCTTACAACTTAATTTCTTTTAAATTTAGGGTTTGCTTATTTTTCCGCGGCTCTTCATTCAGTTACTAATGAACCAGTTATGCAACTTATCCAAAGTAAGTGAATTGTTTTTAATTCCAAGATATTAGAACTATGAGCCTAGTATCCAAATATAAATCCAAGCATAAATTCAGTTATCAAAACCACACTATATTTAATAGGCCAATTCACATAAGACATGTGATGAATGGCCCCAACTTGAGACTCAGTCACAGATCATCACTTTGCAAATAAAAAAGTAAGGAACATACACAGAGAATTAGTCTTAGAGTCACACTCAAGACCTAGGTTTGAATTCTGGCTCTGGTATACAGAAAGTATAGAGCAAATTATTTGAACTTAGTTTCTTCTGTAAAAGAGAAAACGAAAAGATTATCATGCATATTTACTTAATATGTTAAAGCATGGTTCGCAATGCCCTGGTATATAAAAGTCAAAAAATTACAGCTATTGTATTTATTTTTTTACAAATATCTAAACTATTGTTTTAAAATTCTAATATTAAGCATATAAATGAAGCACAGTTTTGGATTTAAATAATTCCTCCTCTAGGGCTGGGGTTGTGGCTCAGTGGTAGAGCGCTTGCCTAGCATGTGTGAGGCACTGGGCTCGATTCTCAGCACCACATATAAATAAATGAATAAAATAAAGGTCCATCAACATCTAAAAAAATATTTAAAAAAATAAAAAATAAAAAATAATTCCTCCTCTAGTATTCAATTTATGCAGATCGTGTAGGAGAGAGTAGAGTCTTGGATAACCCTAAAGCAAAGAATGGGTTATGAGACCAGAGGCATCACCACTGCCTGGGAACATGTTGAAAATGCAAATCTGCAGGCCTCCCCTATAGCTACTTTGCGTGAGGCCACAGCAATACACACAGTTTACAAGTACACCAGATAATGCTGACAACTAAAGGTAATAAACACTGGCATTAACACTGCAGTGACAGATTCTCAGTAGCACTCACAGCACCTGCATGCTGGGTCTAGCTTTCGTTGGTCCACTGAGTTAACAACACAAAATAGCAGAGGGCAGACTAGTGAACATACATCCTACTATGCTATATTATTATTACACGTGACAGGACAAAGAGACACTGTCATTTATAAACATTTTCATCTCTAAAATGTGGTTCTATCTTCTTAGTAGAAATCACTTTCTTAGCCAGATGAAGTGGGGCATGTAATCCTGAGACTCAAGAGGCTAAGGCAGAAGGATCACAGTTCAAGGCCAGTCTAGAAAATGCAGCAAGTTTCTGTCCCAAAATAACAGGTCAGCAGGGGAGGCTGGAGATGCAGCTCAATCTAAGAACCCTGTGTTCAATTCCCAGTACCAAAACAAAAACAAAAACAAAAACAAAACCCAAAAAACTTCATCCCACCCACACTTAATGAATATTTTATACTAGGGTTATAGCAAAACTTTGAAATCCCTGGGAAATTTAATCTTGTTAAATAAACAAAGTTATTTTCCTTGTATAATTATTTTGAATGAACATCTTTAGCACTGTGCACTGAATATAATCTAAAGATTTTCATGGTCACACAAATTCAGCATTATGAACATTTATGAAAAAACACATTTAAGGTTTATGGAGTGTCAATAAAGCTCTTAGTCTGTACACTTTTCTGCATTCCCATTTGCTGTAACGCAGTTAGGTATGACTTCCAGGCACTACCAACAAACCAATTTCAACCTGTTATTTATTTAATCCCTGTAATTCATTTTTCCTAATAATCTTGGTGGGCTTCAAAACTCAACAACCAATATTTTGGTATTTTCTTAGTTTTCTAGTATTCCTCAGACTTCACAAAATGTATCTTTTTCAACTGAGTACTTCTACTCATCCTTAGAAACTCAACCAAATCTCACTCCTCATAAGATACATTTCTCAACACCTGTCTCCTGACGTTTCCCACTGCTGCTCCACATGGACAAGAACTGCACAACATTCACGGCCTAGCTCTGCCAGCACTGACCTCACCGTACTCACAACTTTCCACTTCCCCACTGGTTATACGCAACCTGAGGACAGGACACATTTTACCCTTTGCTCCTGCACAATGTTTTGGGAGTACACGCTCCAAAACTGGGGGTGAGGGGGGGGCCGCGGGCGCAGAAGGAAAGCACATAAACTCTGGTTCACTGATATAAACAGTATCTGCTTTTGTCTAATTAGAGACTGCTTTTCTTTAGTGTTACTATTCAGTTTTGGCTTTTTTTACTTTCAGTAAAGGATTAAATCATTTCTATCCTCTCATTCTTTAAGCTACTTTCTAATTTTTCTAACTACATTTCATGTTCCTGTTACAGTGCTGGGATACAAAGTAAGAGAACACTCTTTTTACTACTTTTTCTTTCACAGAAGCTTACCCAACACATAATAAACAAGAGGAAAGAAATCTGTCCGTATCCCAGGCTCAATCACATTTTCTTTTATGATATAATTTACTAGCTTCCTCTAGAAAATAATTAGCACTCCTGATAAAAATGCATGACCAATTTTCAGACAGACTGTAATAACTTTTCTTCTAGAAAGCACACCCATACACAAAACAGCTATCAGAATCCAGGCATCTTTAGTTAAACGTTTCAACATTAAGCCTCTTTGCTTTGCTTTTCTATAAATGCCTTTTTATTTTATACACTTCTTTTAGTTGTCGATGGATATTTATTTACTTATTTATACATGGTGCTGAGAATCCAGCCCAGTGCCTCACGCATGCCAGGCAAGTGCTCCACCACGGAACCACAACCCCAGCCCTTACACACATTTTTTATTGGTACACTACAGTTTTACATATTGCCAAGATTTGTTGGGCATAATTCCAACATGCACACTATAAAAACCTCTATCAAGACACACACAAAAAAATCTTTGGTCTTTCAAAGTCTCTTCCTTTGAACAAGTTTGAGATAAATACTTGACAAATATTTTTAATTAATTTGTCTGCATTTTTTTAAAAGCTACTAAAAAAGCAAAAAATTATACCATTGATTTTATAAATCTAAAAATCACAGAAAACCCAAAGGACACTTGGGATTTGTAACAGCTAAAGAAATTAAATACCTTTCTACTGAACTAATGAACATTACAGATGATGAAGGGCAAATACACCACCATGGAACCACAGTTAAAATGTACAATGGACAGTAACCCTTCACCATCACTTGACTACAGGAGTCACTGGCAACCAGATGTGCTCTGAAACAGTAAAAAGGGATTTGGAAAGCAAAAATTAAATATGCCAGTGTGTTACAGTTAGAAATGACCTCTCTATTCTTGCCACCAACTTCATGACAATAAATGCAGGCCTTGAGATAAAAATGGTCATTACTTTTTTCCTAAAATAATTACAACTTCATTTATCACAAAATTAGTTATGACAGTCCAATATCCTTTAACTAATTTTGTCTTAAATTGCTCCATTATCAGTTTTGTTGATGATAATGATACACATAATAATTTATCAAATGACTGAAGGTAATATTCCATAATGTAAAGAAATATGTTTTCAAAGTTCTCTAAAATGGAACATGATTATTACTTCTACTGTTTTCATCTGAAAAATTCAAAAGTCATTAATAACTGACATTTCACAACAGAGTATTCCCTTTTTGTCTTCAAGGTCAATGCTTCTTTTGAAAGAAAAAAAATCAAGTAAATTCATATCAAATAACATTTTAATTAGATACCTGACAACATTTAAGGAGCAAATCCACATTAAATATTAACACCAAGGAATCCTAACTTTTATAAATGTCATTAATCAGCATAACAGAGGAGCAGAAACACAGATTCAGAAATTTTAATAAACATGATATAACTGAATTGCATATATATAAACGCTTTCCAGGCAGCTACTTCAAGAGGCTGAGAGTATGGCTCAATGGCAGAGCACTAACCTAGCATGTGCAAGGTCTTGGGATCAATCCTCAAAAAATAATTAAATTTAAGAGCTACTTCAAGATAGAAAGATGGGTTTAAACAAAATAATTTTTTTGGGGGGAAAGGGGTAAGTTGTGCTAGGGGTCAAACCTAGGGCCTTACAAATTCTAGGCAAGTACTCTACCACTGAGTCAAATCACTAAGCCTCCTCCAAGTAATGAGAATTCATGCTAACTCTATCAATAAATGTAACTTACTACTTATTTACACATACTGGTTTCAATTTATGTAATCATTAATGTCACCACTTTACTTTTCCACATGTACTTAATTAAAACAATGCACCACCACCATCTTGTCTGGTAAATTGAGAACTCTTAAAGACAATAACCAGTTTTCACCACTGTCTTCTCTTACACTTTGGCACAAAAATCCTGCTAACACCTCTCATTCAGTAACCATTTTACTGAATTATTTACCTCAACATCCTTAATAACTCTGCCACATCTCCAATGTTTAGGATAAAGGCTTAAGAGCAGGCTCCACGAGGTCAAAGACTTTTTCGGTTGTTCTGTATTTATAATGACATAGAAAAGTAACTTCAAATACTTTTCAAATTATCCCAACAGATAGGCAAATCTGTTCCCCAACAGGAAAGAAAAACATGCTAGAATAAAGATCAGGTCTAATTTACAAAATATTTTTACTAAGGAAAAAAAATAGCAGCAAGCAACAGCATCTGGATTCCATAAATAATTTGAAAGTGGGGGCTGGAGTTGTAGCTCAGTGGTAAAGCCCTTGAATAGCATGTGTGAGGCACTGGGGTGGATTCTCAGCACTACGTAAAAATAAATAAATTAAATAAAGGTGCTGTGTCCATCTACAAATAAAAAAAATATTTAAAAAAATATTTGAGAATGCAGACCAGGAGGTTTGTCTGAAGAGGGTAAGAATGAGATTTATTTTATTTTTTAGTATATTTATTTATTTTTGGTACTGGGACTGAACCCAGTGGTGCTTTACCACTGAGGTACATCCTCAAGCATTTTTAATTTTTTACTTTGAGAAAAGGACTCACTAAGTTCCTTAGGGTCTTGCTAACCTGCTGAGGCTGGCCACGATCTTGCAAATCCTCTTCCTGCCTCAACCTCCTAAGTCACTGGGATCACAGGTGTGAACCAGGCATGAGACTTTTTAGAAAACATATTCTAAAGAGGTAAAAAGTGTAAACAGAAAGAATAAGGAAATGATATAAATATACTCAACCTTGGATACACTATGAACTTGTGCAAAATTCAATCCAAGAAGAATTTAATACAAGGCTTAGACTTACGTGACTAACATACTGAAAGTTTGATAAAAACAAAAGCAGGAACACAGTGGAAAAACTGAAAGTCACAATATATTACTGCTTATGCAATATTATTTGGGGGATTTAGGGAACATTTTAAGGCTACTGTGAATCTACTGATTCAATTAGGATATAATTTCTACTGATCCACTGAGAAGGTAAGGAGGAAACAACTTTAAAGCTTACTTTTGATTTTTCATTGCTAAAATATATAAACATGTTTCTTCTTTTTAAAATGGGTGTGAAAGTATTAATTCCAGTCCATTCCATTCCTAATGGCATAATATTATTAATAGTCTGAAAATAGGTAACCTGGCACATGCCTATAATCCCATGGACTCCGACACAGGAGTCCAAGGCAGGAGGGTTGAAGAAGCAAGATTAGTTTAGGTAACTCAGCAAGACCCGACCTCAAAATAAAAAATAAAAAAGGGTAGAGATGGGGTATGAGGCTATGGTTCAGTGATAGAGTGCTTGCCTAGCACCTGTGAGGTATGGGCTCAATTCTCAGAACCATATATAAATAAATAAATAAGCCGGGCACAGTGGCGCACGCCTGTAATCCCAGCACTTGGGAGACTGAGGCAGGAGGATCACGAGTTCAAAGCCAGCCTCAGCAATTTAGTGAGGCCCTAAGCAACTCAGTGAGACCCTGTCTCTAAATAAAATACAAAATAGGGCTAGGGATGTGGCTCAGTGGTGGAGTGCCCCTGGGTTCAATCCCCAGTACCAAAAAAAAAAAAAAAAAAAAAAAATAGGGCTGGGAGATGGCTCAGTGGTGGAGTGCCCCTGGGTTTAATCCCCAGTACCAAAATAAATAAACAAACAAACAAACAAATAAATAAATGTATTATGTCCATCTATAACTAAAAATATTGTTTTAAAGGGGGCTAGAGATGTAGCTCCAGTGGTAAAGCACTCCTAGGTTCAATTCCCAGTATTAAAAAAAAGGAAATAGTCTGATTTGCTGAGCACCATGATGCACACCTGTAAACCTAGTGACTCAGGACTAAAGTGGGAAAATCCTAAATTTTAGGCCAGCTTCAGCAACTTACTGAGGCCCTATCACAGAATTAAATTTAAAAGAACTAGGGATATAGCTCAGTGGCAAAGTACCCCTGGGTCCAATACTCACTACCCCTCCCCAAAATTCCGATGTACATTCTTTCAAATCATTTTTACATTTACAAATGTTTATGTCATAAATAAATGCAATGATACAATAATTCCTCTATGACAATCACTTATGAACATATCAGAGATCATTCCAAGTCACACACATACCTACTTCATTCTTCTTGTTCAATGTAACTGTATTCTTTCTTTCTTTTTATTTTTTTAGTTGTAGATGGACACAATACCTTTATTATTTTATGTATTTATTTTTATGTGGTATAAGGACTGAACCCAGTGTTTTACGCATGCCAGGTAAGCACTCTACTACTGAGCCACAACCTTAGCCTAACTGCAACTCTTTTTTAACTTATTTTTGGTATTGAAGATTGAACCTGAACCCAGGGGCACTTAACCATTGAGCTACAGCTAGAGACAGGGTCTCACCAAGTTGCTTAGGGCTCACTAAATTGCTGAGGTTAGCTTTCAATGTGGTGATTCTCCTGCTTCAGCCTCTCAAGCCACTGGGACTATAGGTATGCATGACTACGTCTGGCTTAACCATTAATTTTTAAAGGTTAACTCTTAAACAAAAAGAACTATATTTACTAGTACTGTTGAGAGCCCAACATATGCACAAACATAAAATAAAAAACAAACACAAGTTCGTTTTTACTAAATTTCAGAAATGTCAACTGGAATTCCAACATCTCAAAAACTGGAGAGGGCAGTTTTCAAATATCAAAGGTAAACTGACATTCAATAATGACACAACAATTCATACTAGTGACAAATAATGAACTGAATCTTTATTGTTTAAGTGTCAGAAAAAATTCATAGCCATTTGTGGTGGCTCACACCTATAACCCACCAAGGTGGGAGGTTGAGCCAGGAGCATCACAAGTTTGAGACCAGCCTAGGCAACTTAGCCTGCCTCAAAATAAAATTTTAAAAGGGCTAGGGCTGGAGCTCAGTGGAAAAGTACTTGCCTAGCACGCATGACACCCTGGGTTCTACCCCCAGCACTTCAGAAACACAATAAAAATGGGGTGGGAGGGTAAGGATGTAGCTCAGAGATAGCATGTTAACCTAGGATTCATGAGACCCTGGATTCAATCCCCAGTACCACAAAAAAGAGAGAGATAAAAGAGTCTAATCAATTCATTTTACTCCATTTCATTACATTTCTTGAGACTCTGCATAATTTGGCAACCATTACCACCTCATCATAACCTTGCATGTGTCAGGTTCTTAAGCTTAACTGGTGGATTTTTAATACTAATGAAATTCATGATATAAAAAATTGAAAATTCACTTTAGGTTTATTTAGTAGCCAAAATAAATTAATGATCTAATGTAAGAAACATGCTAACCCCTTTATTCCAAGAGTCCTGACACTCCACCAAAGGTTCCAGAAATATCCACTGCATCCTTTACTACCATCTATAAAACTTGATATTTGAAAAGCACCTGGAGCCATTTTTCAAATGATACTTTCCCCTATAAATCAAAGACAAAGAGAGGGAAATAATTTCTGAAAATTATATCACAATAAGCTACAACTGTAATAAACCCTGGATAACATGTTAAAATTATTTCTTTTAAAAAAATCATGGAATTATTAACAATAAAAGCAGTATGTCTAACAACATAGCAATGGTTAAGTAAAAAGAAATACAAGCCAGGTGTGGTGATGCAAACATGTAATCCCAGCAACTCAAGAGGCTAGGGTAGGAGGACATCAAGTTCAAGGTCAACCTCAGCAACTTAGACCCTGCCTCAAAATGAAAATAACAAAGGGGTGCAACTCATTAATAGAATATCCTAGGATTAAATTTCCAGTACCAAAACAAAAAGTGTCAACAGTATTTAAAGTGTTAACAATATTTAAGATTGTTAATGATACTGGAAGTCCTCCCTCCCTTGATCTTTTAAACTTTCTGCAATATACATTAATTAGTTCCTTAAAGGAAAAGGTTTACTGTTCCATTTTAATGAAGTTGCATAAGTATGCACAGTGATTGTGGCAGCAGCTGCTGTTAAATATCTAGGTGTTGATTTCATACCAGATTCTAGAAGTTTTAAATAAAATTATCTCATTTAGCCTTCACGATGACCTTTGGAGACAAATATTATTATCAACATTTTACTAATGAGGGAAAAAACTGAGATGCCAAGAGGTTAAGCGACTTGTCCCACAACACACACAGCTGCTGTATGGAAGCACCAGGAAACGAATCCATCTGGTTTGGTTACAGAGTGAGTCAGCCATTCCTAACACTCTGATCCCTATGCACACTATAAACTATAGTTCAACCGCTAACATAATATCAGAGTAGAGCCATAGTTTAAATACATATCATTTCCACACTAAATAAAATCCAAATAAAATAAATCCAAAGGCCGGGACACAGGACAGAGCTCAGTGGTAAAGCATGGGCCTAGTACGCATGAGACTCTAGGTTCAAATACCAACATATATAAAGATAACCAAATGCCTTCTGAGAACCTGCCAATACTGAGAAGCTGACCTATACTTTGTCAGCTGCTACAATTGTATGTTCAAAGTGACAGCCACATCCAACTACTTACATTTAAATTAATGAATACTACATAACATAAATACAAAATTTAAAATTCAGCTTCTCCATCGTATTAATCATACTCCCACGCTCACAAGAGACGTATCTGACTGGACAGCACAGTTCCCCAAATGTCTCAAGAGCACTAAGCTCCAAACACCAGGTCTCCTCCCACTGGAAAGTCTTGGGGCCTCCAAGACATTTACTTGGAAACTTCATGCTCTTCCTCCTACTCATCAGCTCTTAGTTCAGGTATGAACTAAGATGCCACCTTCTCTGCCTTTTCACTCACATCAAAATAGAAGTTACACAGCCAGGCTTAGTGGTGCTCATTTATAATCCCTGCGACTCTGGATGCTGTGCAACTTAGAGAGACCCTGTCTCAAAACAAAATTTTTAAGAAGAGTTGTGGATGTAATTTAGTGGTGGAGCACGTGACTAGCATGTCCAAGGCCCTGGGTTTTGTTCCCAATGCTTAAAAAAAAAAAATTACTCATCAATTCTATGCCCTCATATATAGTTAACGAAAATTTTTATTCTTTCTCACTTTCATATAAATGTTGTTCTATAGCACCTAGTAGAGTCCCAGAGAGGGGATACAACAACTACTGACTGGATAATGATTATTAGTATCAGTGAATCTTAATCATTTTGCCTAACAAGGAAAATCTAGATTTGCGTTTCTCAGCAGTAGCATTACTGACATTTGGGGCTGCTGAGAAAATGTCATGTGCACGTTGCATGTTTGGTGGCATCAATGTCCTCTCTACCTACTAATAAATGCTATAAGCACTTGTTATGGTTTAGATATCCATTTTTTGGTGTGCCCCAAAAGCTCACATGTGAAAGAAAGGAAGTAGGTACAGAGGAGAAATGATAGGGTTGTAAGAGTCTTAACCCAATCAGTGAATTAATTCCGATAGGGATTAACTGAGCAGTAACTGAAGTAGGGTGTGGCTGGAAGAGGTGGGACTTGGGACCTGGCTTGGAGGTATATATTTGTATCTGGCAAGTAGAGTCTCTTTCTTTGCTTCCTTATCACCATGATGTGAGCTGCTTCCCTTTGCCACCCTCTCTCCCCATGATGTTCTGCCTCACCTTGAGCCCTGAAGAATGAAGCCAGCCATCTATGGACTAAGACCTCTGAAACCGTGAACCCGCAAATAAACTTTTCCTCCTCTACAATTGTTCTGGTCAGATCTTTTAGTCACAGCAAGGAAAAAGCTGACCAAAACAGCACTCCTCTGCAGCCTAAGTTAAACATTATAGCAATGTCTAACATTAAGAAAATGTCAAAATGTAGTTTTGTTGTATTTTATTTACATTTCAATAAAAAAATCTGCATTCCTAAATACTGTCCAGTATCATTCATGAATGCTACTGGAAAACAATGCCAATAATAACAATTTATATACATACAATTTTCTTACAATAAAATCTTTTTGCCACAGGGAGCAAGAAAATCTCATTCCTCGTCCATACCCAGTAATTCAAAGATATTAAAAGGAAAAAGGATTTTTTTTTTTTAAAGATTAAGGGAAAAGTCCCTTAAAAATTCCTATTATATTCTTATAGTACTTAATTAAACCTTTGCTAATTTTATAAACAAAGTATATAACATCATTATTTTATCAACGTTAAAGATTCTTCTGCAGTCAATTTACTTAATAATTTCCTCTTTTGTGACTTGTGCAGTATGATTTTTTGACCTTTCAAATTATCAATGATGACAAGAGTAAGGCCCTGGGTTCAATCCCCATCTCCGCAAAAAAAAAAAAAAAAATTATCAATGGTGTTTCAAAGTGGGAAGATCTGAAACTGATAAGATATAGTAAAGGATACGTTTCTATAATGTTTGCAGCAAATAAGTTACCATAATTGTACAACGTCAGAAATATGAAGTACTTAAAAATGTACATATTTTAATGCATTAATATTGCTTATGGATATCTTAACATATGGAAATAATCCTAAGTAAGAGGAAAGAAAACTACAAACACACTCGTGTAAGTATCTACTGGGCACCTGTGAATATGTATACATATGTTACTTAATACAGAAAATAAAGAGGGAGTCTTTTAAGCCAAATACTCTGTGTCAATTTATCAGTGATGTAAATTATGCTACACCTCCTTAACCTGTTCAAATTATGATTACAAATGGTGCATAAAAGATTAGAAAATCATTTGTAACTCAACATTATATTAAAAAGGAAAAACTACCAAAATGTATGATCATTATTATTTAAACTATGCTTAATGAAAATCCTATTGTGAAAGAAGAAAAATAGTATAGGGGAAAGGCAATTATAACAATCTTAAGAGTTATTTTACATTTTCTCCAAAAATAAAGTATTGATAACACAAAACAACATAGATATAATCTCAAAATAATTATGCTCAGGGGGAGGTCCATATTGTATGATTCAATTTACAAAAAAAATCTTTAAAATATCACTGAATCCACAATTGACAAATAGCAGATCAATGTGAGAAGGATTATGAAGATTTTCTTGATTGACCATTTCCATGGGTATTTACATGTTAAAACTTACACCATGCACTTAAAATACGTACAGCTCGCACCAAATATACCTTTAGAAAGACTTTTTGTAAAGTATAAATAAACAAAACATCAATTCAACTGCTATATTTACCATTGTTTAAAAAAAAAAAAATCTGATTGTTATTCTGTGCTGGTGACAGGATGATAACATGGGTTTACATCTACCTGGGCACCACTGCCTAGGAAGTATCGCTTGACTCAGGTTCAGTTCTGCCTGTGTGGAGGGATCTCCACTGACAACACACACTGGCCTACTCAATACTTACTAGTGACTTGGAAAAAAGACCTAAAAGCATGATGTTCTAAACAAGTTACAAACAGCTACAGGATGACAGAACCAAAGCTTTTTATATAAAATATAAACTGGCTTAAAGAACATAAAAGTTTACAGCATTAAAGACCAATTTGTTTATCAAAGAGTAATTTAAATAATTTGTAAGGATTTTTCATAACAAGTTAATAAGGCAACCTCCTCCAATTCCCCAGAATACAGACACCTAATTCCTATGTAAACATCATTAGTTCATTAAATTTATATCCATAATTATACTAATACTAGCTTAATAGTCATAAAATCTAATTCTCTAAATAAAATATATTAAGATAAAATTATACAACATGATAAAATTACATAGTTCACAATATAAAAGCATGACAATAACAAAGTTAACAGTTACAATATTTCAAATTAGCTCATGCCTCTCCAGTTTTTCCAATTCTCCTATACCATAATGGATGCTGCTTTTACTAGACTTTTAAAAAACATTTCCTTGATTCTATTTTCACGTGATCACTGAAAATAATGAAATAATCTTTCTTCTCATTCCTGATAAAATGTCTCAAGGACAAATTTGTACATACCAAGTTAAAATAAATAAGTGCAAAATAACCAAGCATGTAATGGCAAACACATTCCAAACACGAGTTCATCTTTTGATGCTTATTTGATTATTAGCAGAAAAGCTATTTAAGATGACTGATATCAAATATGAAATCTACATAATAGAAAACAGATATTTAAAAAAAGGCAAAATCTTTACATACTTTTTTAAAGACTGGCCAGGAGTGTTACTGCCTTTCAAGGAATTTAACCAACTCAATGAAAGTGACATATGGATACTGTACATCAAGGCAATGAAAGGTGAATTGAGGGTGTGGAGGGTTAGTCTTTTTTTTTTTTTTTTTTTTTTTTTAATAGTGCTGGGTTTGAACTCAGGACCTTGCGCTTGCAAGGAAAGCACTCTGCCAACTGAGCTATATCCCCAGCCCTGAGGGTCAGTCTTTATCGTATGACACAGCAGTGATCTTAATGAACCTAGACAGGAGAGGAATAATGACCACTACACAATTATGCAGCTGAGACAGGAACACAAAGAACTTCAAAGCACCCGGGCACATATTTTCTTATCTATTCATAATGTGTACAACACTACAAAAGTGAAAAAGAGACGTAATTTTTATTGCATTAATTGCTACAAATTGCCAAAGTCATATTTGACTTAATTGAAAAACTAAATTTAAACAGGGCATGGTGGCATACATCTGAAACCCCAACTACTTGGAGGCTGAAGCATGAGGATCACCAAACTTGAGGTCAGCCTAGCAAGATCCTGCCTAAAAATTTAAGAAGTGGTGAGGCTGTAATTCAGTGGTAAGAGCACTGGTTCGGCATGTGCAACCTCCCGCCCCTCAATCTCCAGTACCATTAAATTAATTAATCGGAAAATTTAGGATTCAAACATTTCATGTAAACTATGCTGCAAGCGCTGTCCTGTCACTCACAGGATTTCGATAATCTCTTGACCAAAATAGTGAATTTACAGAAATATGTATGTCTTCATGAGACATACATGAATAATGTATGTCTTCATTAGTAACATACCTATTCTTTGAGTTAATAATCATAATTCTAAAAGCTATTTTACAAAAATCACCCAAAACACAGAAAATTCTTTAAATACAAAGTTATTCCATAACAGCAAATACTGGAAACAATGTAACACTCTAAACCCCTTACTTCCACTTTGCCAGCACCTGCCCTCAGCAGTCAAACTCTGTGTGGTAGCTCTAGCGAGTGACTGTGGAAAAGCTAACTTGGATCTACTGCTCTTGATCCTCCACTGCCTTCCATTACATCTGAACTAAAATCTAAAACCGCATCACGGCCTACACCCACATTACCCATCTGAATCTCTCCCTCCAGCACACTGGCACCCTTGCATTTCCAAGACCAGAGTAGGCCTACTGCCATGATTGGGCCTCTACTTTGTTGTTCCTTCTATTATAAATGCTTTATCTAGAAGTCTTCCAAGGTTTCTGCTTAAATGCCTTTGTTTCTTTGATTGTTAGGGAGGCGGGGAGGGATTGAACCCAGGACCTCATCCTTGCCAGAGAAGCACTCTACCATACCACTGAGCTACACCTCAACTCCTAAATATTTTGTTTTGTTCTTTGGGTGGGGGCAGTATTGGGGACTGTTCCATAACTGCTCTACCTCGGAGCTACATCCCCAGCCCTTTTTTTTTTTTGAGACAGGATAAGACATATATACCACCACACGTAACTCTTAATGCCCTTTCACAGAGACCTTGCTGGACAGTCCTTACTCAGTCATTTTCTATCCCTCTATCCTGCCTCTTTTTTATGAAGGCAGCTCACACAAATCCACAGTAGTGTTAGGGGAAGGTTGTCTGTTAACTACTGTCTCACAAAAATGTGAGCTCCAGCACAGCTCAGGTACACAGAACAAAAGCTCTAGAAACATGCCCAAAAGGGCATGATTAAATTTGTATAATAAAACAATATGCAACCAAGAAATAACACAGGAAAAGCTAATATAAAGTGACCAATAAGGATAAAACATCTTACACTGAGCCTACCGCACAGAAAAAAAGACAAATGAAACTGTACGAAAAACAAAATGGCCATAGTTGTTGTCTCTAGAAATCATTTAGGATTACAAGAATTTTTCATTTTCTTTCTTTAACTCATTGCAATTTTTCAAATACTTCAATGATGAGGTATACTTTTTTAATCTAAAAAAATTATATTTTAGGAGGTATGTCTGACAAACATGATCTTGCTTTAAAGATCTTACTTTAAAGGGAAAAGACTGCTACTATTTTCAGATTCTAAGAGTGATCCATACCTCAAACATAAAACAATCACTGCTCTATCTTGTCCCTTGAGATTATAATTATTTATGGACTCATCTCCCTTACCAGACTAAGTTTGCTTACCACACAATAATACATGGTATGTAGAACTGAAATATTTTTAAAATTTTTTCAGCACAGTGTGTTTTACCACCAAGTTACATCCCCAGTTCTTTTTTTAAAATTATGAGACAGGTCTCACTAAATGTCAGAAACTGGCCTCAAACTTCTGATCCTCCTGCCTCAGCCTCCCTAGTAGCTGGGATTATGGGGGTACACCATCACAAACAGCTAGAACTGAAATATTAAAAATGATAGGCCCCTCAATTTCTTTAGGTTCACTGCAAGACACTTAAAATGTGCTTCTAATTTTATTACCTTCATTCTCTAACTTTTAAATTTCCCTCATCTATTAATCTGAAAGAATCATTTAATATAAAAAAATAAAATTTCCTCCATTGTTCACTTTTCCAATCTTTCTGTATATTTTATATGTAACCAAAGGGGAAAAGTACAAGAAAAAAATTAAAGTTATAAAGAGCAAAAGTAGCCAGGTGTAGTGGTGCACGCCTGTAATCCCACTGGCTGGGGAGGCTGAGGCAGGAGGACTGGAGTTCAAAGCTAGCCTCAGCAACTTGGTGAGGCCTTAAGCAGCTCAGTGAGACCCTGTCTCTAAACAAAATACAAAAAAGGACTGGAGATGTGGCCCAGTGGTTAAGTGCCCCTGGGTTCAATTCTCAGTACCAAAAAAGGAAAAAAAGAACAAAAGTAAAAAAAAACAAGAAAAAAATTCAAAAATGGGGCTGGGGTTGTGGCTCGGTGGTCGAGCACTTGCTGAGCATGTGTGAGGCACTAGGTTCAATTCTCAGCACCACACAAAAATAAATAAATAAGCCGGGCATGGTGGCGCACGCCTCTAATCCAAGCGACTTGGGAGGCTGAGTCAGGAGGATCGCGAGTTCAAAGCCAGCCTCAGCAACTTAGCGAGGCCCTAAGCAACTCAGTGAGACCCTGTCTCTAAATAAAATACAAAATAGGGCTGGGGATGTGGCTCAGTGGCCAAGTGTCCCTGAGTTCAATCCCTGGTTCCAAATAAATAAATAAATAAAATAAAGGTTAAAAAAATTAAAAAGATTTTTAAAAATCAGTGTCCAGAAAGAATACTAATACAAAGCCAAAAGTTAATATTTATAGAAAGGAAAAAAATAAGGGTAGGTGTACAAGACAATCTATCTTAATATAATGATTGTTTTATGTCTCCACTTCTTGGATTAAGAGGATGAGTAAAGGGCCTAAAAACCTTATTGTAGGGCTGGGGATATAGCTCAGTTGGTAGAGCACTTGCCTCACAAGCACAAGGCCCTGGATTTAATCCCCAGGACCACACACACAAAAAAAAAGAAAAAAAAAAAATCATTCTTTGCCGGGCACAGTGGTGCACGCCTGTATTCCCAGCACATTGGGAGGCTGAGACAGGAGGATCCCGAGTCCAAAGCCAGCCTCAGCAACTTAGCGAGGCCCTAAGCAGCTCAGTGAGACCCTGTCTCTAAATAAAATACAAAATAGGGCTGGGGATGTGGCTCAGTGGTGGAGTGCCCCTGGGTTCAATCCCCAGTACCAAAAAAAACCCAAAACCTTATTGTATTATGTGCATCTAGTTCTAGTCAGAGTTTATTGAACTTCCAACACCTCTCATATAGCAAACAACCAAATATTTCCTGTAATACCAAGAGTTCAAGTGCAAAAACAGAAATAATATGACAAACTTGAGACTCACCGTGCTGTAGACTGCTGAGACAGTAGGAGTGAAGATTCGGTCCTCAAGAGGCTGTTGCACAGGTCCTCTAGGAATTCTAGAAGGGTGGGTTAAGGATAAGAGAACTCAAAAATGAATTGCTATGTCAATAAGAAAAAATTACCACCATAAAATTCTGCCCAAAAACCAAGGTTTTTTTTAACTCAATTAGTGGAGTCATAAACTTTCTCCTCCACAGAAACTAGAAAGTAAAGTAATTCACATTTCCTAATGTAATTAATCATCTCAGTCTCTTCAAAAGTGGTTCCTATGATAAACATTCCATGGAAACTCAAAACAAATACAATTATAAAACTTTCCAAACTTTAGGCCCATGATAAGATTCTACCACCTATACTTTCTATGAAAAAAGACAAAAGTATAACTAGAATATATTCAGGAAAATAAGACTAATTCATCAAGTGAAAATTGCCGATGAAGGTTCAGGTTTTCTTGCTAAGGACACACGAACAGAAAACACAATTGTTTCCTTGTGTTTTTGGTTTTAATTTCAGTTGCAACTTTGCCCACAACACCCCACCAACTCCCCATTTTAGCACATCAACAGACCATTCTGTTTAAAGACAAAAGATTATCATTTTATTCAACTTTAAAACTAAAAAATGTAGGTACTCTTCTGCCTGGTATGGTGATATTTTGGCATGGAAAAAAGCATTTAAGAATGACAACCAATGATGGAGGGGGCACAATGGCCCACACCAGAAATCCCAATGACTCAGCAGGCTGAGGCAAGAGGATCACAAGTTCAAGGCCATCCACAGCAACTGAATGAGACCCTGTCTCAAAAAAAATTTCAAAAGATGGTAGGGGGCTGGGGATGTAGCTCAGTTGGTAGAGCGCTTGCCTCCCAAACACAAGGCCCTGGGTTCAATCCCCAACACCGCAAAAAAAAAAAAAAAAGATGGTAGGGATGTAGTTCAGGGGTTAAATGCCCCCAGGTTCAATCCCCAGTACTACAAAAAAAAAAAAAAAAAAAGACAAAAGATCAATAACAATGACTTCTGGCTTGTTTTTCTTTTTTCTACAATGGATAAAATTATCTACATGATTTACATTTTTTTTTTTTAAGAATGACAATAAATCCAATGGTGCCAACAAAACTGTGGCTAATTCTAATGATTTTTTTTTTTTTTTTTTGGTTGACCATTCTGACAGAAGTGGTATGGAAAATAATTTTTTTTTAATTTTTTTTAATTTTTACAGATTTCATTTTGATTTCTTGTACGCAAATGGGGTACAACTTTTCATTTCTATGGCTGTGCATGATATAGATTCATACCATTCATGTAATCATACATGTACACAGAGTAATGATGTCTGTCTCATTCCACCATTTTTCATGCCCCCACCCCTCCCCCTCTCATTTCCCTCTACATAATCTAAAGTTCCTCCATTCTTCTCTCACCCCCACACACCCCCAACCCAATTATATGTCATCATCCACTTATCAGGGAAAACATTCAGCCTTTGGTTTTTTGGGGCTGACTTATTTCACTTAGCATGATATTCTCCAATTCTATCCATATATCTGCAAATGCCATATTATTCTTCTTTATGGCTGAATAATAATCCATTGAATATATATACACCACAAACTAAAAAGCTTTTTCTCAGCAAAGGACACAATCAATAATGCAAAAAGAGAGCCTACAGAGTGGGAGAAAATATTTTCCACACACACTTCAGATAGAGCACTAATCTCCAAAATTTATAAAGAATTTACAAAACTTTACACTAAAAATACAAAAAACCAAATCAATAAAGGGACCAAGAAACTGGACAGACACTTTACAGAAGAAGATGTACAGGTGTAATAAATATATGAAAAAGTGTTCGACATCTCTAGTAATTAGAGAAATGCAAATTTAAAAAACTCTACAATTTCATCTTACTCCAATTAGAATGGCTATCATCAAGAACACAAACAATAATAGCTGCTGGCGTGGCTGTAAGGAAAAAGGCACCCTTTTACATTGCTGGTAGTGTTGCAAATTGGTACAGCACTCTGGAAAGCAGTGTGGAGATTCCTCAGAAAACTTGGAATGGGCCCACCTTTTGACCCAGTTATCCCACTCCTCGGTTTATACTCAAAGGACTTAAAATTAGCATCCTACAGCAACACAGCCACATCAATGTTTATAGCAGCTCAATTCACAATAGCTAGACTGTGGAACCAACCTGATGCCCTTCAACAGATGAATGGATAAAGAAACTGTGGTGTATATATACACAATGGAATATTATTCTAAATGATTTTTAACACAAAAATATGACTCTTAATGTCATAAACCCAAAATGAGATTCTTTCCTTCATTTTAAAAAATAGTTAACACTTCTCAAGCATGTCCCTTTCTTATTCAGAGAGATGGTTTGGAAGAAAAAGTAAATACGACTAACAGTAATTTTCTCTTTTTTAATGAATGACCACAGTTGCCAAAATCTGAAAGAATTAACAGAAGTAAAATTCTTCACATCCAAGTAGCACAACCAGTTTACTGAGGTTAAAGAGAGGAACCAGAAAAAAGAAAAAAAAAAAAACCTATGCTTCAATTGTCAAAGAGGCAGTACCAGCCTCTAGACAGTGTTTTAGACGACCAGCCTCAGACAACAGTCAAACACTTTGTCACCACCCCCCCACAAAGAACTGGTTTAAACTGCTGCACTGAGAAGTGACGAAGCTAAAACATTCCTGGCAGGAATGGTCTGTAAGATCCCCCCCCCACTCTCACACACACACACACACAAAATGTTCAAAGCACAAACCTAACAAGTTTTAGGACAAAAGTCCTTAGTATTTATTAGCTTGTTGGTTAGTTCTTCCAGAAAGAAGATTACTCTTCAGCTAAAATTAAATTTTCTTTGCATTAGAGTTCTGCAGTGTGGTCACATGACTGGTGGAAAATAAGGTCATTCTTCCTTCTGCAGTACCAAATGCTACTGCTTTTTCCAGTGGGGACTAATTCTCACAATGGAGAGTAAGTTCTCAAGTAACTTATCTTCTATGCCCAAGAGACTGAGCCAGTCCCCTAACTGTTCAAAGGAAAGGTTAGGACTCCTGATTTCTATTAGTTGCTTTATGAGCTAAAAAGATTACTATAATTACAAGATTTCTGAGACAGTCTTTTATTTGGCCAACAATATAGTAACGAATAATATTCCCCCCTTGACTTCATTTATTTTGCTCCCTGTAAATTAACAACAGAATATGGTGGATGGATAAATTAGCTGTCTTAAAAGATCTTTTAGACCAAAAATTAATTAATTTAAAATAAAAACAATGAAAACAGAAATCAAGAGATCAGCATTTCAAGCCTGGCTATATGACTAACCAACTACACTACCTGCGCTGAACCACTGAGTATCATGCCCTGAACTCACCTGCCAAATTCAAAAGGCCATGTCTCCCCACAGTCCATAGTGTGCTCTTCTTATTACATCAACCAATCCTAGGATACAAAACTTCATAGCTAGACAGAAAAATATCAAAACCTTTTCAAAATATGTTTGCCTCATCTGAAGATGACTAAAAGCGGGCTTGGTGGCACACACCTATAATACCAGTGGCTCAGGAGGCTGAGGCAAGAGGATTCTGAGTTCAAAGCCAACATCAGCAACTTAGTGAGACCCTGTCTCAAAATAAAATACAAAAAAGGACTGGGGACGTGGGTCAGTGGCTAAGTGCCCCTGGGTTCAATCCCCAATACCAAACAAAACAATACAAAAAATTTTAAAAAGATGAACTAAATTATTAGTCCACCCTTTAAAAATGTCAAAGCAGCATCACTAAAACTTCTGAAAAGTTCTGAATTCTTAGCTCAAGCTCAGTCATCTGTCCAATGACGAACAGTTATTACTACAACACAGGTAATAAATTTAAACAAAGGAACTTAATTTATAGGAGCAATTTGTTCCTTTAATTACAGTAGTGATGGTTGTACAACTTTGTAAACATGATAAAAAACACCAAACTCACAAAAGTATAAATTACATAGAATGTAAACTATTTCAACAAAAAAACCTAACTTGAGATTTCATTAATTTATGAGGCTGTTTAGCCCACTACCCTACTTAAAAGGCTACATAAATCAGTATGAGATCAACACTACCCAATTTTTTCTCCTGAAAGAAACACAAGAGCCAGGCATGGTGATGCAGGCCTGTAATCCCAACCACTTAGGACGATGAGGCAGGAGGATCACAAATTTGAGGCCAGCCTCAGCAATGTAGTGAGACCCTCAGCAACTTAGCAAGACCCTGAAATAAAAAGGGCTGGGGAGGTAGCTCAGTGGTAAAGTACCCCTGAGTTTATTTAATTCCCAGTACCATTAAAAAATAAAAATAAAAAGGAAGGAAGGAAGAATGAGAGGGAAAGAGGGAGAAGGGAAGGAGAAAGAAACAACACATGGCAGGGCTGTGGGTGTGGCTCAGTAGTACAGCTCCTGCCTGGCATGTGTGAGGCACTGAGTTCAATTCTCAGCACCACATATACACAAATAAATAAATAAAAAGTCCATTGACAACTTAAAAAAAATACATACATATTAAAAAAAAAAAAAAACCACATGGCAAACTCTTACACTATAGCAGACTTACTCCTAACTCCCCCTGCCATTGAGCATATTATCAATTCTCATCAAGCTCTGAATCTCCTGCACAAATCACTGGATGCTTATTTCCCTTGCAACTTAGGGTAACAAGCAAACAGCTCTTCATATTACCATTTAAAATTCTAATTTGACCTAAGAAACAGTGCAACATGCATGTACAATGCTCCAGAACATGTTGGACTTTTTAAAATCTACGACTGAAATGCAGTAGGGTGCTGGGGGATGTGGCTCAGTGGTAAAAAAATAAAATGCAGTAGTAGCACACCTCAAATTGTTGACTTATGGCATGAAATAAGTGAATAAAGACTAAGTAAAAAAATGCAAAATATTTCAAATTCTTAACTCTAATAAAAAAGGCAAATTTCAAAAATAAATAAAATGAAATTTTTTTTTTTTTTGTAGTCCTGGGGTTTGAACCCAGGGCCTTGTGCAATGAAATGATTTTTAAAGTACTCACTACATACACTCTAAATTAAATGCCAACCAAGCAAATGAAAAACTAAGAGATAATGTTTCATCAGAGAAATCCAACAATCCATGAGATTTTTTTTTAAACATTTTTATCATTAGTTGTTGATGAAGCTATATTTATTTATTTGTATGTGGTGATAAGAATCGAACCCAGTGCCTCACACATGCTAGGCAAGCACTCTACCACTGAGCCACAACCCCAGCCCAATCCATGAGATTTACACAAAGATATCAATGTTTTTAGTTACACCATGAAGAAAGAAGGAGGTCAATAACTTTTTAAGCACAGATGTTTACTGAAACTTCATGAATGATAACACTCTTCAGGTTGAACCTTCTTGATCTAGGGCAATCAAAACTGGCACTGGGCTTAACTGTTAGAACTGCTTTAAAAGGCAAATTAGAGGCGGGGCAGGTGGGGAGGGGATTAAAAAAAAAAAAAAGGCAAATTATCTGAGGAGTGGTAGTGACCAAATTATATTGTCATATTGTGTACATGTATATGTAACAACAAATACCAACATTACGTACAACTACAATGCAACAATTTTTTAAAATGTGGGAAAAGAAAAAGCAGATTGTCACAAATTAGAAACAAGTGAAAGTCAACAGAAATCTTTCTTCCATTTGCTGAAACACTAATGTTCCATTTATCATGCCCAGATGAATGTTTCTAAGCCCTGCCCCTCTACCCCAAAAGAAAAGCAACTACCCCAATGCTCAGCACAGGCAATATTCTTAAAGTAATAGTGTCGAGTTATCATTTCCACACGGAAAGAAAGAGCAAGAATACAAATGCCATCACACAAATACTGCTTCACAGACGACCATGGGCCACAATATCAGCAGATGAAAACAAATAATGCAAAGGCCTTTTTCTGTACTATTTCTTACTCAGGCTTTAGGCCAATATAGTAACGTGGGGCAACTTATGTCTTCTCTCCTCTCTCCTGGTTTCTACATAGTTTTGACAATGGCAAGTTAACTTATATGATGCATGAAAATAATGTAAGAATTTTTAGACTACACCCTGTTTCACAAAGATACCACACATGATTTGTCAAAAGAAGCATTTTTTAAAATACAGTTTTGGAAACCACTAGAGTCCCTTTAATATTAGCACTGACCCAATGGGATAGCTCTTTGAAAAATTTAAACAAACCAAAATATTCTGAAAATGATCCCTATCAAAGAAATTTTAACTGAGCTTTAAAAAGGAAATGTACTAGTCAAAACTGAGAAAGAGTCTACATTTATTTTTAAGTCTACAAGAATTCTGTGTTTAAAGCAGGCACAGTGAAACTTGCCTACAATTCCAGCTACTTAGAAAGGAACAGGGGATTACAAGTTCAAGGCCAGCCTGGGCAATTTAACAAGGCACTGTCTCAAAATAAAAAGTACAAAGGACTGGGAATGTAGCTCAGTGGTAAAAGGTTTGCCTACCATGCAAGAGACCATGAGGTCAATTCTCGGCCTCACAAAAAAAAACTTCTGTTTACAGAAAAATGATCCAGAGGGATTCAGGATGTTTAAAAACATTTTTAAAGGTCCTAAATTGGACTGGGGTTGTGGCTGAGTGGTAAAGCAGTTGCCCAACAAGAGTGAGGCACTCAGTTTAATCCTCAGTACCACATGAAAAATGAATAAGTAAAATAAAGGGTTTTTTTTTAAAAGAGGTCCTAAATCACACCCTTTGGAATTTTTCACACCTACTGGACACAGAAACTTAATTTAACTGACTAGTTATAGAAAGACAATTTAAAAATTACTCTCCAACCAGACATAGTGACACATGCCTCAAGTTCCAGCTATTCTGGAGGCTGATGCAGGAGGATAAAATATTCAAGGTCAGTCTGGGCAACTTAGCAAAACCCTATCTCAAAAATACAAAGGCCTGGGGATGTAACTCAATGGTAGAGCACCCCTGGGTTCAATCTCCAGTATCACAAAAGAAAGGGGGGAAAAAAACCATGGCCAGGTGGGGCGGCACACACTTGTAATCCCAGTGGCTCTGGAGGCTGAAGCAGGAGGATCCTGAATTCAAAGCCAGCCTTACAACTTAGCAAGGCACTTAGCAACTCAGTGAGACCCTGTCTCAAAATAAAATATAAAAAAGGGCTTGGGATGTGCCTGAGTGCTTAAGTGCCCCTGGGTTCAATCCCCGGTATTTAAAAATAAAATAAAATAAAATAAAATAAAAGGAATGCTGTTGGATACCTACTCACAAAATGTTAATAAACATTAACTTAAAATAGATTAAAGACCTAAATGAAGAGGCTGAAAAATAAATTCTTTGAAGTAAACAAAGAGCTAAATCTGCATTACCTGGGATTTGCCAATTAAGTATGACACAAAAAGTAATACCAACCAAAAACATAAAAATAGAGAAATTGTACTTCACCAAAATTAAAAACCTTTGTATTTCAAAAGACATCACCAAGAAAGTGAAAAGACACTCCAAATAATAAGAAAAAAAATATTTGCAAATCGTGTATCTGCTTACAAGTACCAGAATATATGGGAGGAATAAATTCTAATGTTCTACGGCACGGAAGGGTGACTATAGTTCACAACTATTTATTAAGTACTTCATAAAGAATGAGCAGACAGCAGGGCACAGTGGCATGTGCCTGTAATCCCAGTGACTCAGGAGGCTAAGGCAGAAGGATCATAAGTTCAAGGCCAGGCTCAACAATTTGGCAAGGTTCTATGCAACTTAGGGAGATCCTGTTTCAAAATAAAAAATAAAAAGGGCTGCAGATGTGGCTCAGTGGTTAAGCTCCCCTGGGTTCAATCCCCAATTCAGGGGGGGGAAAAAAAGAATGAGCAAAATTCAAAGGTTCCCAATACAGAGAAATGACAAATGTTTATGAAATTGCTAATTATTCTGAATTGATCATTACTCACATACATATACTGAATTTTTTAAATATATCCAATAAATATGTATAATTACAAGATGAAGAATCACAATTCATCAGCTATAAAAACTCTCCTAATATTTTTTGGGGGGAAGTCTTGCTAAATTGCTAATGCTGGCTTGAAACGTTGTGATTCTTCTGCCTCAGCCTCTCAAACCACTGGGATCACTTCTGTGCCTATTTAATTTCATCATGCTGATTTTGATCCATTTCATTTTGAGTCTGATCTTATGCTTAATTTTCCAATCTATTTCTTAATTTTCCAAGTTTCCCAGTAGTCTCTCCCATTTGAAATCCATGAAATAAACCCCACTTTGAGCATGGCCAACTGATTAGCTGCAAATTTCACCTCATTTGATTTATTATATTGACCCGAAAGGTATCATTAATACTTGGGTGAAATTAAATAACTTGCAGTTTATATACAAAGGGAGCTAGAGTAAGGTATACCTAGATCAGCTACATATAACTGGTCAGAAAAAAAATCAATACATTTGAGAGATTAGCCATCTGCTAAAGTTACAATTTGTAAGCAAAGAAATTTAAAAATAAAGCCATAAATTACAAGTGAAGAAACAGAATAATCTTGAGAAAATTGAGACAAATGAAGCCCAGTTAAACTGACAACTGAATTTATCTAAGGCCTAAAATGCAACTAAAGAATGCCACTAGTTGTACATGGTTAAGCTGCCCAAAAACAGCAAAAGGAAAATGATTTCAAGAATGGAGGCTTTTGGGGCTGCGGCTCAGTGGCAGAGTGCTTGACTCCCACATGTGAGGCACTGGGTTCCATCCTCAGCATCACATAAAAATAAGCAAATAAAATAAAGGCATGCTGTCCATGTACAACTGCAAAAAAATAAAAAAATAAAAAATAAAAAAAAGCATGGAGGCTTTGGACCTAGCTCAAGCCCAGGACAGTCTGTTTTTCTCACAACTGAAAACTCCAGGTATATAAAACAACATGCATGGGGACTCAAAAACTACACCAAAAAGGCAGATTGTAGAACAAAGTTGGCCAATGTCCCACAAGGGGGAGTGATAGTGGTGTCTCTTTTTGGGGGGTTGGGGGGTGGTCTGGTTTTGTCCTCCTTTTTTCTATAGGCTTTGCCTTGAGTGTAGGCCCCAGTCAAGAATAGAACAGAAAAGAATAGAATAGAACAGAAAAGCAACTGAAACGACTAAAATTTGCCATGGCACACATCTGCAATACCAGCAGTCCCATTGGTTGAGGCAGGAGGATGGCGAGTTCAAAGCCAGCCTCAGCAATACTTAGCAAGGCCCTAAGCAACTCAGTGAGACACTGTCTCAAATAAAATGTTTTTTTTTAAATGCTGCGGGGGCTGGGGTTGTGGTTCAGTAGTAGAGCACTTGAGAGGCTCTGGGTTTGATGATCAGCACCACATACAAACAAATGAGTAAAATAAAGGTCTATCAACATCTAAAAAAATATTTTTTAAAAAAATGCTGGGACTGTGGCTCAGTGGTTGCACACCCCTGGGTTCAACCCTGGTAAGAATGAAGAAAAAAAAAAAACTCACATTAAAAATGAAGAAAGCAAAGGACCCCACAGTGAGACAAAGGAGACTCAGAACTCTGCACAGCAGTGGCCACTGAGGGAATACCACCAGACACTGGGTTGGTGGGTGCCAAGGACCACAACGCTATTCAGAGGAGTCAGCCTCGTGGCCTTACCACTCCCTTCACACTACTGCTCATACACCCAGACAAGGGCAATTACCTGTCAGCCCTCCAGAAAGCAAGAGAACCAATTTTAAGACTGCATACGCTGTTATACCCTCATCAGAGATTTGGTAAAAATCTCTTCAGCATTTAAAAAAATATCAAAAAACACTATATTAAGGCATATAACAGTGCCTGCTATATAATAAATCTCAATAAAGGTTAGCTACCAGTTGGGTGTGGAGGCACACACCTATAATCAATCCCACTGACTCACAGGCTGAAGCAGAAACATCACAAGTTCCAGTCCAGTAAATAAGAAAACAGGAAAATGACTTTACAAGGCCCTGTCTCAAAATAAAAATAAAAAGGGCTGTGGATGTAGCTTAGTGATAGAGCACCCCTCCCTTGGTTCATTTAAAAAAAAAAAAAAGGCTGGGGATATAGCTCAGTTGGTAGAGTGTTTGCATTGGAAGCATGGAAGCATAAGGCCCTGGGTTCAATTCCCAGTCCCGCAAAAAAAAAAAAAAAAAAAAAAGTTAGCTATTATGGTTATTTTTAAAACTTAAATTTTTAAAATGGCCTAGCATTTACATTCACAAGTTTTGTTGGATAAGTTTTGCTGGATATGAGCTCGAGGCCTCCAGAGTACAGTGCTTCACAACACAGACACACACTTAACAGGTTTATCAAATGAACAGTTTTGTTAACAAAACAAGTGATTCCATAAGCATCGTCACAGCTATTCATACAAGTTACAACAAATTTTTTAAAGGAGGAGACTAATCTCTATTTTTCTACACAGAGGGATAACAATAATTAATGCTCACTTTTCATCAGATATATACAGCTTTAGTAAGTAACTTGTGTTTCTCAGATTTAAGGCTAAGCATCAATGTTCACTGTCACTACTAAAGTAGGCATTTGAGTAAAGAAGAGGCTAACACAATCCTTAAAGCTGGGTAAAAAGGGCAAATGAACGATGCAAAAACAAAACAAAACCACTACCATGGCCAAACACCAAATACCAAAAGTATGACATTTCTATCTTTAAAAAAAAAAAATCACAAAATATGAAAATAATTCTATTCCTCCCTATAAGTATAAAAACATAGCTCATATTTTCTCATTGTTTAATCACATATAGCATCCTGTAGAGAGATGCACTCCTAAAGTAAAATGTAACTGCCTGTTATTCAAGAAACTTCTCTTGCCAGGCACGTTGATGCACGCCTGTAATTCCAGCAGCTAGAGAGGCTAAGGCAGGAGGATCATGAGTTCAACGCCAGCCTCAGCAACTTAGCAGGGTTCTAAGCAACTTAGTGAGATCGTGACTCAAACATAAAATAAAGACATCATGAAACTTCTCTTAACATATGCAAACACAAATAAGTACTACTATTGTCTATTTCACTGGTCACTGTTAGAGTGGAGTGGGGCTGTCAATTTCTTTTTTTATGTTTAAGGCTTTATTAGTAGGAACAGTTTTAAAAGATCAGCTAACATCAAGAAAAGGATAAGAGAAATGGGAACTATCTATCCACTTTCAAAACATATGGGGCTGGGGATATAGCTCAGTTGGTAAAGTGCTTGCCTCGCATGCACAAGGTCCTGGGTTCAATCCCCGGCACCACAAAAAACAAAACAAAAACCATGAATGCTTCTGAAAATATAGGCTATATACCCCATCCAACTGTGTGGTCATTGCCCAGCTCTGTGACAACTTCTCCTATCCAGAGTACGGCATGTGTTTGGTTCATTTACCGAATCCCCAGTGTCCAGAGCAGGGTGTGTGTCAATTTTATTATTTCATTAAAACCTTCCAGGGGGACACTGTAAAGTCTAGTAAGGTGAATATTTCATTTTATTATTAATTTTTTTAAATGAAGCCTGAACTATAACACATTAGTGTGCTACAGAAACAAAATTTTAATCTTTCTTAAAAAATCTACAAGGTTTTTATTGTCTTTTTTGTTTGTTTCTTCCAGGGGGACGGTATTTTTTCATTATTTTATTTTATAGATGCTTTGGCTTTTTCCACAATAGATTTAAGGTGAGTTAGAAAGGACATACATAAGAGAATACTGCAATGAAAGTAAATAAGTAAATAGAAAAATGACTAAGAGTCTACAAAGTCCCAAGATATTGCAAACACTGAATACCAATTTGGCTCTGAGCTTCAGAGTGAAAAGAGAAACATTTACATAGCTCCCAGTACTTGATGTAAGGAGCAGAGGGTGCATGTATGTACCAGTTCCCGAAATACCGTAGCCTTAAGGATTAACACAACATGAAACAATTGTGTGGCCGGTTTCAACACAGAGAATAACAAATATTAAAGTAGAAATTTTTAAATGTAAAGTTACCAAAAACCATAATAACCCATGTTATTTTCATTTCTTAAAATGAATATATGCTGATGAAGCAAATCAATTCATATTCAAATCTACTCGATTCTCTGGAGGGAGTTCTTATATATAAGATTCAAATGAAATTATTCAGTTGATTGTCTTTTTTCTTTAGAGTACTAGGTATTGAACCCAGAGCTTTTTGTTTTGTTTGGATTTTTTGTTTTGTTTTTGGCACTGAGTATAGAATACAGGGGCACTTAACCACTGGGGCCCCACTGGCACTGGGCCTTATCCCCAGCCCTTTTTTGTATTTTATTTAGAGACAGGGTGTCACTGAGTTGCTTAGGTGCTGAGGTTGGCTTTGAACTATAAAACCTCCTGCCTCAGACTCCCCAGCCGCTGGTGTGCGCCAGATAAACACAGAGCTTTACACATACTGGGCAAGCACTGAGCTGCATTCTATCCCTTTAAAAAATTTATTTTATTTTCAGACAGAATCTCAAAAAGGTGCCCAGACTGGTTTCACACTTGCAATCCTCCTGCTTCAGCACTCTGAGTAGCTAGACTTGGGTGTGTCCCCTATGGCAGTTGAATACAGCAAATTTAAGAGAATTTTTTCAAAATATCATTTACTACTATGTCTGGTGCACATTTCTCTTTCTTCCTTTCTGCTGGCAAACATTTTACACCTAAATGCTGAACTTTTTCTCTCAAGTTATGCATTGTCGTATAACATGCCAATGCAAGTTAACTTTTGAGTCAATCTCAGAATGTGATCTTTCAAGAAAAAGGGTTCAGGACAAGAACTTTCAGGCTCCTATTAAACAGGCAATGAAAATTTAATACCATAAGCAATAAACTTCTCAATATGTCACTGAATATAAACATAACATATTTTAGGACAAAAGGAACTATTTGATTTACTTGGAGACTATGTTGTTCATTCCTAACTACTGTCAAACAAGGGCACTCCAGGAAGGGTATGGATGTCAGAGTTAGGAAAGACCAGATCTTAGGAAAGTAACTAACCTCTTCAAACCTGTTTCCTCACCAACGATTTTTGAGAATGCAGAATCACTTAACAAAATAAGGCTTGTGATGTTAATTATATAAAGCACTTCCATAAAGATCGTGATTTTTTCCTTTCTCTGGACTCTCCAGGGGGCGAGGCCTTTAAGACAGCTCTCCTAGATACTAAGTAATTCCCTAAAAGCACCAAGAGCTGTCCTAATTTAGACCTTAGAAAAGCTTGAATGAAAGGCGTGGTGAGGAAAAGTAGGTGTTTGGGAGCATCTGACACATACCATAACGTACAAACACAAAAGCATTAAAAAAAAAAAGTGGTTCCATAACTGACAAAATTATGAAAAACACAGACTGATCTTTGACGCTGGAGACGGAGAACTTAAAACATATTAATTCAATTCTTGAAAGAATTTCCTTCTGGTATAAAATGTGTCAATTCTGATTTAACACTCTTCCCAAGGCGAGCAGCTTAGGAGATGCAGAATTAACAGCAACAGAGCTCAGCTCACAGAAGTTTATCCCGGAGCAGCATCAGAAGGGCAAAACTGCTTTTCTTATGTATATCTGAATAACTAATTCACATAACTGTCTCATGCCAAAAGATCTATTTATTGAAGATGCTTGTTCCCACCAGGCTGGCTACCAAGGAGGATTATGGGAAAGTCAACATTCCTTGTTAGCAAAATTTTCTCCAAAGGTTCCTACCCCAAGTAAAAATTTTTTGATTAAATCTAATTTTTCATCTTTAAACCAATGATCTGACAAATAGAAATAACAATATAAAACACTAACCATGACCACTCAGAAAATGTAACCCTCTTCTTCTTTCTGCAGGCATCCTTACTGAGATCAAAGAAGAACCCACACATTAGACCACACCATCTACTTGTGAATGCACAGCCCACAGGAGCTGATGAGCATTCTGTAAGCACATCTCGCAGCAGGTCACTGCCACAGTGAGCAAATACGACAACAGAAGTCAATCTTCAATCACAAGCAAAAAATTAAGCTGTTTTTACCTTTTGATTAAAATAGTATCAACAAGGAGAATATAAACTTTACATTATTTAAAATTTACTTCCAATCTTCAATTAAAATGTCCTTACTGAGGGGGTAAAAAAGGTCCCACAAATGAAACTTTAAATATAATTTCTTAGGATACAGGTCCATATGAATTCAATGTTATTTTATTTGGCAATTTTGAGATATGGGAAACCCATGTTTTTCTTTCTCTTTGTAGACACACCCAATTCCCAGAAAGATGTTTTCCTTCTTACAGGAGTCAGCTGCATTTCTTTCGAACAAAAAACTGTGAAAGGGAGGCATGTCGTAATAAAAACACCCCTGAATAGAAAGTGCTTCAGCATTATCAAGTTCTTATGTAGAATGAATATAGTCAAAATTACTTTCTTCTATAATTTCAAGAACAATATAATCAATGTCATATGTTCAAATTTAAGAGTCTAAAACTGCTGAAACAATCAAATGTCACTTTTAAAGACGGCATTCTAAATGTAAATTCAAGGGTAGCTACACACTGACTCCAGGCACTTAACTTATTTAACTTTTCTTCATCCTCACAAATGTAATGCTATACCTTAGCAAAAAAGATCAGACATTTTCATTAAAAAAAAAAAACCACCTCAGTTCTTGTTATATAATATTCAAGCACAGATCAGTATATAAAAGTCCTAGGGCTGGGTTGTGGCTCAGTGGTAGAGTGCTTGCCCAGCATGCAGGAGGCACTGGGTTCACTTTGCAGCACTACATATAAATCAATCAACCAATAAAATAAAGGTCCTTCAACAGCTAAAACAATATTTAAAAAAAAAAAAAAAAGTTCTAAAGGCACAGTGACACACTTGTAATCCCAGCTGCTCAGGAAGCTGAGGCAGGAGGATCCCAAGTTCAAGTCCAGCCTCAAAAATTTACCAAGGCCCTCAAGCAATTTAGTTAGACCTTATCTCAAAATAAAAAATGAAAGGGCTGGGATGTAGCTCAGTGATAAAGTTCAATCTCCAGTACTGATCCCCCTCAAAATTCTAAATGTTTCCTAAAGTTCATAATGCTTTAAATCAAACAATGCCATAGGGTTATGAACACATAATCATGAAAGCTGCTTTGATTGTGCCATCTCTCTCTCAGTATCCTTTGCTGTGGACATGAAGGTTCCAGTAAAACTCAAGCAAAGAAGAGCTGACCTCTCACCAAACTTGATGACTAAATCAAGAAAGCATTCCAGATACTTTCTTGTCCTAGTATCAAACATCAAATATCTTTTGCTCTTTCCTTCCCTCCTTTGTTTTTCAATCCTGAGTACTGAACCAAAGGCCTTGCAAATGCCAGGCAAGTCCTCTACCATTGAGCTACAGCACCAGCCCTTTCGATTTATTTTGAAATAGGGACTAGCTAAGTGGTCAAGGTTGGCCATGAAATTGCAATCCTCCAGACACACAAATTTATTTATTTTTTTGGTACTGGGGATTGAACCCAAGGGCACTCGACCACTGAGCCACAATCCCAGCCCTATTTTGTATTTTATTTAGAGCCAGGGTCTCACTGAATTGGTTAGGGCCTCGCTAAGTTGCTGAGGCTGGCTTTGAACTCGCAATCCTCCTGCCTCAGCCTCCCAGGTGCTAGGATTACAGGCGTGCGCCACCACACCCAGTGACAAAAATTTTATGAAAACGTTTAAAGAGGCAATGTAGATGCACAATATTTATTACCTATGCCTGTTTAATTAGGTTATATACAGTTTATCTGCCTATTTTAAAAGAGAAAAAGTTGCTTAAAATTCTGCATACATGATAAGCCTCAAAAAATATTTTTGTTGTTGTTGTTTTTTGCGGTGCTGGGGATTGAACCCAGGGCCTTGTGCTTATAAGGCAAGCACTCTACCAATTGAGCTATATCCCCAGCCCAAGCCCAAATATTAAAAATATTAAATATTTTAATATTAATATTAATATTAAATATTTTAATATTAAATATTAATATTAAATGGCAAAAATATTTTGCCATTTAAAAATGGCATTAAAATATTAAAAGGCAAAATATTAAAAGGCAAATATTAAAATTTTAAAAATTTTAAATATTAAAAATATTAAAAGGCAAAAGTTAGCCAGGTTGTGATGGCACATTCCTGCAATCCCAGCTATCTGGGAAGTTAAGCCTGGGTTATCACAAGTTCAAGGCCAGACAGTACAACCTAGTAAGAAATTATCTTAAAATAACATAAAAAGGGTTAGGGATGTAACTCAGTGGTAGAGTGCTTCCTTTCCTCGCATGAGTGAGTTCCTGGGTTCAATCCCAAGTACCAAGAAAGAAAAAAGAAAAAGGCAAAAATTGAAATTCAGTTTACCTAGGTTACACACACAGAAACCGTAAAGCCAGGGTTAAAATCTATAACCCCAATTAAAATTTACCACTGTAAGCTACGAAGAACTGGGAACAATTTCTACAGCAGCTTTGTACCTAGAAATACACAATAAATGTGATGGTTTTGTATATTTCAAATGTTTATAAAGCTTTATGTTACACATAAGATCTCAAAAATAAGAAGAAACTGATAGTAATGACTATCTCTGAGAAAGACAACTACTCAACCAAGACTCACTTTTCACTGTATACACACTCTTGTACAGTATGAATTTTTTATTATATAAAGACCATTTGCTAAGTTAAATGATGTTTGTCATAGGCTTACTGAAGATAAAAGTTAACAAAAACAGCCAGGTGTGGTGGCAAACACCTGTAATCCCAGTGCCTCAGGAGGTTGGGGCAGGAAGACTGTGAATTCAAAGACAGCCTCAGCAATAATGAGGCGCTAAGCAATCCCTGGTAATCCCCCACTCCCCAAAATAAAGAAAGTTAACAGAAACATTAATTTTCACTTACTGAAATATAAAGTGGCTATTTTTCCCCCCAGTACTGGGGATTGAACTCAGGGGCACTCCCCCACTGAGCTATATCCCCAGCCCCATTTTGTATTTTATTTAGAGACAGGGTCTCACTGAGTTGCTTAGGGCCTCGCTAAGTTGCTAAGGTCGGCTTTGAACTCGCAATCCTCCAGTCTCAGCCTCCTGAGCCGCTGGGATTACAGGCGTGCACCACTGTGCCCAGCTTAAAGTGGCTCTTTTAAAATCTAGGAAATGACCCAAACACACCTGTTCATTAGGGTATTTACTATTTGACTAAACTGGAAAGAAGGAGGATAAAATAGGCTCAAGACAGACTATGCAAAAGTGACAAATTATTTTTTAATGCAAATTTAAGTAAATCCTGTTTACATAATATATAAAGAATCCTTCCTTTTATAATTATTAACCTGGAAATTAGTAGGGTTGTCAAGCTTCTGATTATGTATATACAAAGTGCAATGTATACATGTGGGCTATACCGAGTCACGTCATTATTGCATTTAACTTACACAAATTCAGCCATGCCAAGACAAAGGCAGATATAGGGATAGGTGAACAGTACTGTACAAGAACATAAGCTAGAGACAGAATGAATCTTGAGATTTAAACAGACTAATTTCTTTGGTTCTCAAGATCGTACGTATGAATATAATGTCAAATACACAATTTGTTATATAACATTGCCCCGTAACAGTGAAGTAGCCTGTTCCTAGGGAAGAAGCATAACCTGAATGAAAACTGGACTTTGCTACACTTACCTAAACACAGCATGATGGCATCTGACATGACATTTTTCCACATTTGTACATACTGGTGGGATGTGCTGTCACATTCAAACATGCACACAATATAACAATACAATTCAGCCAATACCATTCCCTAGTATTTCCTCTGTCCCTCCCCCTGGGTCCTTTCCTCTATTCTACTGATCTCCCTTCAGTTTTCATAATGATTCCCCTACCCCATTTTTCCCTTCTTTCTTCCTCTCTAGCTTCCATATATGAGAGAAAACAAACCCATTCTGAGTTTGGTTTATTTCACTTAACAAAATGTTCTCAAGTTCCAATTATTTTCCTGAAAATGACACAATTTCATTTTTCCTTATAGCTGAATAAAACTCCATGGTGTATATATATCACATTTTCTTGATCCATTCACCCATTGATGGACACCTAGAGTAGTTCGAGTTTGGCTATTTTGAACTGTGCTGCTGTAAACCTGAGTATGCATGTCTCATGACTTTAATTCTTTAGGATAAATACTATGGAGTGGTATAAATGGGTTATATGGTGGTTTCATGCCTAATCTTTTGAGGAACTTATATACTGATTTCCACAGTAGTCCCAAAATGATCTTTAAAAAAAAATTTGGGGGGGTGGGGGGTACTGGGGATTGAATCCAGGGGCACTCAACCACTGAGCCACATCCCCAGCCCTATTTTGTATTTTATTTAGAGACAGGGTCTCACTGAGTTGCTTAGGGCCTCGCTACGTTGCTGAGGCTGGCTTTGAACTCGCGATCCTCCTGCCTCGGCCTCCCAGGTGCTGGGATTACAGGCATGCACCACCACGCCCGGCTGAACTTTTAAAATTTTTAGTTGTAGATGGACACAATACCTTTTTTTATTTTTTTCTTTATTTTCTTTATATATTTTCATGTGGTGCTGAGAATCGAACCCAGTGCCTCACACAAGCTAGGCAAGCGTTCTACCACTGAGCTACAGCCCCAGTCCCTCAACATGACTTCTTTAAAAAAGATTTAAAAAATAATTTCAACTCTATACAGCACTGGAGTTAACTATCCCTCCACACCAGCATACCAGTGTATATAAAAACATCCCAATCACTATTATTCAATTTCCATTTTTGCTCCAAGATCAAACCAAGTACATCCTACCAGCCGGGCACAGTGGCGCACGCCTGTAATCCCAACTCAGTGAGACCCTATCTCTGAATAAAATACAAAATAGGGCTGGGGATGTGGCTTAGTGGTGGAGTGCCCCTGGGTTCAATCCCCAGTACCAAAAAAAAACAACAAAAAAAGAATCCTACCAGTTAAAAATGATCAAATTAGCTGGGTGTGGTGGTGCACACCTGTGACTCCACTGACTTGGGAAGCTGAGACAGGAGGATTGCAAACTCAAGGCCAACCCCAGCAAATCAGTGAGACATTTATCTCAAAATAAAATCTGTAAAGGGCTGGGGATATATCCAGAGCTCAAGCATCGGGGTTAGGGAGGACACAGGTGTATTTATATATATATATATACAGGTGTGTGTGTGAGTGTGTGTGTGTGTGTGTGTGTGTACTTACATCACCTCCAGCCTAATTCAGCAACTATCAAATTACAAAATAATGTGCAAACTAATTGTTCGGTGCACAATTTTCAACCCAAAAATTCATATAATTTCCTCATTATACCACTTTTACAACTTTTCTAGAAGTCATTCCCACCTTCCCTTTCCCAAGGCCAAGGTCACCACCCCTTTTCAGATCTTCATTTCTTGTCTTGTGGTCTCTGTTTGCAGTAGCTGCCTGGATTTTCCCAACTGCTATCTTTTCATCTTTAATTCACACTATACATTCTTAGACCAATATTCCTGAACAACACTGTGGTCATCAATGAACAATGGCTCCGCAAATTACCTCCAAAGTCAAACCCTGTGATTCAACTGCCATGACTGCTTGAGATCCCTCTTGAATTCCCTAAAAAACCTCTCCTAAATAAAAAACATCAGGCGTTTTCCTGTTTGTTTGCTCTTCCAACTCCCAATACCTGAAATGTCTTCCCTTCTTCTAACTTTAATCCCTTCAACTCCAAACTACTACCTGGATTGGATTTCTGGTTGTCCTAGTTTGTAACAAAAGATCAGATTTTCCTTTCCTTGACTTAGTCTCAGTTATTCTATTTATTAATTATAAAAGAAGACAAATTAATGACTCCAAGAACTGTTGTAAAGATTAAATGATTATATAGAAGCTAGAAGGTACTTACATAGTATATACAGAGTGGGTATTCAATGAATAGTATCTTAGATGAGGGAACTATTCAGATACTATTTCATCATTATTTCTAAAGCTACCTTTTTTGTATGCTTCCAGCTTCTCTTTTTGTGTTGCTAAAGGTTTTTAGGTAAGGATTACTCTGCCAAAACAAATGATGGTCTGAATGACCCAAAGGACCACTCTCTCAATGAAAACTGGAAAAAAAGATGTGGCACAAAGACAGACCAAGCATCTCCCAGCAGAGTGAAGACACTATCTCAAAAGTCTAAGTCCTAAGTGAAAATTCTGCCTAGGCAGCCTAACCTGCTGCAGTCACCATAGATCAGTCAGACAAAAGACATGACAACTCAGAGGACCCAGGTTAAGGAAGGAACCTCAAAGTACACAGAAAAAAAGGAAAAAGGAAAACAAATTAGGTAGAAAAAGAACTGCTGACTCTATGCTGCGTGGAAAGTAACAGACTGAATGGGAAGTATTTGCTTTTAGGAAAAATAAGATCTGACTTTTAATTTTGATCTCTTTACTTCCTAAATTGGCAGTTGCTTCACCTTTCACCAAACCTGTTTCTTCATAAAATGGAAATAATTTGCTTCACAGAATTATTATGATTAGGTAGGAGGCATACTTCCTAGGAATATGACAGACACTCACCTGCTCTTTTATTTTAGGACACTCTACCACTGACCTACATCCCCAGCCTTTTTTATTCTTAATTTTTAAGACAGGAGTTTGCTAAGTTGCGCAGGCTGGCCTTGAGCATTCAATTCTGCTGTCTCAGTCTCCTAAGTAGATAGATAACAGCAATGTGCCACCAAGCTCAGATGGAGAAGGTGGTTGTTTTTTTTTCAGGGCGGGGGGGGGGGATTCACTCAGGGGCATTTAACTCAGGGGTTGGCCATATCCCCAGTCCTTTTTTCAGTTTTGATTTTGAGACAGGGTGTCCCTATGTTGCTTAGGGACTGCTAAGTTGATGAGGCTGGCTTTGAACTTGAGATCCTCCTGCCTCAGCCTCCCAAGCTGCTGGGATTACAGACCTGAGCCAAAACAGTCAACAAGATGGTTAATTTTTAAATTTTCTTTAATCAGCTAACCAGTTTCTACAAGCAGCAGATCTGAAAAATTCCAAAGGATATAATCTATAACTTTTAAAAATATTTTTTAAACATCCTGAATTGGGCTGGGTCATTTTTTGGGAAACTTTTTAGAGGTGAGACAGGAAGAACGGTGCTGAGGATTGAACACAGGTCCTTTTGCATGCTAGGCAAACACTTCACCAGTAAGCTACATCCCTAGCACTTTTCACTTTTTATTTTGAGACAGAGTCTCACTAAGATGCCACAGTTCGCCTTGAATTTATGATCCTACTGCCTCAAGCTCCCAAACAGCTGGTATTACAGGGATGTGCCCAGCTCACCTGACCGTGTTTCTGCCCCCTAAGGCTTTAACCTCCAAGCTATACTTAGAAAAGGAAAAAGTAGGGAAGAACACTTGCATGCAAAGAGAAAGGCAGATGAAAGAACATAAGAGAAGATACAAGTAAATGCTACTTTAGGTACAACTGTCATTAAATCTAAGAAGAGACTGGGAATGTAGCTCAGTTGTAAAACATGTGCCTTACATGCCTGAGGTCCTGGGTTCCATCCACAGAACCACCACCACCAAAAAAAAAAAAAAAAAAAAAAAAGGAAGGAAGGAGAAAAAAATGATTAATCTAAGAAATAACAGGCCATGTAGACAAACGTTGTATATGATTAACAATGTGGCCTGGTGGTGCACACCTGTAATCCCACCATTCTGGAGGCTGAGATAGGAGGATCACAAGTTTGAGACCAGTCTGGGCAACCTGGCAAGACTTTGTCTCAAAATTAAGACAAGACAAAATAGGGGCTGGGGTTGTGGCTCAGTGGTAGAGCACTTGCCTGGCATCTGTGAGGCACTGGGTCTGATTCTCAGCACCATATATAAATAAATGAATAAAATAAAGGTCTATCAACATCTAAAAAAACCTTTTTTTAAAAAAAAGACAAAATAATGTAAAATAAAGAGTTGGAGATGTAGCTCAGTGGTAGAGCACTTGCCTAATATCTGTAAGGCCCTAGGTTCAATTCTCAGGAGAGCCAAAAACAAAATAAAAAAATAAATAGGGCTGCGGATATAGCTCAGTTGGTAGAGTGCCTGCCTCGCAAGCACAAGGCCCTGAGTTCAATCCCCAGCACCGCAAAAAAATAAAAAAATAAATAAAATAATGTGAATTCTGATATCAGCTGATTAAAATCCGAGCTCTACCACTTACTAGTGGAATAATCATGGGCAAGTCATTTATAGTATCTCAATTTTCTCATCTGCTTAACAAGCACAACAGTTCTTACACCTCTTATGATTGTAGTGAAAATTAAATAACACAGGTCATTTGCTCGATACACTCCCTAACAAATCATTACAGCAACTAAAGTATTAATATGTTACAAGAAAAAAAAATTTTTAAATATCTCATTATAAAATAACAAGAACTAAGAAATGTGCTAAGGAAGGTCTGCATAATTCAAAGCACTATGTTCCAGGTGACCAAAGCATGATACTAACATCATCAGGGAAAGATGAGAGATCCAGCTTCACTTGCTGAGATAGACTAATTCAATGTTTCTAACCTGCATGGTCTCAGAACTCCTTCACACTTAAAATCATTGAGAAACATACACAGGTTTTGCTTCAACAGGCTAATTCCATCCATATTTACATTAGAAGCTAAAAATAAGAATTTCATGTATCTATTAACTTATTCTATAATAATAAATAAACTACATTTTAACCCAAATAATAATTTTTATTTTGAAAGACAGTCAAGTGGGGGAAGGGATTTGGCACTATTTTACACTTTTGTAAAAATTTCTTTAAGGTCAAGAAAGGAAGAGAAATCTAATAGGTCAGCTGACTTCCTTTTTTTTTTTTAAAGGAACAGTTTCCGCTTTTTTTTAATTTTTATTTTTAGTTGTCGATGGAACTTTATTTATTTATTAATTTATATGTGGTGCTAAGAATCAAACCCAGTCTGTGAGGCACACATGCCAAGCAAGGCTCTACCACTGAGCCACTACTCCAGCCCGTCAGCTGACTTCTTATGTTTCTGTGTTCACTACATTGCAACGTTTTAAGTCTATGAACAAAGAAAAGAGAGCAGTATTTAAGTCTTTCCTGATTATCGTGCATTGTTTCAATATTACACCAAAACTCAGCAAATGATTTTATTCTTTTTATTTGGTTTTTGGTTTTTTTCAGTGCTAGAGATCACACCCAAGGCCTCACACATGCTAGATAAGTGCTCTACTGCTGAGCTACATTCCAGGCCAAGAAGTGATCATTTTTAAAGGTTAAAAACAATTAAGTTCCAAACCATACTAACAAACTTTTCATACACTGTTACACTGAAATTAATTGATCTATACTGCATTTTAAATGAATCTTTCACCTATGCAAGATTTAGTAGCATTACATTATCCAGGAAATATCAGTACTTGAAGTTATGCAGACTTTTCCTGACATCTCTATTTGATATCAAAAGTCCTACCTGCTAATATCACCACTGGTCTTACCAGAAAAGACTGTTAAGTACAGGGAAGCTCTTGAGGTCATGGAGGTAGACATGAGTTTCCAGTATTTTAAATTTTTGTCCCAATATTCTAATTTTTGCTTGAAAGTTATAATTTTAGTGTTGGCAACAGTTCTTGAAGAAACAGGGACATTTGTCTATTTTCAATAATGTATCTGCAAAATATCCACGTATGAATAACCACAGCCATTCTTTCAAGCAAAAAAGGATACATTTTAAAAGACCATAGTTGCACACAACTAACTTACACAAGTGGTTTCTGTTATTGGACAACTACGCTACAGAAGTGCTTTGTGCATTCTTCCCATTTTATCACACAGACTATGTGAAAATTATAAATACGCAAGGGTCAGGATTGAATTAAATGAATAGTTTATGCTGTTTCATCACAAACATTATGTGAAAGCTAAAAACTGGCTTTTGGCTTTTTTTGGAGAATGCATGTTCATGAAGAACACTAGTATTATTAGCATTATTAGTCTACCTTGGTACTACCTGGATTTGAGCTAAGATACCAGCAGTTTTACCCAACACAAATATTGATAAAATAAAAATGGAAAAACAAACGTCTGTCTTTAGTTACTAAAATAGTTCTGACTCTCTCAACATGCAGACATGATGCCCTAAGAAATCCATACACTCTCGTAAAGACTGATGCCAGGAGCTGGGGCTATAGTTCACTGGCAAAGCGCTTGCCTAGCACATGTGAGGCACTGGGTTCGATCCTTAGGACCACATAAACAAATAAAGTAAATAAAGGCATGCTATCCATCTACAACTATTAAAAATTAAAAGAAAGAAAATCTGATGCTAAGAGCAAAATTTCCAACACTCCTTTAATATGTCAAATAAAGTACCTACAAGTACAGTAAATCCAGTGGGCAGGCCAGACACACACTTCACCAAGCAAGTAAGGGCACCCCATCAATCTATCTATGCCACATTAACTCAAAAATGATCATTAAATGAGGTCATGAAAAATCCAAAAGGCTTTTCATTCACACTGACAGAAAACCACTGGGTATATAACAAATTAAATATGATTACTCATTAATGTTCTTTCTGAAAAAAAGAATTACCTGAAATGTATACGGGAATGCACCTCATTAGATCATGATTAGTAAAATTCTAAAATAAATGTAGCAATGGCAGCAGGGTGTGGTGGCACACACCAGTGATCCCAGCATCTCGCAGAGGCTAAAGCAGGAGGATTCCAAGTTTAAGGCCAGCCTTAGCAATTTAGTGACTCTGTCTCAAAAGTAAAAATGAAAAACAAATTAAAAAAATATATATATATATATGTATACATAAACAATTGTGGCTATACTTCAACAGAAAAACAGTAGTAACATCCTCTGCAGCCATTTCATGCAGGCCTAGGGGTCATATAATTCTCCTCCTTCACCTTACTCTTGGGATCTTACACCACAGGTCCTCCCCATACCTCCTCTTACTCATCTGAGTAGTTCAAATCACTGGGAAAGTGACGACCCCCTTGTCCTTCCTCTCTCCTGGTCCTCTTTTCCTTTTCTCTAGCAGTAGGTTTAAGTAGCTAAGAACCCACCACACTCGCCATCATGAGATATATGTATTGACCAGGTGCTGGAACTGATAGATCAAGCCAGGACAGCTGCTAAGTCTAGAGCTCAAGCCCTTGGAACTAGCAATCCCAGCCAACACTTAAGTTTCAAAGAACTTGAATACACTTCAACTTAAAATCCAGAATTTAACTGAAATTAATCAATTTCAGACTGTACCAAAGAGGTTTTCTACAACACTTCTAGTAACACTGACCTCCGGAGGTAGCTTATTCCAACCACTTATCAAGAGTACAAATTGGCACTCCAGCTCTTCCACTTACTACCTGTGTGATTGCCAGGACAAGTTATATTTAACATCTGTAAGCTTGTGACTCTTAAACTAGAAAATCAGGACAATAACACCATCTACTTCAAAGAATTGATGTACAGCCAAGCTCAGAGGCACATGCCTGTAATCTCAGCAGCTCAGGAGGCTGAAACAGGAGGATTCCAAGTTCAAAGCCAGCCTCACCAATTTAGCAAGGCCCTAAGTAACTTTGTGAGACCCTGTCTCAAAATAAAATATTTTTTAAAAGCACTGGGGATGTAGCTCGTAGTAAACTGCCCCAGGGTTAAATCCCAGGTACCCCCAAAAAAATAATAAATGAGTTGATGTACAATTTAAATGAAACAACTTTTTAAAGCATGTAATTCAGTACCTGGCATATAGTAGGCACACACTAAACCAATGCTAACCATAAAGACCTCTAAGAGCAATTCCTATGTTCTTTCCTACATAAATTTCAAAATGAGTATAAGATTTTATAGCTGTTAGACCAGTGACCAAAAAAAAAAAAAAAAAAAAAGAAAGAAATTTTCCCTCATATTTGAACCACATAGTGTTATATATCAGCTTATATGTATCATATATTACATTCCCATTTTAGAACATGTGACAATCAGGTTTTGGCATTTAAAAGTTTAATATACATAGTTAAATAATAGTGAAATTAAGCTTGAAAAGGTTGCAAATACTTTTCAGGGGATACTGTTTAAGGGTAACAAACTGTGACACCCTAAGTGTACCTTAACATATGACTTATCTGGGGAACAATTTGTGACAGATGAGATAATAAAATAATCATAAACCTTCACAAGGGACAAATAAAGACATTAGGGTTGGGGCTGGAGTTCTAGCTCAATGGTAGAGCGCTTGCCTCGTACCTGAGAGACACTGGGTTTGATCCTCAGCACCACATAAAAATAAATAAATCAAATAAACGTATTGTGTCCATCTACAACTAAAAAAAAAAAGACATTAGGGCTCACTAAAATCTCTGTTAAGAATGCAGGGCTGGGGTTATGGCTCAGTGGTAGAGCACTTGCCTAGCACGTGTGAGGCACTGGGTTCGATTCTCACCACCGCATATAAATAAAAATAAAGATGTGTGAACAACTGACAAATGTTTAAAAAAAAAAAAAAAAAGACTACAAATATATCAAGTTGGGTAGAGTGGCTGTAACCCCAACAACTAAGTAGGCTGTGGCAGGAGGATCTCAAGTTCAAGGACAGCCTCAGCAACTTAGTGAGACCCTGCCTCAAAATTTTTTTAAAAAGGGCTGAGGATGCCTAGAGCACTTGCCTTGCATGTGTGAAATCCGGGGTTCAATCATTCTCAGTACCAAAAAAAATTTTTAAAGGATGCAAACACAACAAAGCTGAGTGGTGTGTGCATAATTCTCTATAATTTTCTATAGTTCTCTATAATTTTCTACATACATTAAATATTTCATTAAAAGAGGAACCACTTGTGGGAAAGAATGACAAGAAACTCTTGAGTAACTTAATTTGGAAATAAAATTGTAAAAATACAGTTCACCTCTACCTCACAAATTTACATATCCAACTGTAACAGATACTTTTTTAAATCTTGTATTTCTTCTTGATGGTTTACCTCTATATAAGAAAAGTGTAAGACAAGGGCAAGAGCCAGGTGCTGTTATCCCAGCAGCTAGGAAGGCTAGACTGGAGGATTGCAAGTTCAAAGCCAGCCTCGCCAACTTCGCAAGACCCTGGGCAACTTAATGAGACCCTATCTCAAAATAAAAATTAAAAAATAAAAAGGGCTGGGGATGTAGCTTAGTGGTAAAGTGCCCCAAGTTCAATCCCCAGTGCTGGAAACAAACAATCTGACACTGGTGAAAGATGCTTACATTTCATAGATTAATATCAAGCACAACAAAAAGCTGAATGAAATACAATCATATAAAAAGAATTTTTTTCTCTTTGTGTGTGTGTACACACATGTGGTGTTGGGCTTGAACCCAGTGCCTGGCCTGTTGCTAGGCAAGCACAGTGACACTGAGGTCCATCCCCAGCCCTGTTTATTTTCACTGTTTATTTTAAAACAACTGAGGAAAATTTTACCAAGACCAAGTCTTGCACTGCAGCACCTAGATACAACAGGGTACTTACTTTATGCAAATTAATAATAGAAAAAGCTTTCTTTAATTTCCATTTTTCATGAAATTGGATTGCAAGAAATTGGATTTTTCTTTTCCTGTTTATTTTCAAATAAGGAAGGAAAACGCTCAAAGTGATACAGTTGCTGCTGCACGGAGCATGGACAATGGAACTGGGGTGAGGAGAGAACGGGTTAGTGCAGGCCTCGCAGGCCTCACAGGCCTGCACACCGGCTCTGAGGATGAAAGCATTCTTTGTCCTTCTGGTCAATGCACGGCCTTTCAGTGTCCCTGTATATAATTTTTTTTTTATTTTTTATTTTTTATTTTTTTTTTAAGCAAAAGAAGTGGGAGGATGGGGAGTTCTGTTTCTTTAGGGGATATCTCCTCAGCTGTCTGGCTACAATAAGGACGAAGGTCACATAGACACAGAAAAGCTTTCCAAGCATGCCACTGCTGGGCCTTTGTCTACAAATGCAGACCAGCAAGAAGGCCTCATGTATCCTGCTTACATTACCATCATATTCACTATTAAACAAAATTCCAGGAATTGCATTTCTATTTCATATTGATCCCTGCAATCTAGTTCATTTAGAAAGCTACACAGCCTTTTGTCTTCCAATCTGGACTCCAGGAATGATAATACCTCTATTTTGAGTGAGAAGACATTAGAAAAGATTAAAATTAAGAAAACCATTTCATTTCTCTGTTCAGGCGTTCTTCAAAAGGCCACAAAACCAAATAAGATTCTCTAACAAAACTACAGTTCAATGTTTTATTAAGCATTTTATTGAGACCTCCCATCTCAGTAGGTACGCTCTGAACACAGTAAACTTCTGGGTGTGGATCACACTTCCCTCACTGCCTTAACTTCACCAAGTAAAATAAGTTAGCGAAGGGGCTGAGAGGTTAACAAAATCTGATGGATAATCCATTGTGCAATTAAATATGAAGCTACAATTAGCATTAGGCATCATCTCTTTTGAAGTTTTAAACAAAATAAGGTTCATTTCTCCAGTATTAAAAGTAAAAATAACAAATGTTAACTGGCTTTATACATATAAAACATGTAAAAAGAGTGTGCATCATGTATGATTACATGAATGGTATGAATCTACTTTGTGCACAACCACAGAAATGAAAAGTCGTACCCCATTTGTATACAATGAATCAAAATGCAAAAAAAAAAAAAGCAGCCTGTAAAAATTCTCAAAGATTTTAAAAAAATGAGTGTGTATACATGCGCATGGGTGTATGTAGAGAAAGAGAGAATATGTTGCCATTACTGGAAACTTTAAATTCTAATTCCATGCCTAAAAGTTTATGTTTGTATATGGCTGACTTTTTGCAGACCTATATTTAAATTCACTTATGAGACAAATCAGATTGCAAATACATTAACGGACACTTATTCAGAAAGTTAGCAAGATGTTTGCTAATTAGAAATTTTACTATAACACTTAAGAATTATTGAATGGGAATGAAATTATACAGTAAGAGATTTGGAAGAGGTCCTGGAAAATAATCATATAAATTGAAATGTTTGATTAACTGAACAGGGTTAAAAAGACTCAAATTAAGTAACTTGCCAAAGTTCACAAAGCTAAATTTTCTTTCTCTTGACAGTAATAAAAAATCAATTTTATGTATGTTTTTCAACTTCACTTTTTTACTATGTCATGATTCACAAATGAATAAATTTCCTATTCACTCCCAAAGGAATGGCTTCTGGAAACCATACTACTTGTAAAATAAAACTATTTCATGAGAATAAAAAATATATTAAAGAATGTCAGTTATCTTTATTTGGTTAAAAAAAAAAATAACCATTATGTACTTTGAAGATAGGAGAAACAAAATTACATCCACAACCTAAGTACCATTTGATTACTACTAAGGAAAAACTCCACTTAATACAGAGAATATAAACAAGAAAGGACCAGTTCAGAAGGATGTAAGATAGAAAGTACTTTCCATAATCCAACCTTATTCTCACAAAAGTAACCACTGTTCAGTTTCTTACGCATCTTTCCAGAAATTTTCTATACATATGCATATGGTTTTTCTTTTTTTTTTTTTTTTTTTTTTTTTTGGTAATGTGGTGCTGAGAATCAAACTCAGTGCCTTACATGTGCTAGGCAAGCGCTCTACCACTGAGCTACAACCCCAGCCCTGGTATCATTTTTAACAACGTTGAAAAACTGCTTCTAGAATTTGTGATCATGACTTTCCTAAAATTATCTAAAAGGTCAGATCATTATAGATTTAAGAAAGGAGAAGAAAATTTCTGAAATATGGGTAATTCACAATTATGAAAATATAATGAATACTGTTAGGTAAAAGTCATTATAAAATAGAAAATAAATGCACGAAAGTGGGATGTTGGTTTGGATTTGTTTGTTTGGTACCAGGGAGTGAACCGGGGGCGATTAACCCCTGAGCCACATTTTCAGCCCCTCCCTCTTTTGTTTTTTGGAGACAGGGTAGGGCCTTGCCAAGTTGCTGAGGCTGGCTTTAAACTCACAATCCTCCTGCCTCAGTCTCCCAAACTGCTGGGATTATGGGCATGCGCCACCACACCTGGCCCAGTCTGCTTAAGAATATAATTTTACAGATTAGGAAACTAAGCTTGGTGGTGGACCCTGGATTCTAGCTGAAGTCTGATTTTAAAGTGCACATTCTTGCTTTTGTACAGAAATTCAGGTTGGGTTACATCAGTTGTTGAGGTTCATGTCCAGTACCATAGTCTTTCTACACATTTAAAACAGGCATCTTGAACTGGGTGCAGAGGTGTGCACCTGAAGCCCCGGCTCCTCTGAGCATTCTCCCTCTCGCTCCCCACCTTCTCTCTCCCTACTCCCACTGCATACACACATTTTATGATAGATGTGTGTTTTTTATATACAAAGCAAATTAACATATCTACTTTTACTCTAGAAAATTTCCAGTAATGACAACATATCTCCCCAACACTCCATACTGACAACATACACATTTTACATGCTATATATATAAAGCAAATCAGCATTTCCATTTTTACTTAAGGAAGATCACTTGAGCCCAGGAGTTTGATGCCAGCCTAGGCAATAAAGTGAGAGCCCTGTCTCTAAAAATGAACAAAAACTGGTATCTTGGATTTAAACCTCTGGGACATATTTAATGAAGACTATGCATAGTGTTTTACATTTTTATTTGTTAATTTTTTTTCACTGGGACCTGGAGTGCTATTGTTAGTTTATGACTTAAGTTTATTTATAAGAAGCAATTACTGGACTAAAACAAACTTAATAAGATATAATTAAAAGGAAATAGGTGAAATGAAGATGGACTAGATTGAGAAATAATTATGAAGATTAAAAGATTAAACAATTTGTCAAAATGACAGCATCATTTCCCTAATATGTGTATTTAAAGTGACTGCACTGCGTGAAAACAAATGCAAAACATGATCTTTGCAGACAGAACATTAGACCACAGCACCCTGCTAACACTGTGGGGATGTGTGCTAAATTTTAAGAAATATGAAAACTCAGCATTGAGCCTAGTACATGATCTAAAGTAAAATACCACCTAGCGGACTTTCACCTCTCCACTTGACCTTAAAACATACCACAACCCTCAAAAATGGGAGGGGAAACCCTCAGGTTCTTTCACAGGTCGAGAAAGGTTAACGTACACATATGTGGTAGCTAAGATCCCATGTAAAAGAACCCGAAGGTTTCACATTCTAAAACTTTGGAAGTCTAGACAGGTGAGGTAGTACACACCTGTAATCCCAGCAACTCGGGAGGCTGAGGCAGGAGAATCTCAAGTTCAAGGCCAGCCTCAACAATTTAGTAGGGTCCTAACCAACTTAGCAAGACCCTATCTCAAAATAAAAAAGAAGCTGGGTGCGGTGGCGCACGCCTGTAATCCTAGCACTTGGGAGGCTGAGGCAGGAGGATCCCGAGTTCAAAGCCAGCCTCAGCAACTTAGCAAGGCCCTAAGCAACTCAGTGAGACCCTGCCTCTAAGTAAAATACAAAATAGGGCTGGAGGATGTGGCTCAGTGGTTGAGTGCCCCTGGGTTCAATCCCCAGTAACAAAAAAGTAAAATAAAATAAATAAAAAAGGGCTGGGGATGTGGTTCACTGTTTCAGTACCCCTGGGTTCAATCCCCTATACAAAAAAAAAAAAAAAAAAATCAAAGGCTAATTGCTCTACCTCAATCTGCTCTACTGAAAAAGGGAATGCTGGAAGAGATAGGGAGAGATGTTGCTTTGGAGAAGAGCTTCCCAGTCTAAGCACAGCATTAGGAAGGTGTGGGGGTTTAAAAAGCAAACACTGCAACAATAGCAGACCTCTACTGATTACTCCCTGTAAAGTGGGCTCCACGCAAAGCATGTACATGCATCTGTCACTTAAGACTCAAAACAATTTGTAGTCAAGGGTGATGGCACATGCCTATAATCGCCCTCAACTCCGGAGGCTGATACAAGAGGATCACAAGTTCAAGGCCAGACTCAGCAATTTAGCAAGGCCCTAAGCAACTCAGCAAGACCCTGTACCAAAATTAAAAGGGCTGGGGAATGTGGCCCAGCACTTAATCACTCCTGGGTTCAATCCCGGTACCAAAATAAAAAGAAAGCCTGTAAGGTAGGTTCTATTATTAAACCCATTTCACACTTTTAGGAAGCTAAGGAAAATACAGGTTAGGTAACTCTCCCAAGAACACACAGCTAGTGAGAATCAGAGCACAGACTGAAAAAACCCAGGTCGTCTGAGCTCCACTTCCAATGACGCTTATGGCCACCATCCTCTATTTTCCCTCCTAGAGTGTATTCATGTATATGTGAACAATAAATTTGCAGATGGAAAAAAACTTAAACATTGCAATATTTCAGTTTAAGGATAAAAGTTTAGATGAACTCCTAATAATGTACTTCCACTGCAGTATATTCCTACCATACTAACTAACCCTCAAACGAACATTTTTCAAGAATGAAAAACCCCTTCATTAAAAAAAAAAGTAAATTGTAATTACTAAACAAAAACAAGAAGCCTAATGATTTCTATCCTCTCATATATTGGGAAAACAAAATATTAAATAACTAATTCATATTAGGGAAGGGAAAAGAAGAATGACTTTTTCTTTTTACATATTACAAATTAATTAGAAAATTAGTCACAAATTTAAACCTAATGTTTTTTTAAATAAATATCTCATTTTTTAACATGCTTTCACACATCTAATATTTTAATACTTTCAGCAGTTAGCACAAATGAAAAACAAACTTCCTGTTAGGTCAAACCATAGAATTTTTTCAGTTTGGGCTAATTCAGATTCAGCTGTAATTCAATTACTACAGTCCAGGCCAACAATATTGAGCACTCCCACGGAAGAAAATAACACAATTTAAATGTGTGAAAAACTTCTTTCCAGTGCATTTAACACATCAGCTGGGGGCTTAGTCTGCCAGTTTGCATAACACGTGTGAATGATGTGCAAGTGCGGGGACTAGTAGCAATGCTGTTTCACACAGCTACAGGTCCAGGCTCAGGCAAGACTGGAGCCTCGATGACTGCAGAGCCAAAATCACGTATGGAGGTAAAACTGCACAGGGGGAAACTCGAAAGTCAACATAGGAAACCACATGGATAACATAATCCTATTCCAATTTAAGAAGAAAACTCTCTGGCAGGGCACAGTGGTGAACATCTGTAATCCCAGAGACTCGGAGTCTGAGGTAGGAGGATCACAAGCTCAAGGGCAGCCTTAGAAACTTAGCAAGAACATGTCTCAAAAAAATAAAAATTTTTTTTAAGGGCTGGGGATGTGGCTCAGTTGTGAAGTGCCCCTGAAGTCAATCCCCAGTACTAAAAACAAAGAAACAAATAAAATAAATAACCCTCTGGAAAATGCTGTTCCATGTAATGAGCAGGCTTTTTTTTTTTTAATCTTCTCCATATTCTCTTACTGGCAAATTATCAAGGTGTTTAATGGCTGTTAAGACATCTATCTGATACAGTGACATGCTTAAATAACACAAGATTAAAAACTGAGAAATGGGGGGATACAATCAAAAAGAAAGGAACTGCAGGGTACGGCAGCACACAACTACAGTCCCAGCTACCTGGTAATCAAAGGCAGGAGACAGGAGTTTGAAGCCACTGGGCCAACACAGTGAGATGCCTTTAGTACCTATACTGAAGTAAATCAGAGCGTTCAAGCCAATTTGGCTTAAAATTTACTGGTATTATGATGAAAAGGTAGGGGGAGAGAAGACTTAAATTATCCCAGGAAACATTTTAAATAGCAGAAAACAAACATCTGCAGAAAAAGTTCGTTCACAAATTATAATCAAGCAAAATTCTATCAAATAGATCCCATGAAAAACACAGAAATACTATTCAGTGGAGAGCTAGTGAACCAGATACTCTATTATGTAAATTTAAAGGCTAAGCTTCAAATTGCTTCTATAGAATGCCAACTCCCCAAGGCAAGAACAAAGGCAGAGAGGCCAGATTGTCTGGGGTAGTCAGCGGCCTTCAGGGGGCTGGGGGAAACTTGAAGAAGTCAGAATTCTTCAGAAATCTGAAATCTTCTCAGATTATTCCACCCAAAATATCTCAGGGTGTTGGTTTTTAAATTTTTCTATACAATCTTTTTTAAAGGAAGCATACAAATAAATGGGCATTTCTTTTGGCCTGACAACAAAATACATTTCTAAATAGTTAAATAGCATAATTTACTGAGTAAGATTAAAACTAACCATTTTAAAATGGTTAAATAAAGGCCTTCATTTTTGCAAAAACAAATGCTAAAGAACATGCTTCTTAACTGTTAATCAAGAAAAGTAAAAGTTTAATATTTCAATCATGTTTTCTGATTACCCTTCTTTAACACCAAGTCTCAAGAAACAAATTTCACAAATCCTCACCTGAACTGACTCTGTCCCCAAATTACAAAAAAGAAGAAAGAAAAAGTAAACAGACAGTAGCAGCTACTACAATGGTATGAACTGAGAGGCAAAAAAAATATTTTAACTATATATCCACTGAAAGCAATTGACTTCTCAATAACTATGTAACTATTACAATGCTAATGCACAAAAAGATCAAATCTGAGTTTTATATGTGGAGTATATGTGGATAAAAGAGAAAACACCTAGAGAATACACTCACCTTCCCTTTACAATAAAACATGACAGGACAGTTCTTCACTCCTAGAGAACTGAGCTCTTAGTAAATAAATACTTCCATAATTACAGATCTTTAACTAACAAGTTTACTTAATGGTAACGCAACTCTAAAGTTAACATTTTAGTGTATCAGAGTACATTAACATATTTAAGCAATTTTCAGATTAATGTGAGAAAACTAAATCACTATTTTTAGTTAAGATAATCCTTGATATTTAGAGAAATATAAGTGCATTAGTTACTCAAGCCCAAGTTATCCCTGTAACCAGTATGACACAAATTTCCCAGTGATACTAACACTTAAACTTTTACAAGTCACAAGTTTATTTCAAAATGGAAAAATGAACCACACATATCCTGATGACCTTCCAGGAGTTAGCACATTCCAACAAAATCATTCAACTGCTGACAATGTTACTGTGAAACAAAAACAGGGAAGGCCTAGAAACAGTGTTTAAAACACAGCTGAAACAATGACTTCACTTTTTCAATGACAAAGCCTTTACCAGAGTTTGATTGTTCTGTCCTCTAATACAGTAACTAACACTATTAAGCACTTACTGTACCTGTTTCTGTTCTATGCACATTAATTCATTCACAGTAAACCAAGGAGAAAAGTTCTATTATTTAGCCCCATTTCAGAATGAAAATATAGGCCCAGAAAAGGCAAAAAAAAAAAAAAAACAAAAAAAGTCAAAAAAAAACCCAAGGCGTTATTGAAAGTTACTTTGACTCGAGTCCATATTCAACCACAGTATTCTACTGCATTTATATAAAGTACTGAGTCTGAATCTTAAGAGATTTAAATAAGCAAACATACCAAGATTAGGGAAACAGGCATCAGGTATCAAAGATATTAGCAGAGAGACAGCTGGAGGTCAACTGATGAAATAGCTGAGTCTGCCCTTGGAAATCTCATTTCTGTATTCTAGTCTACTGTGCCTCACTGGGTGGGGCTCCCCTCTCCTTCCTTCTCAGTCATGGGTGCTTTTAGCACCACTAAAAATGAAAAAAGACTTAATCACAATTAATATATCCTAATAAGTGACAAGGAATAGTTTAGACTTTTCATCACAAAAAATTTTTAAGTTCCAAGAAAAATGGTTTTTTTGTTTTTATTTTTTTTTTTGGTACAGGGTAGTCAACCAGTAGTGCTTAAACACTGAGCAACTCCCCAGCCCTTTTTTTTTTTATTTAACACAAGGTCTCACTAAGTGATTTAGGGCCTCACTAAATTGCTAAGACTGGCCTCAAACTTGTAATCCTTCTGCCTCAGCCTCCCAAGTCATTGGGATTCTAAGTGTATGCCACCATGCCCAACCAAAGAAAAATGTTCTAAAAGAACAATTTTAAATGCTATCTAGAAAACTGAACAAATACCTTGGAAGAAAATGGTATACCTTGGAAGAAATGTTCTGATACTTACAGAACAATACATGATAAAATAGTTTAATGAAATATTACAGAATCTAGGTGGTAGGCATACATGAAATCAGAGTACCCTTATAAAATAAATATCATTTCTGTACTCTAAACCCTTCAATGATTTTCCACCTCACTCAGAATAAAACTCAAAATGATTTATTATTTTCTACAGGGACCTAAATGAACTTGCCCGACTACTTCTGTGACCTTATCCTGACCTAAACTGGCCTTCTTTACTGCTTCAAATGTTATGCACAAAGGACAGCCTCAGAGACTCTTCATTTTCTCTTTCCTTTGACTCAGACATTCTACACCAGATACTTACATATCCCCTCAAATCTCCACCGCCTTCATTTCTCACTGAAATTTCCTCTTTAAAAAAAACAGCCTCCGGGTCTGGGGCTGTAGCCGTAGCTCAGTGGCAGAGCACTTGCCTAGCATATGTGAGTCATTGGGTTCGATCTTTAGCACCACATAAAAATAAATAAATAAAATAAAGGCATGCTGTCCATACACAACTACAAAAAAAAATTTTTTTTAGTCTTCATGCTTGCTGGGCACGGTGGCACACGCCTTTAATCCCAGCACTTGGGAGGCTGAGAGGAAGATCTCAAGTTCAAAGCCAACCTCAGCGGTCAAATGCCCCTGGGTTCAATTCCCAGTACAATCAATCAATCAATCAATCAATAGTCTTCATGCTTGAGCAGAGTGGTGTACCTACAATTCCAGCTACTTAGGAGGCTGAGACACCAGGATCACAAGTTCCAGGCCAACCTGGACAACTTAAGGAGACCCTGTCTCAAAATAAAAATTAAATCCAGCACAGTACAGTGGTGGAGTGCCCCAGGTTCATTCCCCAGTACTGCAAAAGAATGAATGAATGAATGTGGGGATGTAGCTCAGCAGTATAGTGCCCCTGGGGTTAATCCCCAGTACTGGGATGGGGGTGGGAAGGTAAGCCTTCCTTCATCATGCTACATAAAGTAACAAATCCCTCCAACTTCCAATCATTCTCTGTGGCCTCACTCTGCATTATTTTTCCACACAGCACTTAACCCCATCTGACGCTGTATGTTTAGGTACTATCTTTCTACTCCAACACAAGTTTCATGATAAAAGGGTTGGTTTGTATACCATTTTACATACTTAGCTCTTAATACAACACGCAGGCCAGGCATGGTGGCACATGCCTGTAATCCCAGCATCTCAGGAGGTTGAAGCAGGAGCATCACAAGTTCGAGATCAGTCTCAGAAACTTACCAAGGCCCAAAGCAACTTAGTGAGACTCTGTCTCAAAATAAAAAATTTCACAAGGGCTCAGAAATGGGGCTCAGTGATAAAGCACCTCTGGGAGGGAGGTGCATGCATACAATGAACATTTGTTGAATAAATGAACAAATGAATAAATTCTTTAATTCCTATGCACAAAGCCATCGTGCACTCCTGGCAATATTATGTTAAGGGCTGTTTTGAGGGACTCTGGGATTTTCAAAACAGCAACTATCTCAAAGGCAATCAGTCCTACAGCTCATCTCTCACTGCACTGCCACCAGACACAACATGCCTTCCTCGCTGAGCCTCCTTACTTCTAGCTTCAATTTAACCTGAGACATCAGGGGTTCTTCTTCTCAACACTTAGAAGCCACTATAGGGTTATAAACTGGACTAATTTCAATATTCCTGTGTCTCAGGGAATAGTGAGGAGTGAAGAGAGGGAGGGAATGGGAACAGCAGGTCAATGGAGCAGTCAGAACATATCAACTAAATTCACCATCTCACACGGGTAGTTTGTGGCACCCCAAAAGAATTACAATAACAACAAAGATCACTGACCACAGAACACTATACAAATAAAATAGCAATGAAAAAGTATGAAATATTAAAAGAATGACCAAAATATGACATAGATACAGACAACATATGCTGTTGGAAAGACACCAACAGATCTGCCCTGCAGGTAGCCATAAACCTTGGATTGATAAAAATGCAGTATCTGCAACGCACAACAAAATGAACCATAGTAAAACATGTCTATGTCTATGCTCAAGATAGATGCCTTACACATTACACAATGCACCCCACCAGATCTACCAGTTAAAGTGAAAAAAATTTTTTCTTCCTGTATTTAAAATGTACTTTTGGGGGATGGTGCTAAGAGTGATGAATGCGTGATATGCACAAGGCCCTGACACCAAAAAATTTTAAAAAGTGGAACCCATGAAAATGAATTTATTAAAAGTCTGAACACTGTCAGTCATATGACTTTGCTTTAATCATTACAGAGTTCAGATCGAGGGCTGGGTTTGTGGCTCAGTGGTAGAGCACTTGCCTAGCACATGTGAGGTACTGGGTTTGATCCTCGGCACCACATGAAAAAAAAAATAAAAAGAACAATTTAAAAAATAAAAAACTAAAAAAAATAAGTTCAGATCCAAAACTTCAATCCATACACAGAAACCATCCCAGGTCTTTGGAATTCATTTCTATAGAACACTCACGATCTACCTATCTACTTAGTTGTTGTTGTTGTTGTTGTTGTTGTTGTTTCTCTTTTACTTGAGGTCAAACCATTTTACTGAGGGTCTTGGGGAAGGAGCTGAAGAAGAACTAGAAAGGCCAATGAAATCTAGCTCTCTAAGAAGGGCCCTAAAACTGTATGGTTATGTTTTAATCCCTATTCTTATTTTCTTTTCCCCTTGATTTCCTAATCTAGCTTATTTTTTTAACCTAGTATTTCAAATATTTTTGTAATTCCTCTTGAAATTATTACAACTTTTTGAGTCCTCCTGGGAATAAAGTTTGACAGAGATTAATTTAATTCTAAAGGTTATTACTCGATTTATTTCTGCTTAAGATATAGAAAGTTACAAAAACATCAGAACCCACTTTAAAAGGTGAAAAGGCCACATAACCTAAAACATCCTAACTTTTCTTCAGTCCATCAGAGAGCTAAAGTTGCAAGGCGACCAAACGAACTGAATTCCAAAGAGGGATCAGGTCTCCCAATAAAGGAGAGAACATACATGAGAGATCATGAGAAAAAGAATGGTAATGCAGCAGTAAGAAGAATATATGCCTAAAGTTTAATAAATACCTAAAAGCTAAGTGTGAGCTATCATTTTCCCACCAACAGGTGCCCCGCCCCCCAACACACACACATCAGGAATCTAACCTTCACTTGCAAGCTCTTTAAAAGGTCTCTACAGGTGCTCAAGAGAGAGACAGGGTTCATAGCAGAAGAATAAAGAGTCCCACTGGATGGAACAGGAATGCAGGAGTGATCCGCAATAGCTGGGAACAGGCACAAGGGCCCCTATAACTCCTCAGCTTCTTTTCTTCTATGACGTACAGCCTTCAGGCCACAGGAGAAAGGGCAGCAAACCTTGTCTCCCCTAAGACATCAGCAAAAATCTGTTGCCAGGATAAGGAGATAACAAATGCTTCTGCCCCTGCCTGTTAAGGCGGAAACTACACTGATATAGCAAACACAGGTCTCCTACACTGGGCAAGGGGTAGGAAAATTCCAACCAGAACAATCACAAATACAATATAATCACTGGCTGCAACAGGGAGGAGTGGGAACACAGACAAAACCACACTTCCGAGGCCTCTACTTCTGAAATAAGATGAGGGCTGGATCAGGAAAACTGCCTCCTCCATGATCCTTGCACAAAGTAGCAAGCAATGAAATTCTATCACTGGGGTAAAGCAGCCACCAGTAAGATTCCAGAGCTTGTGGTATACTAAAAGTAACCATAACAACACACAAAACTACCTCACCTCATGACTTGATACCCTACACTAACAACCCAAAAGAAATGTGCCCATCTCTAAGCCCACCATACTATTTCTTCTATGCAATGTTCAACACTTACTCTAAACTTAGAAAACACAAAAAGAGAACAACCTGAATTGAAAGGGAAAAAAAAAAATCAATACAACTAGACTCTGGATAACCCACATGCTAGACGGGGATTTTTAATTTTTTTTTTTTTCCCCCAGACAGTCTTGCTAAATTGCTGAGGCTGGCCTTGAACTTGCAATTCTCCTGCCTCAGCCTCCAGAAGTCACTGGGATTACAGGAGTGCACCACCACACCCAGCAAGGGATTTTAATTATTATTATTAATATGTTAATGGACTTCACGAAAAAAGTGGACAACATATATGAATAGATGGGTAATTTCATCAAGGAGATGGAAAATATTTGTAAAAGTTAAATACAAAGGCTAGAAATAAAAAAATACAATGTAAACAGACTAGACTCAGCTAAGGAAAAAATCAATGAAACTAAAGATACATGAAGATACATGAATAGAAATTATCCAAACTGGAAACAGAGAGAAAAGAAAAGAGGGAGAGGGGAATCCACTGACATTTCAAAGTAACAATGGTCTAACTGCATGGAACTGGAGCTGCAGGAGGAGGAAAAAAAAAGGTTAGGACAAAAATACTGGAAAGATGATGCCCTGGAATTTAACAGAAATAATGAGAGACATCAAATCAAGTTAGAGAAACTCCAAGCAGGACAAGAATAAACCAGCCAACAAACACGGCCTGACACATCACAGTCAAGCAGCCAGGGGAAAGGATTACATACATAAAGTACAAAGGTGAGAATCGTCAGATGCTAAGCAAGCCAGAAGACAATCCCCTTTTTCACTGCTTCAAAATAATTAAAGAAAAAAAAACTGTCAATCTAGAATTTTATGTGCCGGGAAAAGGCAGGCAATATAAAGATCACTAACATTAAATGTTCTCCATGCCAAACTGAATATCGATAGTTCTCTTCAAAACTAACTCAGTAAATGCAATAAAAAGTGCTTTTATCTTGGAAATAAGGTTAAAATACTGAGCAGTCCAAACATTTTCCTTAATATTCAAAACCCTTCTAAAAACCTTCCTGTTAATTCTGATTCTTCTTGTCCAATCAATAGCTTCAAATATTATAGAAGTGAAGCAATTAAAAGAAAATAGCCGGTTGCAATGGCACACACGTGTAATCCCAGCGGCTCAGGAGGCTGAAGCAGGAGGAATGAGAGTTCAAAGTCAGCCTCAGCTACAGGGAGGTGATAAGCAACTCAGTGAGACCCTGTCTCTAAATAAAATATACAAACTAAGGTTGGGGATGTGGCTCAGTGGTCAAGTACCCATGAGTTCAATCCCCAGTATAAAAAAAAAAAAAAGTTTTTCTATTAGATGTATAATTCTGCATCTCCCTAAACACAATTTTAAATTCCATGCAAAACATAATCATCATCATGCCATCAATTATAGATTCTTAGAAGGACAAATATCCCAGCACATAAACCAAAGCAATGCACTAACTCCATTCATGGCATGCAAATGCCTTTTTAACAGTGAAGAGTGTAACCTGTTTTCATCATCTACACAATGAGGTCTATAATACCTGCCTATTCAAGCCATCCTTATTAAAAGTAAATGAGATTAAAAAAAAAAATTCCACATGCCCAGCTTTCTTTTTACTTTTTAATGTGGCTACCAAAAAAATCTAAAATTCAGCCAGGAGCTGTGGCAAATGCCTGTAATCCCAGTGACTCAGGAGGTTGAGGCAGGAAGATCACAAATTCAATGTCAGCCTGGGCAATTTAGTAAAACCTTATCTCTAAATAAAAAAGGATGGGGATGGAGCTTAGTAACAGATGGTTCTGGGTTCAATCCCAGTACTGTAAACAAAATACTAATAACAATAACAAGAAGAAGAAGAAGGAGGAGGAGGAGGAGGAAATCAGAAATTGTATGGGTGGTTCACACTCTTATTTCTACTGAACATCATTATCTATGAAAAATTAAAACTGTTCATAATATCTCAGAAGTATTCAAAAGGTATCATTAGCTAAATGTGACGCTTACATTCAAACCTCAAAACTAAACATTAGTTAAACTAATCTGTAACTAAATCCAAGTTTAATCATTTTAAAAACTGAACATTAAAAAAAGATCTATGTTGTCAGAATTCTAATTACCTAGGGCAGATATTTATGGAATGACAATGACATTCACTAACCTAACAAATTAAAACCCCAAAACTCTACTTTCTAGATTACAATGCAGTACAATGGTTCTCTTTCCTTTTTCACTGAATTAAAACTACAAACAGCACAGGGCACCACAATTCACCAAATCAGACCACACTTCAAAACCCAAACTCTTCATACAAGAAATACAAAGGCATAAACTTCACAACCAAAACCAAGATTCTTTCTGGCAAGCATGGTGGCACAAGCCTGTAATCCCAGCGAATCGGGGAGGCTGAGGCAGGAGGATCCCAAGTTCAAAGCCAGCCTCAGCAACTTAGCAAGGCCCTAAGCAACTTAGCAAGGCCCTAAGCAACTCAGTGAGACCCTGTCTCTAAATAAAATACAAAATAGGGCTGGGGATGTGGCTTAATGGTGGAGTGCCCCTGAGTTCAATCCCCAGTTCCAAAAAAGAAAAAAAAGATTCTTCCTGATTAATGCAATCCATTTAAATTGTCTGTAAGTGGACAGATGTGTAACATCTTTCCCCTGGGGCTAGAAGTCAAACCTCTAGTTCTTACATGACTAAAGAATAATTATGAAAATTCATTAGGTACATGCAATCACACTGACCTAACTACCTTCAGAGTTATCAGAAGGAAAAGAAGGACCAAAAGTAATAACAAAAACTGCACAAATTCACTCTAAGCAAAAAAGAGAGACCTCCTATGCTCTCCTTCCCCAAGTCAAAGTGGTTTACAAGGCTGAAAGGTTCTGAAAAGGTTGAAACCAAAGGGGCTATAAATGAATCTGACTCAGCATTCCCTCATCTTTAGAACCCAGAGAGGTCAGGCCTAAAGATGCTACGAAGAAATGTTATTCTTCAACTCAATATTCTTATACATGTAAAATACCAAAGCCCTGGCAATTGGACCCCAAAGATCTCTGCAGTCTGTATGCCTAAGCCACAGAAGCAAGGCAGTCTCTCTGCCACTACTTGACAAAACAAAAAGCTATTTGAAGGTTAGATATGGCCTTAGAAAAAAAGCAGAAAAATGCCATTACTCAGCTACTCAGGAGGCTAAGGCAGGAGCACTGTTTAAGGCCAGGAGTTGAAGGCCAGCCTGGGCATCAGAGTAAGACCCTGAATTTAAAAAAAAAAAAGTCACTGCTGATCCTAAATAGTGTACAAATAATAATGTCCAAGTGCTTCTATATCCTTTGGTGACAGGGTAACACGAAGAAAGACTCAAGGTGTATATAATATAAGGGGGTACTTTAAAACCAAGCTTCTTTTGACTTAAGAGCTCCTCCCTCCCCACTAACCACCCAGCCCCATGTGACAGACACTCAGTTTTGGGTTAGGTACAAATCCATAGGTAGCTATGTTCCCATAGAGCCCTATGCTTTTCTTTCATTAACTATCACACTACATTGCAAGTATCTCTTTAATCTTCCATCTCCCTTACCATACTGACAACCCCAATCATCTCTGGCACCTAATATCAGGTTTTACTGCTTACTGTTCAAGAAATATTTGCTAATTAAACAGGATAAAAGAGCTATGTTGTCCAATATGGCAGCCACCAGCTACATGTAGTTATTTAAATATAAATTTAAATTAATTAAATAAAATTTATAAGCCAGGTTCAGTGGTATGAGTCTGTACTAAATCTCAACTACTTGGGAGGCTAAGGCAAGAGGATCATTTGAGCTCAGGAGTTCAACCCCAGTCTTGACAACATAGTGAGACTCCATATCTACAATAAAATAAAAATTATCTAGTTTCTCAATCATACTTACCAAAAATGGTTACCACCACAAATGATAGGTGGCTACTATATAGGACAGTGTGTAGTTATAAAATGTTTTTATCTTCACAGAAAGTTACAATGGACAGTACTGGTATGGACTGACTCCTGATCTTAGAGGTAACTGAATGACCAACTAGTTCATAATTTTTCCCTAACAGATTGTTCTAAGAGAAAAAGTGGAAATAAAAATGCTTAAAATATCCTCAAATCCCAATAAGCAATATAATCAAACTAAAAATTTTCATGTGAAAGATGTTTTCTGACCTTAATTTTTTTCTGACAATTTGTTATCACTTAGAATTGCTTGGTTACTAACTCCCTCCCCGCACATATTTTCCTATTGTGCCTAGACAAAATCATTAGTAACAAAAAGGAACAGTGTTTATTCCTAAAAGATGGGAAAAGGGATATGGCGCTATTTCTGCCCTAATCATGGGCTAATAAAAACATAAGGTCAGCCAAGCACAGTGGCACATGCCTATAATTACTCAAAAGACTGGGGTAGGAGGATCACAAATTTGAAGCTAGCCTCAGCAACTTAGTGAGATCCTGTCTCAAAATAAAAATTAAAAAGAGTGGGGGATATAGCTCAGTGGTGCAGCACTCCTGAGTTCAATCCCCAGTACCACAAAAAATAAATTAAATAAAAACTAAAAATATAAGGTCAAAAAGGACCTTGGAGTTCATGTAGTCTGTTTAATCAGTTTACAGAGGAAGAATCTGAGCATAAGGAAGTAAAATTATCCCAAAGAAAATAACAGATGTTAGCAGCAGATCAGGCAGGTAAAGGGAAAGGCAAGACTGCAAAGAAAGCCAGGAAAAGTTTAGTGTTTTTCCACAGGCTTATGGAATCTTACCAAAAATATCAAAAAAGCCTACATTTATAAGGGAATAATGTACATCAGCAAAAGGCCAAGTTTGCCTTACAAATCCTATTACTTAAGCACTGGTTTGGCAATTTACTTTTTTTTCCATAACATAATCATGTATTTATCACCACTAGTCACAGTCTATTTAATCCTATTAGTCAGAATAGCTCTCAATTAGGTCCCAAAAATACAAGACTAAAACTGCAAACAAAAATTATTTACTATTTACAATAGAAGGAAAATTTCAATGGCAAGGTTGGAACATAAACACTGGAAGTAGAACTAAGGAGAGAGAAATATTTTGCTAAGAATGAAATCATTGCTGTCATTCATTATTTGAATACACACTAACGCAGGAGTGTGACTTTTTTGGGGGGTGGGTACTGTGAACTGAACCTAGAAGTGCTAACCACTGAGCCACATCCCCAGCCCTTTTTATTTTTCATTTTGAGACAGGGTCTTGCTAAATTGCATAGGCTGGTCTTCAACTTGCAACCCCCCCATCTCAGCCTCCAGAGTCACTGGGATTACAGGCATGCAGCCCAGCCACAATAAGGTATTTTTAAACAGAGAAAAGACTGATAAATAGGTATTGTCTTGACATGGTACTCATGCAGCACTAATTTCTTAAGTAAATGCTATATTTTTGTCTTTAAAAGAGCACAAAATGTCTCCTTCATAGGAATTTTATATATCTTATTTCTTTATATTTGAAGCTGCAGGAAAGCTTTAAAATCTGATCGATACAAAAGAACATACCAAACCTAAAGCTCAATCTTCTTTCAATGAAATATGCTAAATGAAATAAGAAGTTTTATGACAGCGACCAGTAGTACTATGTTTTATTCTGCGTCATTAACTTCTCTCTTTTTTTTTTTAACAAGCAGGATGTGGCAATGTTACTCAATCTGGTCTCCTAAGATCCTCCTGTCTCAGCCCCTGCAAAGCAGCTGAAAGGAGAAGTATATGCTATAGGTTCAGAAACACCTTTTTTACCTGTTTTTTAGGTGGCAATGGGAATCAAACCCAGAGCCTCCAGCATGCTAAGTAGGTAGTCTACCAATAATCTACCTCCCCAACCTCATTTCATGTTCATTTCTACAATTCATTTCAATATGCATAGCTAGAGATGTTTTAAATACTGGAAAATCATATTTCAAAAACACTACATTTTTGAAAATTCAAACCATTAAGTAAAATAATAATTTCACATTACTGAACTTGGGGGTAGGGAAAGCAAACAGCTGAACAATCTCTTAGGAAAGTTTATGCTACATGCTTTCACTGTCTAAGTTCATTACTAGAGATTTCAAAATTCTTTGACACATTTAACAAAGACTTTATTAGTGAATTACTGAGAACCATAAAGTTGAATAAAGATACTATTAAAACATAATTCTATTATTTGGGTTATGACTCAATTATACTGTGTAAAATTCTTTTCCATGTGGGTGTGTGGGCTGGTAAAGAAGCATTTAGCCCAGACTGCATCTCAAGAAACCTACTTCATTCACAATCTTGCTTTTCAACACACAGCAAATACACAACAGGCTTCTTTTATTTTAGTTTAATGAATTAGTGTGTTACTGTTTCATTTGAGTATCTACCCAAAAAGAGTCAAGATTAGACTCTTTAGAGTAATTTAGAAAGAAGCTGTTCATCTAAACAGATATATTTGAGCTGGGTGTGGTAGCACATGCCTGTAAACCCAGCAGCTTAGAGGCTGAGGGAGGAAGATAGTAAGTTCAAAACCAGCCTCAGCAATTTAGCAAGGCCTTGAGCAACTTATCAAGACCTTGTCTCAAATGTAAAAATTAAAAAAAAGAGGGGGAGTGATGTGGCTCACTTGTTAAGTGCCCCTGGGTTAAGACCCTGTCTCAAAATTTACAATCAAAAGGATGGGTGACTCAAGTTGTAAAGTGACCCTGGGTTCAATTCCTGGTACCAAATAAACAAACAGATAAATTTGTCACCACTTTCCTTAAAGCTCCATAGTGAATATAGTCAAGCAAAGAACTAGGCAAAGACAGACACTCAAAGGACTTGTTCTTAAAACATAAATTACACTGACTAGGCACCTATTACGAGCTCAACATTTCACTGGGCACACCCTCATAAAAATCCTATACTCTAGACCCTGCTAGTTGCCCTCCAACTTTTGCCTCTTTTCTTGGTAAAAAGCATAAGTACATATGACTCCTTTCTGGCAGGTGCTCTCGAGAACAGAAGGTATCTCTTCATCCTCCAAGTTCCCATTAACTGGAAAGCAAACTTATTACCTAGGGCTGAAGCAGTCCTGGCCAACAGAGGGCATCTCAAAAAACAGAACTAGAACTCCTGACACCTCCGAGTGCTACAGTGGCTCAGGATTTGATAATATGCTAACTAGTGAAAGAATCTAGATTAAAATCAGGAAGTATCTTCATTATACACTAAGCAGTGTGTTAATCCTTTTTATTTCTTCCCTCAGTACTGGGGATTGAACCCAGGGCCTTTTAAGTGCTAGATAAACACTTTACCACTGAGCTACCTACCACCCTAGTCCTTTCTGTTTTTTACTTTGAGACAGGGTCTCATTAGGCTGCTGAGGCTGGCCAGCAACTTGTGAACCTCCTGCCTCCACCTCCCAAATAAGTGGAATTACCCCCTGCGCCACCACACCTAGCTAATACATTTACATCTGCAGCACACGTAAATTTTTTTTTTAAATACTAGATAGGCTTACAGTATTTCTAACCATCCTCAACAACAGGAGACAGGACTATGTTTTACTCACATGCACAAAGCTCTATACACAAGAAACTGCTGAACCAAAAAGTCCACTTCAGGGCTGGAGTGTGGCTCAGTGGTAGAGCGCTTGCCTGGCACATGCCAGGCACTGGGTTTGATCCTCAGCACCACATAAAAAAAATAAATTTAAAAAAGGTATTGTGTCCATCTACAACTAAAAAAAATTAAAAAACAAAAAAAGTTCACTTCAGACCAGGGATATAACTTGGCAACAGAGTGTTTGCTGGCATGTACAAGGCACTGCGTTTGATCCCCAGTTCAGCAAGAGAAGAGGAAAAAAATGGGGTGGGGGAGTCCATTTCATAATGGGAAAGAAAACAGATAAAGGCTGTCAGTGCCCATTAGTTTGTAAATCTAATTAGATACTGGCAATAAAAAATTACAAGTCCTAAGAGGACGTCAAGTGCAAAATGCCTGCTTTGTACTTTATCAGGTCCCAGAATCAACTGATTTGAAATGAAACTTAAAGGACACATCCACTGAGAAATAGCCAATTTATTTCTAGATCATTATAAGACAAGAATCTGAATATGGATTTAAATCCTACAACAGGCATCATGCTGGTACTTGGAAGCTCTCAGAAAAGGTACTGTCCCAATAACTAAGCAAATACCAGTTTAATATCCCTTATGTAACATGTATGGCCTACACTAACTCCCAAGTAACCACTGTAATATTCTAGACCATGGGTCTTAACTCTAGTAAATGTGAAACCCCACTCCAAAATCTGATTCAGGTATATGATTTTTTAAGATGTTTTTAAACTGTGAAACTGATTCCAAGGAGCTTTTGAGATTGCGTAATCCTACCTTAGCCTTACAACAGTCTTAAAATCATCCTAAAGTAGCATTTCCTTCAACTGGGGGGGAAAAAAAGTGAACAGATTACTTATTTGGGTCACTCAAGTCTAATGAAACTGTTAACTGACTTCACTCAATGACTAAAATATTTAGCAAATATGTGTTACAAGCCAGGCACGGTGGCGCACGCCTGTAATCCCAGCACTTGGGAGGCTGAGACAGGAGGATCGCGAGTTCAAAGCCAGCCTCAGCAACTTAGCAAGACCCTAAGCAACTCACTGAGACCCTGTCTCTAAATAAAATACAAAATAGGGCTGGGGATGTGGCTCAGTGGTGGAGTGCCTCTGGGTTCAAACCCCAGTACCAAAAAAAAAAAAAAAAAAAAAAAAAATGTGTTACATACTTTTTTGGGGAGGGGGGAATCAATATCTTTTTATTAAAAGTCCAGGCTTTTTTGGTTTGTCACATTCATAACAGCACTCTCCCAATTTGTTGGATGCTAGCTTCTCTCAAGAAGTGCCTTTCTCAGGAAAATAGAATCTTCAAGACATTTGTGGATAACTAACACAATGTCAAAATGATTATCAAACTGATTTTTCCAACTAAAGATAGCAATAAACTTTTTTGAAAAATGTTTTACCTTTCACTAAAATTCAAGATGCTTCTAGTGCGGCATAATTATTTATTCAGCAAACTATAAAAAGATAAAAATAGAAGCAAGCAGCTTGCAGCAATGGATGACATAAAGACCACCACATGAAAAAAAGACTATATGCTACTATATAAAAGAGGATATGAGAAAATCAGACATACCCAGGATTAGGATGGAAAGTGGTTATTTCCCCACTTTATACACACTGTGATGTTTCAATTAAGTTCTTCAGCTAAAAAACTAAGACCAAAAACAAGCTGTTAAAATTACTAAAATAAAAACCATCACTGCACAAGCATCCAAGGGAAAACTAACATGCTTGAAAGCACAGTTACTTGCCCATCACATGAGAATGATTAATAAATGATTAATAAATCTATACTATAAAATATGTACATTTTTAAATGAGAAACGGGTTAGGGATGAAGGTTCAGTGATGGCAGTACCTGCCCAGCATTTGCAAACTAAGTTCAATAACCAGCACCAAAAAAAAAAAAACGCATAATATGGAAGGAATAGCTATATTTTGATTATTATAGTTACATTTATTAAACTAAATACCATGTGTCAACTGTTCCAAACATTTCATAGTTAACATTGACCTTCCAATAATCCTAGAGAGGGGCTAGGGCTGTAGCTCAGTGGCAGAGCACTTGCCTAGCACATGGTGAGGCACTGGGTTTGATCCTTAGCACTGCATAAAAAATAAAATGAAGGCATGCTGTCCACCTACAATTACAAAACAAATTTTGAATCATAATAATCCTAGGAAAAATTATGTACATTTTTCCAAATACAAAAACCCAGCTGGGTGCAATGACACACACCTAAAACTCCCAGCTACTTGGGAGGCTGAGGCTCAACAACTTAGCAAACCCCTGTAACTTCACTGGTAGAGCATCACTGGGTTCAGCTAGATTAAATCCCTAGTATGGGTGTGTGTGTGTGTTTGTGTGTGTGTGTGCGCGCGCACGCGCGGACTCCCATGCATCACGTACACTGGCAAGGTAGTCTTTCCATTATGTAAGTGGAGTGCTGGGATTCAAGGCTGGGGCTCCTAAGCACGACATTTCTCTTTGAGTGCCACACTACAGAATAGGAGACATCACACTGAATAAAAAGGCAAGTGGAAGAAGAGTGTGTGTTTAAATAGGAATTTCCATTTGTTTGAGAAAACAAATTATTTCTGAACGTATGTGTGTGTGTTTGTGTATTTCTACATACTAAAAAGAGTATGGGAAAAGATTCAAAGAAAGTTTGTATTTTCCTATCAAGGAGAAAAAAAGACAATTTAAGATCATGGAGATTTAATGACCAAGATGCTACAGAGGGCTGCGGATATAGCTCAGTGGTGCAGTGTTTGCCTATCACGCTTTAGACCCCGCCTGGGCTGAATCCCCAGCAGCAAAAAACAAACAAAAAAGATGGCCAGAGTACACTTTCTATTTCAAATAAAGAAATCAAGACTGAAAAAGAGAAATCAACCCTGGAAGAAAGAGATGCTACAGGAACAGAAAAAAGGTTTTATTTTTTGTTTTTGTTTTTTTCCATTTCTAATTATAGGGCTGTGGATACAGCTCAACAGTACAGCACTTGTCTAGCATGCATAAGGCCCTGGGTTCAATCCCCAGCACTGCAAAACACAAAGGAAAGTAAAAATTTCTAATTAGCACCATGGAAAAATTTAAGATCATATTTCCCCATTTTGTTAGAAAAAAAAAAAGATTTAAAGAGGCTAATTAGAACATATTAAATAAAGCAAAATAATAGAAAGTAAAAGTTAACAGGAAGACAAACAACAAAAATCTAAATACAACCAGTAACCAAACCACAGAAAAGTCATAACAACATTTAACATCCACAAACCTGTGGCCTACTTCATTCATATTATTTCTTCACATCTTTTGATCTAGTCCTATAACTTACATCCAAAGTATCTATTCAAGTACAAAAAGATGCCTATAAAAGCGCTTAGGGAACAAGTGCACTGTAATCCCAGTGACACTGGAGGCTGTGGCAGGGAATTCAAGGGCAGCCTCAGCAACTTAGCAAGATCTTGTCTCAAAATAAAAAAAGGTCTGAGGACATGGTTCAGTGACTAAAGCACACCCTGGGTTCAATCCCCAATACAAAAAAAAAAAAAAAAGTGTTTAGGGAAACATAGTTTGTAAGAGAAGAAAACAGAAATGACCCAACCTGATTAGAAGGAATTGATTAAAAATAAAGAGCATCAATAGTAAGGCATGCTAAGTAATTTCCCCAAAATGGGAATAGATCTATATTACTATTGGAATCTACATTACAGAGTCTACATTACAGAATCTATAAATACAGGCGTCATTAAGAAAATTATATAGTAGCCTTCCCTTATCCTCAGGGTATAGGTTCCATAGACCCAGTGCATGCCTGCAACCTCAGAGAGTACACCAAACCCTCTACGTGTTTTTTAATGCATATAAAATATTAATAATAACTAATAATAATAAAGAACAAATGTAACAACATACTGTAATACTATTTAAAACTTAAGAATTGTGTATTTCTGGAATTTCCCATTTACTGTTTTTGGACCACTGTACACCACAGGCACCTGAAATCATAAAATACAAAACCACAGATAAGGCAAGACTACTTTAAGAAAAAACGCTTTCAAGTGGATGATCCAATTTTAGCTATAATTTAGAAATGTTAAAATAGGTACAGAAAATATTCTGGAGAAAGACATCAGACAGTTAACTGAATAAAGCTACAGGGAATTCCCCAAACCAATGCATTTCTGTAATGAACACTAAAATACATCTTTTTTTTTAGCACAATATAAATAAAATTCATTACATCAAACATTGACTAGTCGCCGGGCATGGTGGCTCATGCCTGTAATCCCAGCACTTGGGAGGCTGAGTCAGGAGGATCTCGAGTTCAAAGCCAGCCTCAGCAACTTAGCGAGGCCCTAAGCAACTCAGTGAGACCCTGTCTCTAAATAAAATACAGAATAGGGCTGGGGATGTGGCTCAGTGGTGGAGTGCCCCTGGGTTCAATCCCCAGTACCAAAAAAAAAAAAAAAAAAAAAAAAAATTGACTAAACATACAAGGTATTTTAAGAAATACATAAAATAAAGCAATTGCATGTTTTAAGAGATGATTCTGAGTGGGGCACAGTAGCACACACCTATGATCCCACCTACTTGAAAGGTTGAGGCAGGCGAACTTTAAGTTCGAGATCAGACTGGGCGATTTAGGGAGACCCTGTCTCCAAATAAAACTTAAAAAGGGACAGGGGTATAAGTTCAGTGCCTTACCTAACATGGGTGAGGCTCTGGGTTCAATTCACATTATTCTCCTAAACAAAGAAAGAGATGATTCTGGTAGTTGAGACAGAGCTCCAAAAATTAACCCCAAACTAGCCTTTTAGAGATAACACCTCTCCCATAACAATTACAGTCTCTGCTTCAATCATTTTTAGATGAAACAGAACAAGACTCAAAGAATAAAAGTACCGTGGTATACCTAGGGTAATAGAAAGGTTCGAAAATGAAACTGAGGCTCAATTTGGCCTAACTGTAAAAAGAGACACAAAGCAAATTTTGATGAGAAAATAGATTATAATAACTGAGTTCTTAAGTAACAAAGAGTGGGTCCCAACGAGCAAGGCAATCCCCAGCACCATAAAAAAAAAAAAGGAGGGGGGAGGAGAAAGAGGAGAAAAATACAAGGGCCAGAATGCATAGGTCAGTGGCAAAGTTAAGTAATTTGCATGGACAAGGTCCTGGGTTCAAATTGTAGCACTGCAAAAAAAATAAAGGAAAAGAAATACAAATTAAAATAGTGTATCACTTTCACCTATCAAATTAACAAAAATTTTATTAGAGGTCCAGCTCAGTGATGGAGTGCTTGCCAGGCCTGCATTTGATTCCCAACACCAAAAAAAAAAAAAGTAAAAACTACAAAAGTTAATGCTGGGCCGGACCTGGTGGCGCACGCCTGTAATCCCAGCGGCTGGGGAGGCTGAGGCAGGAGAATCGGGGTTTCAAAGCCAGTCTCAGCACAGGCAAGGCACTAAGCAACTCAGTGAGACCCTGTCTCTAAATAAAATACAAAATAGGGCTGGGGATGTGGCTCAGTGGCCGAGTGCCCCTGGGTTCAATCCCCAGTACCAAAAAAAAAAAAGTTAATGCTGGTAAAAGTACAGCAGGCACCAAGATACAAACCAATAAAGTGAAAACACATGTCTGCAGGCTGGTGGTATGCGTCAGTGATAGAGAGCTTGCCTATCAAGTGTGAGGCTCTGGCTTCCATTCCCAGTTAACCAGGGAGGGGAGGGAAAAAATAAAGATCTGTCAATATGTGTCAATTCTCCTAAATGTTCACACCTGCTGATCCAGTAGATTTTACTTTTACTAATGCAATATCTGAAATATGGAAAAACATTATGAACAAAGATATTAGTCTCAGAGTCCCTAAGAGCAAAACTGTTAAAAGTCTAGCAATAAAGGGTATTTTAAATAAACTGCAGTACAATCATACACGTAAATATTATAAAGTCATTAAAAGAAGTCCTCAGCTGGGTAAGGTGGTGTATACCTGTGATCCCAGCTACTCAAGAGGCTGAGGAAAAAGGATCTCAAGATTAAGACCAGTCATGACAACACCCTGTCTCAAAAAAAGAAAAATGAAGGCTGGGGATGTCATTAAGTGGTAATAGTGCCCCTGGGTTCAACACCCATTACCAAAGGAAAAAAAAGGCCCCTGAAATGTTTACTGAGAGCTGGGGCTGTAGCTCAATGGCAGAGCACTTGCCTAGCATGTCTGAGGCACTGGGTTCAATTCTTAGCACCGCATAAGAATAAACAAATAAAGGCATTCTGTCCATCTACAACTACAAAAAAAAAAAAAATTAATGTTTACTGAAATGTAAATACATCAATATATCAAAACAGAAAAAATATACAAAGTTACATTTTCAAAATTATTTGCAGTTATTCAAATATTGTGTATATACGTGAATACCTAAATGCCAACTCATGTGTACAAATAATTTCTTGGAGGAAATTAGCAAAATGTTTATAGTTATCATTGAGTTGTGGAGTTACGAGTGAGTATTTTTCTCTTCTGTGTTTTCTACCATGATCACATTACATATGGCTTTTCTGGGACAGGGGTCCTTTTTCGTTTTGGTTTTGGTTTTGAAGCAGAAAAGCCTTTTCTCTTCATCACACTGAAAAAGAAATGAAGTAGTATGTTACTGCCCATCCAGACACACCGTATCTTCCTGGTTTCTAAGCAGCAGATCTTGGTGTGCTTACATCATGTCTACATTCCAGTTACAGACAAAAGCACAGGAACTCAGGCACAAACCCACCCCACCGAGTGGCAGTGTATTCATTCTAGAAGTGGACAGAAGAGCACACACAGCAACTTCAGTTTTCCACTCAAACCACATATCTCTCACCTTATTTACTTTTGATGTGACACAGCATTCCTTACCCAAGCTGCACCTGGGGGAAGACCCTTCTAATTTTCCCACTCCATCCCCTCAGTAAATTCACCCACTAAGCCAGAAATCAGCATCATTCGGGACAATTCTCTTTCATCAACTGAGAGACACAGCTAAGCCCGCTGCTCTCTGAAAATGGCCAATCCTACTCAGGGAATGACAGCATCTGCTAAGATTTCTTACTGCTGCAGAGAAAGGGTGGTTCCCCTGCTGAGGCTATAAATCCCAATACTGAGTGGCATCCCTCCCAACAGCAGCATCTGCAATACAGAAACTCTTCCACAAGAAAAGCCCAATTCTTGTGACAATGTCAGGTAAGAGAATCCTGACCCAGGGTGCTCTCCCCAAGCGACTCCTGCTCCGTCACAGGAACCACAGCGGCCAAGCACCACACTACGCCCGCCCCTGCTGCAGTAGCAGCCATTTTTGGCTCAGCCCTGCTGCAGCCCCAGCTGAAAGCCAGGACAGCAAGGACAAGATGGCAAAGGACTTTAAAGAAAAACTCCATAATAAATAACAGATTCAACATCACGAAAAATGCTGCACTAATCTGCCATGTCATTAAAAATAAGGCTTTTTTTAAAATGATGTCTGTATTAAAAGTACTACTTTAAACTATCTGTCATGGCATCATGAAAGCAAATTTGTGGAACATGAGATCGCCACTAGTATTGGTTACTATGGTAAAACAAAGATTAACTTAATCATAATACCTAAGGAACACAATTCTTAACTAGTTATGTTTCTACCTAACAAAAACAAAAACAGCCCTTTTTCTCACTTATTTCCCTGATGAAAAAATCCATGTTATTTTAAATCCTCTTCACTCTCTGAAAACAATGTATCTAATTCAATGTGTTTGACAAATAAGGCCCTTGCACCTAGGCAAATTTTAGCTACCTTCATTTTTAAAAATCCAAGTGCCTGGGGCTGGGGGTGTGTAGAGCACTTGCCTGGCATGTGTGAGGCACTGCGTTTGATTCTCAGCACCATAGAAAAATAAATAAGTAAATAAAGGTACTGTGTCCTCTACAACTAAACTCTCTCTCTCTCTCTCTCTCTCTCTCTATATATATATATATTTTTTTTTTTTTTTTTTTTTCTTTTTTTGTGGTACCAGGAATTGAACCCCGGGCCTTGTGCATGTTAGGCAAGCACTTTACCAACTGAGCTAGATCCCCAGTCCTAAACAATATTTTTTTTAAAACCCAACTACCTTTATTTTTCTGATTATAAAAGTAATGCTTAAACAAAATATCACTACAAAAAGAAAATAAAAATTACCCAATCTTACCAGTAACCACCAGATAATCATACAAACATGCTCTATCATCAGACTATTTATTTATATACATCTACATATATATGTTTGGTAGGGAAGGTACTAGAGATTAAACCCAGGGGTGCTTAACCACTGAACCCCAGTTTTCTTTTTTATTTTGAGATAGGCTCTCACTGAATTGCTGGTGCTGGCCTTGAACTTGAGATCTTCCTGCCTCAACCTCACCAGTGAGGGGGGACTACTGCACCAGGCTTCCTATATTGTTTTTTGGTTTGTTTGTTTTTAGTTATAGATGGACACAATATCATTTTTATCTATCTATTTTTATGCAGTGCTAAGGATCAAACCCAGTGCCTCACACATGCTAGGCAAGTGCTCTATCAATGAACTATACTTTCTACAGCCCCCTTTCTACATATTTTTAAAATAAATTTGCTCATACATGTTTTGTTTTGTTTTTGTACTGGTGATTGAGCCCAGGATTGTTTTACCACAGAGCTACATCTCCAGCCCTTTTTATTTTTTATTTTGAGACAGGGTCTCACTAAATTGCTTAGGGCCTTACTAAATTGCAGCCTAGAACTTGCAATCCTTCTGCCTCAGTCTCCCAAGGTGCTGGAATTATTTTAAGTATCAACTGGGACAGCATCACTAATTATTTTAAGTATCAACTGTGGCATCTGCCACAGTAATGTGTCTTTTTGATAGTTGAGGCCACCTAACAAGGGCTGAGTTAGAAAATTTTCCTGATCCACCAACCCTCACATTCTAAGACTCTAGTTCTTTTTATTCTCAATCCTAGCATTAAATAACGCTGGGCACTACAGTTGTTTAGGGGCTGGAAGATGAGTCAGCAGGTGAAGCCATTTGTGAGAAGCAGTTTCATTACACTTTGAACAACAGAGAAGCCAGCAAAAGACAGCTGCCATTGTTTACACTGCTGAACATGCTGTTGAGTTTCACAGGCTGTAAAAACCACCTATTGTCAGCAAACTGCGTTTTTCTTAGTTAAGGGTTAAGAAGCATCAGACTCATCTAGCAGCTCTAAAGCACAATGAACAACTTTGTTTCTCAAAGCAGAACTAATTTAAGTCTTTATCCACAAAATCAGGGTTAGTGGTTAAATGGCATTTAGTTCATTTCTGAAGATGTCTGAACCAGAAAGCAGATAACTGACCACTCACAACTTGGAATGTGCCTGACTCAAATACCCTAGGTCTCTACATAACTACTGTTATACATGCTCAGACCATGCAAAAAAGTGCTTCCAATAACCCAAACAACAATAATAAGTCAAAGGTATTTTTTTTAGATCACACAATGCTACTTAAAGCACAGCAAAGACCTGGGGGGAAGGGGGAGGCTAATCTTTTCTTGAGAGTCAGAAAAGCACAGAAACCTGAAACACCCAATGGAAACATCTCTGGTTGTGGTTTTGAGTTACTTTCAACTCAGTTTCAGTTCTCAGAGTCAGAAAGTTTCATCTTTAAGAATTCTTATGTCACAAGAAGGATCCCCTCTCTCCAAATATCTTTGTCAAAGTTTTGGTGGGTTGTTTTGGCTGGGAAACAAACCAAGGGCCTCCCATTTGGTACACAAAATTCTGTACCACTAAGCTAGATCCCCAGCCCTTTTGATTTTGAGACAGGGTGTGGCTAAGTTTCCCAAACGATCTCAAACTTGTGATCCTCCTGCCTCAGCCTTCCCAGCAAATAGGATTATGCCCAGCTTTTTTCAAGTTTTGGTTTCCCATTAAGGACTGGACTGAAAAACTCCTCCTAACTGCTTACTGGTCTCATTCATATCCAATGGTTTATCTAGGCATTACACCCTGAACACAGCTAACCTCCTGGTCTATTTCAAAGGTACCCAAAGCCAGTGGAATGCACAGGTAGTCCCAGCTACTTAGGACAGAAGCAGGAAGGTCAGTTGAGCCCAAGAGTTCAAAACCAGCCTGGACAATATAACAACATGCTGACTAAAGGGGAAAAAAGCAGCCAAATTAACATAATATTTCAAATTCCTAGCTGAACTAACAAGGAGCTATAGATACACCAGTGCCATATGCCTCTATGTTGGTACCCCCTCCTCCTCAGCCACCTCCTCCTTGTTTTTATTGGGGGGTTTTTTGGTACGGGGGATTGAATCCAGGGACACTTTACCACTGAGCCACATCCCCAGCCCTTTTTTGTATTTTATTTAGAGACACGTTCTCGCTGAGTTGCAGAGGCTGGCTCTGAACTCCCAATTCTCCTGCCTCAGCCTCCAGAGCTGCTGGGATTACAGGCATGCGCCACCATGCCTGGCTTCTTGTTTTTTAATCTATTTATTTATTTTTATTTTTATTTTTATTTTTATTTTTATTTTTATTTTTATAGTAGTGGGATTGAACCCAGCAGCTTTCTGCCTCTATATCCCCAACCCCCCCTTTGTTTTTTCTTTTTCTTTTTTGGAACCAGGGATTGAACTCAGGGACGCTCGGCCACTGAGCCACATCCCCAGTCCTATTTTGTATTTTATTTAGAGACAGGGTCTCACTGAGTTGCTTAGGGCCTCGCTAAGTTGCTGAGGCTGGCTTTGAACTCGCGATCCTCCTGCCTCAGCCTCCTGAGTCGCTTGGATTACAGGCGTGCGCCACCACGCCGGGCTATCCCCAACCCTTTTTGAGACAGGGTCTCACTATGATGCCCAGGCTGGACTCACATTTGTGATCCTCCTGCCTCAACCTCCCTTTGAGCTGAGATTATAGGTGTGTACCACCTTGCCAGTTTCAGAAGGGCTCTTATAAGACACAAATTGCCCTTATCATTACCTACCCTATAGTTCTAATGGCTCCCTACTGTCATCTGGTTCAATTTCAAACACTTTAGCATGGCTTATAAAGCCCTTCCTGTGGTCTCTGTCCACCTCTCCCCTGCAAACCCTAGCTCTAGCAATAACGAATGTCATTTTTCAGTATCCTGATTGTACATGCTGATTACTGGCCAGAATACTCTATCCCTCTGCTATTCTTCACATGGCTCATCTATCCTTCCAGATTCAATTCAGAGGTTGTCCCTTCTCCAAGAAGATTCTAAATTCCATCACTCCTAATCTTCTCCCATTCATCTCTGCCTCTCAAGTTAAATGATCCTCCTCAGAGCTCCATAGGCCCTGTGCTTAAGGATTCCTGTTTTCCTTCTTACCTGCCTCCTGAACTGTAAGTTTCTTGAAAGCAGAGACTATATACATTATTTCTACACCCTCAGTGCTTAGTCCAGGATACACTTTCAGTGTTCAAGAAACATGAACTGAATGATTCAGTCAGAATACATAAGTAAGAAAGCAGATTTTTTTCTTTAGAACCTTTGGAGAAAGTATCCCAACTCTGCTTTGTCCTACATTTCATACAAAACAGATTGCCAAACCACCAGCTCCTGGTTGGTGCAAATAACTGACTAACAAATCAGTTTCCAATGTGTGAGCGAGACACGTAAGGCCCACAAATTCACCATTCACAAGTTATTTTCACTATTTCAAAAAGCCTAAGATGGGTACAGTAGTACACACCTATAGCCCCTGCTACTCAGGAGCTAAGGAGGCTAAGGCAAAAAGACCCAGGCAATAGCAGTCTATGAGTAAGCAGGGAAGACAGTGGTTTAAAGTATTAATTTCAAAGTTTTTAATTATAAACTACATGATAGAAGAAAATAAGTAAAAAGTGTAGACTATTGAAACAAGTCCTTTAAGAAACAAACTGAGACTTGTAAGGAAACATAGCAAAAAATTCCTCTTCAGTCCCCAATCTTCCTTAAAAACAGTGACAACTGAGAATTCAAAAGTTTTAAATACTTGTTAAGTATTAAATGTCAGAGCTGGGTTGTGGCTCAGTGGTAGAGTACACGCCTAGCATGTGTGAGGTAGTGGGTTCAATCCTCAGCACCACATAAATATAAAATAAAGGTATTGTGTCCATCTATAACTAAAAAATAAAATTTTTTTTAAAGTATTAAGTGTCACTTCTCCAACTCCATAAACAAAGCTCAGCAGGAAACTATTCTGGAAAGCTTAATGATTGTGTTTTCCTGGTTCTCTACTTCCTCTCAGTAGCTTCTTCCTCTTTCTGTGGCTTCCTCAAATAACCAGACCCTACAGACTACTAAAAACCTTTGCTTTTCTCTTCACTCTCCATTTTCCTTATATTATCACGGCTTTTTTTTGCCAATCCTTTCTGCTCATCTGACTTCCATCTCCCCATTTTAAACATCTTCAATTATCTTCATTTGTTAAATGGAGTGTTCCATTCATTTCAAACCCAACTTGTCCTAAACTGAACTTCTCTGCCCACTCTCAAAATGATGTACAAATTAAATTTAATTTCTTACCCCATCAATGATAGCATTATTTTTCAGTCTCAAAATATTAGAGTTGCCTATAAACCCAGTTACTTGGGATGCTGAGGCAGGAAGAACCCAAGTTCAAGAATAGCCCGAGCAATTAGCAAAACAATTTTCTCAAAATTTTTTTAGAAAGAGGTAGGTGCAGGGCTAGGGTTGTGGCTAAGTGGTAGAGCACTTGCCTAGCATGTGTGAGGCACTGGGTTCAATTCTCAGCACCACATACGAATAAGTAAATAAAGTTTCATCAACAACTAATAAAAATATATATATAAAAAAAAAGAGGTAGGTGCAGCTGGGGATATAGATCAGCTGGCTGAGTGCTTATCTCGCATGCACAAGGCCCTGAGTTCAATCCCCAGCACCATAAAAAAAGAAAAAAAAAAAAAAAGAGGTGGGGACACAACTCCATGTCCCCTAGCATACAGCAAGGCCCTGGGTTTGATCCCCATTACCACAAAACTAAACAAAATAAACCTTGGAGTCAGTTTTAATGCTTTTCCTTCATTAAGGACATTCAAAATCCCTAAACTTTCTTCCTTTATGAAAGCTTCAAGATATGATCATCCTTTCCATTTTTTTTTTTTTTTTTTTTTTTTTGGTACTGGGGATTGAACCCAGGGGCACTCCACCACTGAGCCACATCCCCAGCCCTATTTTGTATTTTATTTAGAGACAGGGTCTCACTGAGTTGCTTAAGGCCTCGTCGTTGCTGAGGCTGGCTTTGAACTTGTGATCCTGTCTCAGTCTCCCAAGTGCTGGGATTACAGGCGTGCACCATCGCGCCCGGCTCCATTTCATTTTCCTCTAATCTGTATGTGCCTCAGCACAGCCTCGGAAAACCTTCAATGGCCTACCATGTAGTATCCATGCTTCCCGTCTACCTCAATCCATCCAGCACAACCTTTCACCTTCCTCTAATAACAAGGTCTTCAAAAACCTCCCCTGCCATGGAATGAAAGCAAAGATCATCAGCCAGGTATCTCAAGGTTCTCCACAACTGTCCCACACATGACACATTCACTGCTTTCCATTTTTGCCAAATGGGTCTTTTGACTACCACAAACACACCATGATGCACCATTTCTGAACTACTGACCAAGACTGCTCACGCCACTTCCCTCAACTGTAGATATCCTTCCCCTTAACCTCAAGTCTACTCAAATCCTCCGTAGTAGAGTGCTTGCCGCCTAACATACACAAGGTCCTGGGTTCAATTCCCATAATCACAAAAAAAATAAAAAGAACTGTAACAATATCATGCTTCTGAATTCACTTTGAGAATGCAGACCAAGGAAAACATTCTAAAGAACAAGCTATCTTCTACTCTCTCAGAATTTTCAGGGTAAGAAGAATTCAATTAATACAAGCTCCCATCTAATGCTCAAAGCTTAACAACATACTTACAGTGTAGTAATGAAAACAATAAACAATTCAAACATCCAGTAACCAGGACACTACTGAGTAAACAAGATCGACTGGGGCTGTAGTTTGCCTAGCACATGCAAGGGCCCGGGTTGGATTAAACCCCCCTCAAACAAAAAAAGACAAAAATGGTACACTCAATAATTAAAAATGGAAAAAGCTATTTAATGTATCAGAAAGAGAGTTGTAAATAATATTTGGAACCTAATCTGAAGAGAAACCTCCAATAATACAAAATACATAACCATAAGATTACTCACTGCAATATCCCTGTAACTGCAAAATATTTAAAACAACCTAAAAGCCAAATATAGGTGGCTGAATAGACTATGGTACACCCACACAATGTGATACTCTGCAGCTATAAAATAGAATGAGATCTCTATGAACTGAAACACTGATTTCTAGTGTGTACTTTTTTCCTTGTGGTGCTAGGCATCAAACCAAGGACCTCGCACATGCTTTAAGCTACACCTCCAGCCCCCAGGGTATAACTGGAAAAAAAAAAGCCCCCAAATTATCTACAGTACACTATCTTCGTGTAAGAAATGGGATATAAGAAAATGCATAAACATCTACCCCTTTATGAAGAAAAAATACATGTAGGGAAGGACAAAACAAAAATTTTAAAGAGATTAGTTACCCTGAGCAGATGGGAAAAAAAGCAGAAATGTAAGGATAGAACAGAGTAACACTTCTGAGTATATCTTCTTAGTATAACTCTGATTCCTAGAACCAAAATAATGATTTACATAAGATAAACAAAAGCAAAAGCTAATGGGGTTAAAAATCCTGGAACTATTTTATGTGTATATTAGAATTAAATAATAGATGGAGAGACAGGTTCCTTAACGTTGGAGAAAGAAGTTTAAAAATACAGATAAAAGGGAAAGTTAAAACAAATCAAAGAGGTATTACAGAATTGAAACCATCAACATAGATTCATGCTTTTCAATATATATAAATACTGAAAAACACACATGTACATGAATTAGCATCATGTACATATTTCCTAGCTCTGTCTGCTAAGAGGGACTAGAAGTCATGACACACCTCAGTAATAATGATACATATGCCCAGGACCCAGGACACCTTCTCCAGTGGTACATACCTATAATCCCAGTTACTTGGGAAACTGAGGCAGGAGGATCCCAAATTTGAGGGCCAGCTTCAGTAATTTAATGAAACCCTGTCTCAAAATAAAAAGGGGTAAGGATGTAGCTCAGTGATAAAACACCCTGGAGGGAAGGGGGTACTTGGAGAACTGGCTGATCCTTGGACAGAGGCAGGGAAAATACAACATGAGGCTGAACTATCTTGTGTCCCAGAAAGCAAAGAAATTTTTTTTTAAAAAAAGATGGTGGCTGGGCTGGGCATATAGCTCAGTTGGTAGAGTGCTTGCCTTGCAAGCACAAGGCCCTGGGTTCAATCCCCAGCACCATCAAAAAAAAAGAAAACAAAAAAAAGGGAGCAGCTTATTCAAAGAACACAGGAGTAGACCTGAAGGAACCCCTGAACGTCAAAGCCAGAAAAATTTGAACAACAAAACAAAGTGATAATTCTGGACTAACTCACAGAATAAAACATATGCCTAAGAGTACATGATGATACAATAAATAATTAAGAAGAAAAAGTTCTTCCTCATAGAATTACAATCAATAAATGCAGAAAGAAAAAGAGAAAGTCACAATTAGGCAATTCCAAATGTAAATGCTGCAGACAAGGTCCACCAGGAGAAGAAACATTATTTGCAGTCTTGACATATCTCCCACAAGCTACTTATCAACTATGAAGGGAAAAAAAGTAAACGGATAGGACAAAGACAAGCAGACACCAGCTTAACAAACCCATCACCACATACTGACATTACAACCCTCTTGATGAAACACTGAGAAAGAACATATAACCTCATTCATTCCTTTCATGAGAAAAACGAACAAATCCAAACTGAGGGCCATCCTATAAAATATCTTATCAGTAACCTTTTCACTTATCAAGGTCACCCTATTAGGTCAGTGGTCAATGTCACTGAAGATCTCAAATCACTCTGAGATGGCATAAACTTTAAGCTTAGGAAACACACTCACACCTCCCTCAGCCTCTGGAGCAAAGGCATGAAGGGACAGAAAGTTGAACCAGAGGATCCTGAAACTCCCCTCTAACTTAGAATAATCAATTATTCATGGTAACATTCTTCAAACACATTTTTTAACATACTAAAAGTGTCTACTACGTACAAAGGGAAAATAAGCTAATGCATACTTCTATGTTGGGATCCCCAATTATGTTTTTTTAAAAAGAAGGACAGGAATTAAGTCACTGACTTTCTAAAGAGGCATTTAGCTTTTACAGCCTTGCCTAAAATTCAAGTACACACACCTAGTCACCACAATACACAAGGGTGTATATTAAGGTCAAGTACTCTGCCATCTGCTTTTGGAACTGCAGTTACCTCAGGAATTTGGACTGGTCCCAAAGATCGACAATGTAATATTCCAAGTATCGGCTGACTACATTAGCCTCAAAGATTCAACAATATTAATCAGTGATGTCATTAAAATTCTACATATGTGGTTGTGATGCCATCTCTACTCTCCTAATCTTTCCTACTTCTGATTTCCCTTTTCTTTTTTTTTGGTGGCAGGGATTGAACCCACTGAGCCATATCCCCAGTCCCTTTGTATTTTATTTTGAGATGGTCTCACCAAGTTACTTTCGGCCATGCTCAATTGCTGAAGCTGGCTTTGAACTCATGATCCTACTACCCCAGCTTCCCAAGTTGCTGAGATTATAGGCACTCAACATGGTGCCATTCTGAATATTTATTAGTAAAACCTAACCTAGAGATATACATAATTAAAATAATTAATAAAGTTTTATTAATAATTAATAAAACTTAAAAAGTAGGTATAAGGGCTGGGAATACAGCTCAGTTGGTAGAGTACCTGCCTCGCAAGCACAAGGCCCTGGGTTCAATCCCAGCACCGCAAAAAAAAGAAAAAAAAAAAAGTAGGTATAATCTTACAAAATCAGCAATCCCATTCCCTCACTATAATACTTCGATTTTAAGTCCCTCAATTTTTCTAGTGGAAAATTCTGTCCAAAACCAATAACCATGGTTTTTATTAGACCTGAAAAGTTATAAAATGCCTCTCCTTTCATGTGGTCTTTTTCTAAATAGCACAAAGAATCCTGTTCAGGGCTGGGTTGTGGCTCAGTGGTAGAGCACTTGCCTAGCAAGTGTGAGGCTCTGGGTTCGATTCTCAGCACTGCTTATAAATAAATGAATAAAATAAAGGTCCATCCACAACTGAAAAAAAAAATTTTTTTTAAAAAGATTCCTGTTCAAGAGACTAGCACTAATTCCCATTTTTGTTTCTTTGAAATAATGTATATTAGAATGGCCTGAGGATATAACCTTATGAATCAAAAATCAAATTTAAAATTACTCAAATGGTTTAGGATAGAACTAACAGAAATACAATAACCCAAGAATCTGTACCTTCACACACAATTCCAAGTTCTCCCCAGAAGAGTGAAATAATCAACCACCTATATTTTTCACAAGGCTATCCTTGCCTAACAGGAATTTACCTTAAGAATAAAAGCAGGCTGAGGTTATGGCTCAGTGGTAAGTGTACTTGCCTAGCATGCGTGAGGCCAGGTTTGATCCTCAGCACCACATAAAAATAAAACAAAGGTATTGTGTCCACCTACAACTAAAACAAAATATTTTTTAAAAAAAGAATAAAATCAGTCAGAATCTTATGAATTATTCTGTTTTCAGGCCTTATAAGAAAGTTAGAAATGGTAAAAGCTCATTTATTCAGTAGGCCATATTTTATAAACAGCACTTCTCAGTACATTTTAAATGCTTAGCAGATTATAAAACCTTACATATGCCAGGTGCAGCGGCACGCATCTGTAATCCCAGCAGCTCGGGAGGCTGAGACCAGCCTCAGCAACTTAGTGAGGCCCTAAGCAACTCAGCAAGACCCTGTCCCAAAATAAAAAGAGCTGGGATGTGGCTTAGTAAGCACCCTAGGTACAATCCCCCAGTAACAAAAAAAAACCCTAACATGTAGTTGTGATGCCATCTCTACTCTCCTAATCTTTCCCACTTCTGATTTCAACTTGCACAAAAACAAAGTTTCAAAAACACTGTTTCAACATGTTAGTTTCTCAACATGAAAGAAATACAGGGCTAGGGATATAGCTCTGAGATACAGTGCTTGCCTAGCATGTGTGAGGCCCTGGGTTCAATCCCCAGTACCACAAAAGAAGAGAGAAAAAAAATACAAATGATTTTTGACAAATTACCAAGAAAACTCGCTAGGCAAAGAACTGTCTTTTCTAGAAATGGTACTGAGACAACTGGATATCTGCATGCAAAAGAATAGTTGGACCTCCACTTGACATTATACACAAAAAATAACTTGAAATGGGTCAAAGACCCTAAGTGGGTCAAAGACCTAAAATTATAAAACTCTTAGGAAAAAAATATAGGAATAAATCTTTGAAAAATTCAGTTTAAGCCAAGCACAGTAGTGCTTACCTACAATCCCAGCTACTCAAGAGACTGAAGCAGGAGAGTGGTAAAGTTCAAGGCCAGCCTGGGCAACTTAACAAGATACTGACTCACTGTCTCAAAATTTAAAAAAGGGTTGGGGGGCAAATCTCAGTGGCAAAATACCCCTGGGTTCAATCCCCAGTGCCCTCCTCCACACACACACACAAATAATAAAAACTTGCACGTCAAGGGCTTGGGACATAGCTCAGTTGGTAGAGTGCTTGCCTAACAGGCACAAGGCCCTGGGTTCAATCCCCAACACCACCAAAAAATGAAAAAACCGATTCTCGGAAAGCACTTGAAAATCCTGATTCCGATAAAGGGCCTACACCCAGAATACAGAGATTAAGTCTTATTAGTCAACAATACAAAAATAAACATTGCATTCCCAAGACCCTGGATTTAATCCCTAATGACAAAAAGGGGGAAAAATAGATTCATATAGATAAAAGGTCTAACTTCCTAAATTCATCCCAAAACCCCTAGAATCCAGATTATCTTTTGTACTCTACCACCAGAATCCTCTACTCCAAGCCCAAGATCAGGTCCCTGAGAACACAGCAGACACCATGCTGGTTCAAACCCAAATTTTTGTTATGCTGATCACCCACTCATAATGCACATCCTCTTCCCATCCAAACCCTGCCTATGGTCTTAAACTCTTTTTTTTCTTTCTTTTTAATTGATCTCCCAATTCAAGTTCTTTTTTGTTTTGTTTTTTGTTGCAGAGCCAAGTATTGAAGCTAAGGTCTCAGGCTTAAATACATATATACTATTATATGTAAGAGACAAAGTAGATTAGCATTTGCCTAGGGCAGGGAGAACTGGGGGCAACTTATATACTATGTGTTCTATTTCCTAGGGCCTAGTTAAAAAAAAAAGAGTCATCCAATGTATCCTCCTTACACTCCTTTTTTCTACCTTCAAGGTTCAGTCCTTTCCATTCTCCATGAAAAATATTATATTCTGGGTCAAAACTGGCTATACTCACTCTTCATTTCTACTTACTTTTCTTCTCTTGCCATTCTAAAATTCTGTGCGTTCCCCCACCTCAATCCTGCTTTCCTAACTCCACCTGAATCCCTTATGGTCTTTTTTCCTCCTTCTTTCAATCACTCCCTAGATAATACTAACACTTCCTGAAAACCAAGTAAAAAAATCAAGATAAATTGGGCACAGTGATGATGCCTGTGATCTCCAAAAGTCAGGAGGTTGAGACGGGGGATAGCTAGTTCAAGGCCAGCCTGGGCAACTGAGGGAGATCCTGCCTCAAAAACAAAAAATTAAAAGGGTTGGGGACATAGCTCAAAGGTACAGCACGCCTGGGTTCAGACCCCTGTGCCACCAAAGAAAGAGAGAAAAAGAGGAAGGGAGTGAAGATTGTATATGTATACAAATCCTAAGAAATATCACTCTGGCCACTGGTTTTTTTTAAAAATGTAGTATGGATTGGAAAGAATAAAGAAATGTAAATAATCATGGGGGGGATGTGATGTTACATATGAGTTTTAGAATTGTAAATTATTACAGACACAAATAACTGGAAAATGTTTGATTTACTGATAAAGGTTTGAGCTCTCCTCTTTTCTTTTTTTAATGTTTTGTTTTAGTTGTAGATGGACACAATGCCTTTATTTTATTTTATGTGGTGCTGAGGATCTAACCCAGGGCCTCACACATGTCGGGCAAGCCACTCTACCACTGAGCCACAACCCCAGCCCCAGAGCTCTCCTCTTTATAATGAGCAGTCATAACTTCTGAGCTATAAGCCAAAGGTAAAAAAGAATATACCCAAAAAGCAAAAGTTCATTTATATTCCAAATTGACTAATCAAAAGTACTTTTTGAGGTCTGGGGTTGAAGCTCAGTAATAGAGCACTTGGCTTAGCATGTGTGAGGCACTGGGTTCAAAACTCAGCACCACATAAAAATTTAAAAATAAGGTAACATGTCCATCTACAACTAAAAAAAAAAAATTTTAAAGAAGTACTTTCTGTGACTATTTCCAATGAATCCCATACTTATGAATAATTATAATGCCCAAATTAAAAAATTTTTAAGTATTTTTTGATAGGAGATAGTCAAGTAACAAAATAAGAAAGATGCAAAGGCTGGGTGTAGATCAGTGGTAGAGAACTTGCCTAGCACATGCAAGGCCCTGAGTTCAATCCCCAGAGCCACAAGACAGTGAGGGAGAAACATTAGAAAAATGCAAACTGTAAAGAATGTGACTTTAAGCTGTATTACCAAAAAGGGCAAAATTTAAGTTCAACAAATTAAAATCCATACAAGGCAAAAGTATAGTTCAGTTACTGAGCATGTGTTCAGAAGGTCCTGGGTTCAGCCCCAGCAAAAATAAATAAAAAGCCATACAAAAAAAGAACAGGAAAGGATCACCACTGTTAACATTTAATAACAAGATTATAGGTGATTTGGGGCTGGAGTTGTGGCTCAGGGGTAAAGTGCTCGCCTAGCATGGGTGAAGCCCTGGGTTCAATCCTCAGCACCACATAAAAATTAAAAATAAAGGTATTGTGTCCACCTACAACCAAAACAAAATATTTTTTTAAAAAAAGATTATTGGTGATTCTTACTTCCTGTTTTTCTCTATTTTTTAAATTCCCTGCTTCATATAATCACAAAACAAGTTTTTAAATACTAATATCTAACTATACATGTTCCTCTTTGGCCTTTATGCCAACCCTAATCCTCAGTAAAATGCTTCAAATACAAGTCAGCCACTTTAGTTTTATAAACTGGGTCAATGATATCCCATCTCAAAGGAAATTACAGAACTATTTTCAATTCAATTACATATCAAGGCAAAACAATTTTATGGCACTCTTGAATGCTAAAATTGAGTTGTGATGCCATCTATATTTGCCCTGAAACTCATCTGAGATTGATCGCCAGACTCCAACTTACTTAACATTTCATGTGAAAAATATTTACCAATTGCCTACTGTCTGCCAAGCACCACTGCAGGTGCTGACAACTCCACAGTGAACAGAAAAGACAAAAATCTGCTTTCATGGGGTTTACATTCTATTGACAAGAGTCAGCCAGCACACAGTGGGCTGAAAAAAGTATAAAACAACTACTAGTTAATACAGGTCATAAAAACTGACAAATTTCAAATGCACTTAAAATAGCTTAAACTATCTCAAATTTCAGCTGAGGCTACAGGAGATTGAAAACCGCCTTCTGGTTGGCAGCAAGCCAAGGAACTAGAAGCCATTTGAGAATTCAGAAGTAGCTTGAGATCCTGCAATATTTCATCCATGTAAATCTCAGCTGCAGTTTATTCACTGCTTGAAGTCATATGCCTGGCTAAAATTCAGGAAACAGTTTCCTATTATTTTAGCTCAATGTATTATTAAATGTTAAAATAAAAATAGATTATGTCTTATCACAGGAGTTGATTCCAGAGCTTACTTTCCCTCGTACTTCATACTAAACTGACTGCATCATCACCAAGAGTAAGCCAGACACTAAAGGAGAACCTTTAGTCTCAAACTGTCCCACAATTGACGACACAATCTTTTTTTTAGTTGTAGATGTACACAATACCTTTATTATTTATTTATTTATTTATTTATTTATTTAATGTGGTGCTGAGGATCAAACCCAGTGCCTCACACATGCTAGGCAAGTGCTCCACCACTGGGCTGCAACCCCAGCCCCTCACTATACAATCCTAATAGCTAACATGGTAGGGGCACTTTAATCTCTTTGGCTAAACCCAATAATAAGCCAAAAACTAGAGGCTTCTTATATGAGCAAGTTGTCTCACCTCTGATCCATATTAGCATGCTTTTAATATCAAAAAGCTGCCCTAGAAAAATGTCACTGTCCATCAGACAAATACCATTAATAGGTACCTATAAATCCTTCCCCTAAACTTGGAAGAACAAAACAAACCTCAAAGCATAACCTTTAGAATCACAAGCCTTATAAATCGAGGAGGTCACTGGATAAATGAGTCTACTTTTTTTTGGGGGGGGGGATCTTGGGATTGAACCCAGAGCTACATCCCCACACCGTTGTGGGTTTTTTCCCCCTTTTAGTTGCAAATGGACAAGATACATTTATTTTATTTTACTATTTTTATGTGGTGCTGAAGTTCAAACCCAGAGACACACATGCTAGGCAAGACTCTACCACCAAGCTACAACCCCAGCCCCCCAGACCTTTTTATTTTTGAGACAGGGTCTTGAGAAACTGCTGAGGCTGGCCTCCAAATTGCAATCAATCCTGCCTCAGTCTCTGAGTTGCTGGGATTACAGGCATGTGCCACCATGCCCAGCTCCCAGTACTTTAAGTTTTTAATTTTGAGACAGGGTCTCACAAGTTGCCCAAGTTGGTCTCAAACTTGCAAATCTTCTGCCTCTATATTTTAGAGAAGGGAAAACTCAACACCAGAAGCAGTTTATTTAACTACTCCAATACAACATGTTTATTAAAACAGAAGAGCCAGCCGGGCGCGGTGGCGCACGCCTATAATCCAAGCGACTTGGGAGGCTGAGTCAGGAGGATCGCGAGTTCAAAGCCAGCGTCAGCAACTTAGCGAGGCCCTAAGCAACTCAGTGAGACCCTGTCTCTAAATAAAATACAAAATAGGGCTGGGGATGTGGCTCAGTGGCCGAGTGTCCCTGAGTTCAATCCCTGGTTCTAAAAATAAATAAATAAATAAATAAACAAACAAACAAACAAAAGAGCCAAACTCAAACCCAGATTTTTCTACTCCACGTCAGGGACACTGCTGAATATACCAAGCTAAATCTTTATTTTAAAGCTAGCAGGTACCATTTCTGAGTCAATATTTAATATGAAAAGGGCAGGGTTATTATGTAAAAAAGTAGGAGAACCAAGAAAGATCAGTTCCGTGTCTCCTCATACATTAATTTCTCAGGTTATCATGCAGGAGATACTCTGAATCTATAACAACTGTGCTTTTACCACTGCTTTCTATGGCACCTCCCTAGCTTCTTGGCTTCAGCAAACAAATAAAGAAAGAAAGAAAGAAAGAAGAAAAAAACCCTGAAACATGACTGAAATGCATTTTATTAAAATTCCTTATATCAGCAACAGCAATGGAATTAGGAAAAGTAGGCTGGCAGAAAAGCAGCCAGGTAAGCCCAGGATAACACTCATCCTTCCAATTTAGTTCAGATGTCAACTTCCTCTAGGAAGTCCTAATTCCTCCTTCCCCAGATCAGATGCACAGCAGAGTCAGCCCTGCACCTGTCTCATGATATTCTGCATGTTTACCTGTCTGGACCAAGTTCTTGAGTCCTCAATCCCAGACCTAGTCTGGCACACAGTAAGTACTGAATGAATGAACAAATGAATTCATAAACTTAACCACTTATGCCAAAGTTCCAATATAAATGGCCCGAATGGCAGTCCTCTTCATTTGACAATGAGATAAATGGATAGAGTTTTAGCATCATTTTCAAACACTTTTTAGAAGACGGACCTTTTTGGGGTGTGGATGTGGCTCAGTAGTGGGGCACCTGCCCAGCAGCATGCTCAAGGGCCTGGTTACCAGTTATAATTCTGTTTTGCTGGAGACCTTCTTGGCTTCTGAACAGGGAGAAACATGCACTGAATCAAACGTAGAGAACCTATGCTGAAAGGATCAGTGAGACGAAGATAACCTACTTGTCTAGCAATATGTGGCTATGAGCTAATTAAATATGGTACAGTATCACTATGTTCTAGATTACTCCACAGAGCTTCTTTTCTGTATATAGACTTTCCCCTGGCTCTCAAATATAGGAGAGTATTCTTCCTCTCATTCTCACACGTGGGTTGCATAAGAAATAGCACAGCATAGTAAAAAGGGCAACTATGGGCTCGGAGTCAGTCAGAGAAGTGAGAATCACAGACCACCCTTTACGAGATAACTCTGCAACATTACTAACTACTCTGCACTCCAGTTTCCTTATCTGTGGAACAGCAACAATATCTACCTTATTAAAATGTTTGGAGAAATAAATAAAATCATGCGTGTATGGTTCCCAGACAGCAGGCACTCAAATGGATATTACTGTTGTTGCTGCTATTATTATTTAGACTGAGCTTTGGCAAAGAGGCAACAGACAGCAAACATTACTGGCTTCAGCCTTTAAGATAAACCTGAAAATCAGCAGACAGGGAGGAAAAAAAGGAAAACCATAATACCAAAAAACAACAACAGGATGTTGGCTTTTAACAATATGTATCAACCAGGCATGGTGGCACACACTTATAATCCCAGTGACAGAGAAGGATCAGAAGTTTGTGGCCAGCCATGGCAACTTAGTGAATCCTTAAGCAACTTAGCAAGATCCTGTTTCAAAATAAAAAGCACTGGGATGCAGCTTTGTGGTACAGTGCTCATGGGTCCTATTTCCTTTCCAAAATAATAATAATAATAATAATAATAATAATAATAATATAATAAATCTATCACAAAACAGCTGAGGACACAAGTCATTTTCTGGTTGACACATATCTTTATCAAATTTAGTTCCTGCAAAGAACCCACTGTCTGATTTTCTTAATCAATGTGGCTGCCCCAAAACAGTAACAAGACTTCCCAGAAATGTCTACAGCCCTGAGAGAAATTACTCTGAAGTCTTCTCATATAAATAGAACGCTCTGTATTCATAACAGACGATAAAATTGTCCTGTTTAAGTAAGAACTATTTGGGCACCTGAATTCAAACTCATTTATTTTGATTATCTGAAGGGTGACCAGTTTCAATCTAAAGAGCTAGGCTTTTATTAGGGGCCCAAGAATGCCCTGAAAAAGATCTAAGCCAGATTTTCTATGTATGGACAATTTTCTGCGGAAAGGGTCAAAGCAGCTTTCATCAAAATGTAAAAGGTGAACCAAGTGTGATGGTACATATCTATAATCCCAGCTACTCCAGAGGCTAAGACAGAAGGATGCCAGATTCAATCCCAAAATTGATCCCAAGTTTGAGGCCAGCCTGGGCAACTTAGGAGACCCTGCCCTGCCTCAAAATAAAATTAAGCTGGGCACATGCAGAGGCGTGGAAGGCTAAGGCAGGAGGATGGCGAGTTCAAAGCCAGCCTCCACAATTGATCAAGGCTCCAAGCTTAACGAGGCCATAAGCAACTCAGTGAGACCCTGTTTCTAAATAAAATACAAAAAGGGGACTGGGGATGTGTCCCAGTGGGTAAGCGTCCCTGGGTTCAACCCCCAGAAAAAAAATTAAAAAAAAAAAAAAAAAAAAAAAAATTAAAGGGCTGGGTGTAGATCATTGGTAGAGCACTTGCTTAGCATGTGCTAGGCCCTGGCTTCCATCCCAGCACCACCAAAAAAAAAAAAGTCAAAGTTGTTAAATCACAAAAAAAAAAAAAAAAAAAAAAAAAAGGTTAAAAATCATTAAGATTCTCAACACAGCTTCTCTCAACCTTTTAATGGGAAGTTGGGGTAAGCAGATCTCAAGGCAATTTACCCCACTAGTACTAGGGATAAAACCCAAGGTCTCACAAATGCTAGGCAGGCACTGTACCACTAAGCTACGTCCCTGGCCCTTTTAATTTTGAAATAAAGTCTCCCCAGATTGCCCAGGCTGGCCTTGAGCTTGCAATCTTGCCTCAGCCTTTTAAGCAGCTGGTTTTACAGGCATGTACCACTGTTCCTGACTTCAATGCAAATATTTTGAAGTGACAATTTAATAAAAACTCTAAGTTCCATGTCAGCTTATATTATGAAAATTCTAAGCATATTTCTCCCTTGCTTTTAGCATTTTTCTTATCAGGGTTTTCTTCTTCCAGCCCCTACCATCTGCCCCATCTTCTGCCTCTTTGTAGTCAAAAAGGTCATTTCTACTTGAAATGGTTTTATGGGTCCTGCCATGCAAAACATGCCTACTTAAGTAGGTTCCAGTTTACATTCAAATTCATTACTGCTAACATTTCCCTTCATTTCTGGTTTGTTACTTGAACACTAAGTACAAATGAAGGACACCTTGCCATATGAATCTCTTTTATATACATATTCAAAATCATGTCTGAACATATTCATTTGATGCAAACAACTATCCATATATTTTGAGGAACAGGATCTATTCAAGCTATGGAAAGAACAACTCTAGTTCTGCACTCCAGCCTGGATGCTTCAATGTTACCAACTTATCACATGATGACCACTGTGCTTAATACAAATTCCCACATTCCCTCAGGTTAGAAAAACAGAATTGCTCCATTTCAATCCATTTTTAACCAGTTTCCCATTACCAGTTGGTATCATTTCCCCACTGGTGTTCTGATGAAATCTGTAACCTCTAACTCACTTACTATTTATATAATGTGTTTATATTTTAGCAATTGTAACATTTCAGTGCGTAAAGCAAAGGGAAGGTAACGAGCTGCAGAATACATCAAGAGGAAAATTAATTTTAGATTCAATGACCAGACAAAAATAAAACTCTGAAGTTACATAAAATTAAGTATCAATATATTACAGATAAGTTTAAAAATGATCTCCACTGAAAACATCTTAAATTTATTTTTAACAACTGTTTCTTTTATTCAAAAGAAAATTAAGTTGCAGAATTGGCAACTACTTCTGTTACAACCAACTCAGAGCTTTTAGAAGTCCTCTCTTCCTGAAAAGCACTGAGAAAAAGCACTTAAAACATTCAAATCACAGCTCTCTGTGTAAGAAAGTTACCCAACTCACCAAGCACCGTCATATTCACCAACGCAGCCCCTACTTATTACTTTGTACATCAATAACACATACTCTGGCCGTCCTTCCATTGAATTACCAAAACATCTCAAAGTCTCAGGTAATGAATAATGTACTTGATAACACAATTCAGAAACTTCCAGTCTTACCCCAGAGTATGGACAAGCAAGGGGGAAAAGAAAAATCTGAAATTAGAAAGAAATTTAAACTCACAAAGTATTAATGGAAGATAGAAGTATCTAGGAAATCCAGCACTGACCTCTACCTTGAAGTAGGCAAGTCAATCAACCTTCTCTCTCACAGTAAAACAATTAGGAATATTGATCAAAACTAAGCAGGTTTTCTGGGAGCAACACTCAACATTCTCATAGGTCAACAATTCTTAATTGAACAGAATCATGCAGGATAAAAACATTGTGAAATCAGTACACACATCACACTGGAATGGAACTTATCCTCCCTCTGCGCCACAATGCCTGCATTGAAAAATGTGGACTAATAATATTTAAAGAACAGAGAAAATGACACTTGACAAAAACCAATGACCTGAAGTGACTCTGGGAGAAGCCTTTCCCTTCCCAAAGTAATTGATACAGACAAGAATCAAACTAGATTGTGAAATAATCTCTGGCCCTCAGAGCAGTTATTTACTCAAACATTCTACTATCTCTAAAAATCAAATTCACCATGATATAAACTCCAAAACACATCCAATTATTATTGATTAACAGAAATACAAGGGATGAGAAGAGTGGTGCATGATGAAATATTATTCTCCATAGTACCCCTTTCTACACCTCCATGGAATTCATGAATTCACCAGCTAGATTTTGACTAAAACACCTCATCGCCAAGTCTTTTCAATCAAAGCTGTCCAAAATTCCACAATGGAGCCAATAACACAAGACACACGCAAGACTGGACTTTCCTCCAGGAGCCCTGGTACCCTGCAGACATCGGGCCTACGAAGAGCAAATTAAAGCCCTTTAGAAATATCCGTCCTAACACAAGCCTTCCAAGAAGTCAGACTTTTGGGGGTGATGGGTAATGTCAGTTAACTTCCTCTTCCTTTAAGAAGGTCAAAGACAGGGAAGCGTCCGGTGCAACATTTCCTCCTTAGATCGCGCTCCACCACAAACCACATCACAACTCCCCCAGTCGTTAAAGAACATTAGCCCGAGGGAGTGCTTTTTGTACGTTTCACTAGAGACTGAAAACCCAACTTACCTCGGGAACGGGCTGATTAGTTTCAAACAGGAAATTTACCAATCAAGTTTATTATGTATTAATAACGAGTCGGGGAGCCCACCAAGGCCCGCTGCAGGGGGAGCTGAAGGGAGAAGTGGAGGAGGAGGGTGTGTATCCTCACAACAATCAGAGAAAAGCCTTGCCTGCAGGGTTGATCCCAGGCACCCGCAAATCCTGCCCAGTAAAGGGAAGGGGGGTTGCAGGAGGGAGAGAGGAAGCGACAGGAGGGAAGGTTCCCCAGATCTCCCGGGGAAGGGCTGCAGAGCACGGCCGAGTGGAGCTAGTTCCGCCGTACTGCGGAGGGTCCCGGTGCGCCCCGCAGTGCCGCTGCCGGGGAACCCCAAGAGCTCCGGCCAAGCCCGCTGCCTGGGCTGGAGCGGCAGCCCCTTTCCCAGCTGGAGGGTGGCGGCCGGCAGGAGGGTCCCCCCGGACTGCGGGGTCCCCCCGGGCTGCGGCAACGAGAGCCGAAGGGCCGGCAGGAAGGTGAAAAGGATACTGTTGGGGTGCCTGGGTCTGGAGGGCCCTGATGTTCGGGTGAGGAGGGGCCGCTGCTGCCGCCGCCGCCGCCGCTGCTGCCGCCGCCGGGTGAGGAGGCGGTACCGCTGCTGCTGCTGCCGCCGCCGCCGCCGCCGCTCCGGTGCCGGGTCCGGTTCCTGCTGCAGCCGCTGAGCCTGATTTCAGAGCCGGTTTCTGCGGTAAACTCATGGCAAAGCGAAGCCACCAACCCCCCCAGAGCGGGACCGGGCGCGCCGGGGTGCAGGGGCCGGGGGCAGCGGGGGGGCGGGTTGGGGGCTGACCCGGGGAGGCGGCGGGAGCGGGGGGCCGGGGGGAGGCTGGGAGGAGGAGGAGGAGGGGGCCGGGGCCGGTCACACACGCCCTCCGCCGCCGCCGCCGCCGCCGCCGCCGCCGCCGCCGCCGCCGCCGCCGGCAGCAGCAGCCGCCCCGCGGGCCAGCACCACCGGCTGCCGGTCTCCGTGACAACGCGACCCCAGGGGGGGGGGCCGGACCCGGCGGGGGCAGGAGGCGGAGAGACCGGACCTTTCACGGCAATATCCTCATGGGCCGGCGGCGGGGGATCTTTATCCCCCTCCCCGGGGGAAGCGGCGCCCTTCTCGGTAGCGGGGCTCAGGCGATGCCGGCGGATTTTCTTCACTCAACGAGCAGAGCATCCAACATGGCGCTGCGGCCGCCTCCAGCAGTCCGGCAGGACGGCCGCTCGGAAAACTTCGTGTATTTTCGGAATGACTCGGTAGGCCGAGGATGGGAAGCGCCTTCGGCTCTTTCCGGAGACAGAGAGCGGTCGGGATTCTTCGGACGCGTTCGGGAGCGTCTTCGGTCTCCGTTCGGGAGCGCTCTAGGGCTGACTACCTTCCTCGGGAAAGATCGGCCAGAGGGGCTTCATAGGCTCGCCGCCGCGCGAGTGCGGGGCGGAGGGAGAGACCAAAGGCGAGGTCTGGCCTGCGAGAGCCCTCCCCTGCGGCCCAGCCTCGAAGAACAATGGTAACGGCCTCGGAGTCTGCGGTCCGCAGAGCCCTGCCCGCAGGGGCGGCGAGGCGATAAACCTCGGTTCCTGCGGGAAGAACCGCTTAACCAGCGCGAAAGCCGGAGGATAGGAACCCGCCCGCCGCGGGCACTTATTAGCATAACAAATACCAGTCGGCGGCCTTGACGACGCATTTCACATCCATTATGTCGACACGCAGTCCGCACACACTGGGAGGGAAATGGAATGAGGAGGCCGGGGGAGGAAAAGTGACCGGTCCAAGGTCACTCAGCCGGGAGGGACAGAGCCAGCGAGCCTGGATCGGAATTCCCCTTTGATGGGGATGAACCTTGCCTCCTCCCAAGTTGACTGGGGACCGATCTGACCCGCCGTATGCGGTCAGCGTCCTTCACCCGGGGCTCTGGATGGGCTCTCCCGAAAGCGCCCCTTGGCCGGCAGCCCGTGGTCAGCTCCCCAGGTCCGCCTGATGCTGGGGCGACCTGTTGATAAAGCCTTTTAATCCCCGGCTGGCTCTATCCGGACCACTGCCACCTCGCCCCGCACACCCTGCCCCCTGCAGGGCCCTCACCTGCAGCGTTCAGTAGCTCTGAGTGCAAGGGAGCCTCAGGATCTCCGGGAAGTCCGGGGGCCGTCAGGCACGGACCCAGCCTCCACTGAGCGGGTGCAGACCTGTGGCAGGCAAGTGGAGAAACTGAGGCCCAGAGAGGCTCGATGCCATCGCGGAACCAAAGAGCTGGGGAAATGGAGGCTCGAAACGGACCAGAGGCTTGGCAGGGTCGTGTGGACAGTTGTTGACAGTCAAGGTTAGAGCCCAGTGCTGACTCCTGCGACCCTGACTGCCTGACCGCGTGTGTGTGTGTGTGTGTGTGTGTGTGCGCGCGCGCGCGCGTCTGTGTGTGTGTAATATTTTATATATTATATATGTATACATAGTAAATATATTATATATACAAATACATAAATATATCTTATATATTATATATGTATATATAATTAAATATATAGTATATTTTATATATTATATATTTGTATAAATATATAATATATTAATATATAAATATGCATTTATATATGGTAATATAAAATATAAATATTTTCTAATATAAAATATATATTATAAAATCTATTACTATATATAAATATATTAGTTAAAGCTTTTTTTTTTTTTTTGAACCAGGGATTGAACTCAGGGACACTCGGCCACTGAGCCACATCCCCAGCCCTATTTTGTATTTTATTTAGAGACAGGGTCTCACTGAGTTGCTTAAGGCCTCGCTAAGTTGCTGAGGCTGGCTTTGAACTCGCAATCCTCCTGACTCAGCCTCCCAAGTCGCTTGGATTTCAGGCCTGCGCCACCACGCCCGGCTTAGTTAAAGCTTTACGTGTAGTGGATGCTTAATTTATGACAGCCCTGGGATCCCCAGATGCACCCTCTGCGATAAGAGCCCGTCTGGAAGAGCATGACACCACAACCCCACCACCTCTTTTGGCTGGGGCTCCACAGTTCCCTCGTGAAAAGAAAACCTCATCCCCATCTCCACACCGGAAGGTAGCAGCTACTTCCTACTCTGGAGTCCTAAACCATTTGGATTTGTAACACCTTGTTATCTAGGATTGGATTTCTGCAGCCTCTTCAGGCTTGCCTGGAAAAATTCCCAAGTGATCCTTAAGTTTCCCAGATTCTCATTTCATGTTCTGAGATCTCAGTCTTCTTTATCCCAATCAAAACCTGTTCCCAGCAAAAGATTTGACTTCTCATTTACACTAGGGTGATAACAAACTGATAATTGCTTAATTGTTAATTCTTTTCTGAGCTAGTTTCATTCCCTAACTTAATAACTACAAGCATCAGGCAATTAGTGTGTGCCTGGTCTTTGTGGAGCACTTCAGGAACATTTATCACTTTTGAAACAGAGAGACCTTGGACAAAATAATGTCAAAGTCCCTGATAAGATTCTGGCCTCAGGCTGTCAAAGGGGGAAGCTTGTAAGGAGCAAAGTCAAAAGGACAGAGCTCCCTCATCCAAAAGCATGGCTCTGCTCAACATCTCCTCACTACTGAAGAGCAGCTAATATTTATTGAGTACCTACTATGTGCCAAAGTATAACTCTGCTAAGCATTTTGCTTACATTAATGCAGTTCCCTAACAACGTGTAAGATGAATAGACCTCATTTTTGATTAAAGAAACCGAGATTCAAAGATGTGAAAAGGCAACATTTTAACTTTTAAGTGGAAATGCTGAGATTCAAACCCACTGCACCAACTCCAGATCTGCATTGCTACACTGCCTTCCACATAGCAGTCTCTTCACTACAGCCAGAGTCACTGTCAAAAAGAAAAGTTGCTTTTGGCTGGGCAAGGTGGTGCACACCTGTAGGCCCAGCTGTTCAGGAAACCAAAGCAGGAGGATTTCAAGTTGAAGGCCAGCCTGTGCAACTGAGCAAGACCCTAACTCAAAATGAAAAATAAAAAGGGCTGGGGACCCAGCTCTGTTTAGAGTACTCACCTTGCATTTCTGAGGCCCTGGGTTTGATCCCCTGTACCACAAAAAATAGAAGAGAAGGAAAAGCTGATTTTGTTAACTCGCCTGTTAAGAGCCCTGCATGGGTCCCCCATTGACTTCAGGATTATGTCTAAATCCAGGGTCCTTGAGGATGTGGGTTCTGCCTTCAGCCTGCTACATCCGCCTGGAATCCAGAGCTGCAGCCACCTTGGTCTTTTGCCACAATGCCATCATCCATGCCCTGGGGTCTATATGCTGACTGCTTCTAGTACCTGTGCCACCAGACTATCCTCTGTCCCCTTAGCCAATTGGCTTGTTGCTGCTCCAAAGCGTGGCTCAAGCATCTCTTGCTTCAGGCAGTCTTTTCTTACTGCCAGGCTGAGCTGGACAGGGCTCCCAGGGCTCCCAGGGCTCCCAGGGCCCCTGCGCAGCCGAAGCTTTCACCTTAGGCATTCCCTCTGGAACCAAATGATCTGAGTGCAACTCTCTGCCCTGCCAATTATTAGCTGCATGACCTCAGAGAAAACTCTTAACCTCTCCAGGCCTCGGTTTTCTCATCTGTAAAATAGATTCTATCTTCTGGAGTTGCCATGAGAAATAAAACAAATACAGGGGCTGGGGCTGTAGCTCAGTGGTAGAGCTCTTGCCTCGCACGTATGAGGCACTGGGTTCCATCCTTAGCACCGCATAAAAATAAAATAAAAACCGGGCGCGGTGGCGCACACCTGTAATCCCAGCACTTGGGAGGCTGAGACAGGAGGATCGTGAGTTCAAAGCCAGCCTCAGCAACTTAGGGAGGCCCTAAGCAACTCAGTGAGACCCTGTCTCTAAATAAAATACAAAAAAGGGCTGGGGATGCGGCTCAGTGGTGGAGTGCCCCTGGGTTCAATCCCCAGTACCAAAAAATAAAATAAAATATATATATTTTAAAAGAATACAAAGCCCATTCCCCAGCTCATGGTCATATTTTTATACTTTTTACCTATTATTCATTTATGCAGGGTCATATCTAGTATCCCTCACATGTGAAATTTGCTGAATGAATTACTAGAAGATTTGGGCAACAGGGACCGGGCAGGCCTCACTGCACAGGGAGAAAGAAGGAGAGGAGTATTGGGTCTTAGAGCAGCCAGCTCTCTGCTGTTCCCAGAGCCCAAGACAGATGAAGGTAACTTATACATCTTCTCATGGCCCATGACTTGTTAGCATGTGGGGGGTCACTGGGGATCAGGCTTAAGGTAAGGAAAAGCCTTAATTTATTTTTCTTTTCCTCCTCTCCTTTTTTTTTTACCCCCCCCCCTGCAGTGTTGGGGATTGAACCCCCACTCTTGTGCTTGCGAGAGGCAGACACTCTACCAATTGAGCTATATCCCCAGCCCCTCCTCCTCCTTTTTTGAGACTGGGTCTTAACTATTTTGCCCAGATTGGGCTCAGATAGCTGAGCATGCACCACCACACCCAGACATCTAACCACACCCAGACATCTAATGTCTTTTTTTTTTTTTTTTTTTTGTATTTTGTTTAGAGCCAGGGTTTCACTGAGTTGCTTAGGGTCTCGCTAAATTGCTGAGGCTGGCTTTGAACTCACAATCCTCCTGTCTCAGCCTCCAAAACTGCTGGAATTATAGGCATGTGCCACCACACCTGGCTCACTTTCTTAATATATATATTTTATTTTGAGATAGGGCCTTACTAAGTTGCCAAGGCTTGCAATTCTCCTACCTCAGCCTCCTGAGCCACTGGATTACAGACCTGCACCCCTGTGCCTGGCTCTAATGTCTTAATTGACATCTATGAGACTCATCTTAGTAATGTAATTTTTATGAACCAGTTGACCCAGTAATTTCAGTCCTTAAAGTTCACTTACAAATGAAGCAAAAAAAAAAAATCTTTCAAAATTATTATGGTGAGCTCGAGTCTTCTGGCTGCAGCACAATCAGGCGGTGCAGACACGCCTCCTCCCTTTCCCCTTGATTGACCAGGTCCTAACCTCTGGATTCCATCAAGTCTCTAAAACCATCTGACACTGTCCTCTGCATAGACTGGTGCACCGTGGATACCCCTGTGTGCAGCTGGACGGGTCTCGCTAGATGTCATCATCATCAAAGAGATCTTCATAGTCTTTTTTGTTTGTTTGTTTTTTGTTTTTTGGTACCAGATATTGAATTGACCCCAGGGGTGCTTAACCACTGAGCTGCATCCCCAATCCTTTTTATTTTTTGTTTTGAGACAGGCCTCACTAAATTGCTGAGGCTGGCCTTGAACTTGCAATCCTCCTGCCTCAGCCTCCTGAGATGCTAGGATTACAGGCATGTGCCACCACAACCGACTCTTCATAGTCATTTCAAAAGTGCACATGGACTGCCTTTTCACCCCTGCTGAATCTGTCAAGAGTCTAGTCCTGCCCCCTGCCTCACCCAGGTCCCTGGGCCCAGTATCCTCAGGGAACGTCTCTTTCACAGCTGTTTGCATCTTAAGCCCACGGGACTCTCAAAAGAAGTCATCTTTATTAGTCACAAAGGTTGGCTATCATTAAGTGCCCCACTCACCAACGCCTGCCACCAGTGCAGTCCTTACAGAACTTGGTAGCCCAAAATCTAAGACCCTGACAGTCAAGGTGTTGAAATGGGAGGCCAGAGGAAGAGGGAAGTGTCAGGCTTCCCATCTCCAGGGCATGTGGATGGAAGGAAAGAAACCCCAGTGGAGAAGTAAGCATTTGCACCCTGCCCATGGTGGGCCACAAATGTCCCAGTAAAGAGTTATGCCAGGTGTCTCAGGGCCACAGTGGAATGTGAAGGCAGTGGTTCCCTTCCAAGGTTAGAAACTTTTTCTCTGCATGCTGGGGGTTGAACCCAAAGCCGTGTGAAGCATGCACTCCGTCACTGAGCTCCACCCCAGCCCCCACGGTCATAAACTTTAAGACAGACCTGGACTCTAACCTCACAGACTAGTGGGTCCACAGGAAGCAATTTTCCTAACTTGTCTGGGCCATTTGCCAAATGAAGACACGAGTTCTGCCTCTTGCCCAGTGTGGTAGCACACTTCTGTAATCCCAGAGACTCAGGAGGCTGAGGCAGGAGGATCACGAGTTTGAGGCCAGCCTGGGCCACTTAGGGAGATCCTGTCTCAAAGTAAAAATTAAAGGGGCTGGGATATAGTTCAGTGGTAAAGCATGCCTGGGTTCAATTCCTAGTACCAAAAATAAAAAGAGAGGGAGGAAGAGGTGTGTCTCTAATGATGAGAGGACCTTGTCTGCAGAGACCATCAGCGATACCTAGAATACAGGCAGCACCTCCACAAACCTTAGCTCCTTCGCTCTGGGCCATCGCAGCTTCTCTGATTTGCTGTCACTTGGCCCTCCTGAGGCGGGCTGTCCCACACTGTACCCACAGTCTTGTAATGGCTGCCAGCGCTCAGCTACTCCTGGAGGTGACTGCAGCCCTTACCAGCCTCTACTACTGCATGATTGTGGGATGGCCACAATTTTCAAAAAGTTATTACCATAGAGTCTATTCAGAGCTGAAGATGCTCTCCAGGGGTCACCTTTCCCAAGCTCCCTCTTTGGGGATGGAGCAGGTGGGAAAGCGCTTTCTCAAGGTTACGCAGCAGGTGAGCAGCGAGCCAGGACTCAGACACACACCCCGCCCCGCTTGGCTTCCAGGCCGGGTGTCTCTCACCATCTATGGTGTCCTGCCACCCCACAGGGCGTTTGCCTCTTGAGGCACTGGAGTGAATTCCAGAATCCATCAGACAAGCCCCTGGGGAGCCCAGGAAGCCACATCTGGTGGGGAAAAAGGTCACTGGGTAATTCCTCTGCGGAAGTACATATGAAGGAACGTTCCCATAATGACACACCAAGCACAGTCCCGCCACACGGCCCTGCGGGCCTTCTGTTGCCTGCTGTGCCACTGAATTTTCTTTTCCTAGGAAGGGGAAAGTGGGTCCAGGGAGCCATGGAGTTCCAGGGAACTCTGGGGACAGCCAGACCTACGTCTTGACCTCAGTTTGTTGCTTTGTTGGGTGGTGATGGCCGCAAACATACACAACGTAGAATTTACCACTTTATACGCTGTAGAGTTCGGTGGCATTAAGCACATTCACATTTCTCTGTAACTGTCACCACCACCCATCTCCAGAATGTTCTGTCATCCCAGACTAGAGCTCTGTACGCATCTAATAACTGCCCATCGCCATGGCCTCCCCTTAGTCCCTCTCAACCAACGTGCTATTTTCTGTTTCTGTGCATCTGACTTTTTTTTTTTTTTCTTTTTTTTTGGAACTGGGGACTGAACTCAGGGGCACTCCACCACTGAGCCACATCCCCAGCCCTATTTTTTGTATTTTATTTAGAGACAGGGTCTCACTGAGTTGCTTAGGGCCTCACTAAGTTGCTGAGGCTGGCTTTGAACTCACGATCCTCCTGACTCAGCCTCCCAAGTCGCTTGGATTACAGGCGTGCACCACCGCACCCGGCTCATCTGACTATTTAGGGTACCTCGTATGAATGGACTCATATAGTGTCAGTCCTTCGGTGACTTGATTATTTCACTTGGCATGTTTCCACGATTCATCCATTCTGTGGCATGGATCAGAATTTCATTCTTTTTTAGGATTGAGTAGTATTCCACAGTGTGGGGCTGGCTTGCATTTGGTTTATCCATTTATACATCCCTGGGCATGTGAGTGTTTCCACCTTTTGGCTACTGTAAATAATGCAGCTACTAATAAAAAGGCACCTGTTTGAAGGTATCCGTTTGGGTTCCTGCTTTCAGATCTTTGGGACGGGAACCTGGACATGGAACTGCTGGGTCACATTATAGTTCTCTGTTTAGCCTTCTGAGGAACAGCCCTGCTGTTCTTCATACCAGGTGCACCATTTTCTGTCAACTCCATCAGCAAAGAACAAGGATTCCAGTTTCTCCACAGCCTTATCAACCCTTGCTCTTTTTTTAATTTTTTTTATTTTTATGGTATCCACCTTAATGGGTGTAAAGTCCTTTCTCATTGTGGTATTGATTTTGATTTGCATATATATTATTTTGGGGGGGTATCAGGAATTAAACTACCCAGGGGATGCTTACCCACTGAGCCACATACCCAACCCTTTTTTGTATTTTATTTAGAGACAGGGTCTCACTGAGTTGCTTAGGGTCTCACTGAGTTGCTTAGGGCCTCACTAAATTGCTGAGGCTGGCTTCGAACTTGCGATCCTCCTGCCTCAGCCTCCCATGCCGGGCTGGGTTATTTATTTTGTTGTCCTTGCTGAGTTGTAGATGTTCTTTCCAGCTCTGTCACTTTTAACCGTGTGCCCTTGATCCAGGTACCTCAGTTTCCTCAACTGTAAAGCAATTTTTTAAATGGCTGATTTTGACTTCCTAGAGCTGTCTGGATTAAATAAGCTAGTAAGCAGAAACCAACCATCCGGGTGTCTGACTCACACTTCCGGAGCCTCACTACACCCCAAGCATTGCACGCGGTTCTTGGCGGGCATTAATTCCTTTAACTGGGCTCTGGGTATTAATGGTGCCTGTGTGTCGGAAATGAACCAGAGACCGTCCTCCCTGGGCTGGGTCCTGGGGACAAGGCAAGCAGGCTTTATCCACAGGACCCTCAAACACACCAACGCCACTGAGTTGCCCCATTACTGAGACCAGCCTGGGCCTCCACTGGACCCGCCCAGTGAAAGGCCCCTACTCCCTGCTAGTGCCTCCAGCCCTGTGCAAGCCAAGGGACCTCACTCAATCACCCACACGTCCCTCCTGGAGTCTGGAAACCACATCCTTCTGCCCTGGGTGGCCCAGCCTTCCCCTGGCTCTTGTTGAGGCTGAGGCCATTTAAATACCCTGCCAAGCTTGCTGCCTTGGGAAACTCCTGGACTCTGATTTACCCCATATCTAGTGACTAGAGGAGGAAGCTGGATTGCCAGATGCCCACAGCTGGCGCCGGCCACCAGCTGGCTCCTGAGATCTCCGAGGCCAGCACTCAGACACCTGGAAGCAGGCGGCGGGGCTCGGCTCTGCCTTTTCCCACCAGCGTGGGAAGGGAAACAGCGGTGGCTTCGGATGAATTGTGCAGATGGGCATTTTCCGTTTTCCCAAATGTGGCAATTAGCTCTTCTCTCCCTCCGCGCTCGTAGGCCTGCTCTCCCCTGGAATGGAGGCGTGGAAGAAGCAGCGTGGTCCTCACCTGTACGCAGGGTGAGTGGGTTTGAATAGTCCAGGTTCCTTAGCTGGCCGCCCATTGTCCATCCTATCTGGGGCTTCCCCTCTGACAGGCACCCTGAACACCCCACACTTTGACACGTCCAGGGGCTTCTGCACAGCGGCCAGCGCACCCCGAGGCAGCTCCTGCTCCTGGGTTGCCGAGAGGCTCCTGTTTGTCCTCCAAAACCAACTTAGGGATCATCTGAGACAAACTCCCTGGGTCCCTTCCTCCTCCGCTAGACAGAATGAATTGTCCCATGCCCTGCACTAGGACATTATCTCCGTGGGATTTAATGGCACTGTATTAAGGAGCTGTGTAGCCTCGTGTCTGGCGCGTAGTAAACCTTCAATACTCCTTTACCCTGGGCAGGAGGTAGCGCTCAGCACGCTTGCCTAGGGTGTGTGAGGCCCTGGGTTCAATCCCCAGCCCCACAGAATCAAACAAAATATATTTATCTCTTCTGGGAAGCTAGCTTTTAAATTGCTGTGGGTAATGTCACAACTTGGTTTTTGAACATAAAAAATAAAAAGCCCTCTTTCATTTCATGCCTATTTCAGGAGGCTTTTGTGTCTTTCAAGGACAGGGAAGGGACTGTGACTTTCACCTTCACTGCTGTATGCCCAGCACGGAGCCTGGCACGGGAGATGCTCCGTAAACAGTTAAGGAACAGATGTCGATCAAGTCCCCCTACTCTGGCAGATTTGGCGGCCACCATCTGTTGGGGGAGTTTGGAGTCTGCTGTTGCCCAAGTTTCTTTGTGTTTGTTTGTTTGGGTCCCAGGGATTAAACCCAGGGTGGTTAACCACCGAGTCACATCCCCAGCCTGTTTTAATTTTTATTTAGAGACAGGGTCTTGTGAGTTGCTTAGCCCACCCCCCAGGTTGCTGAGGCTGGCTTTGACTTCACCATCCTCCTGCCTCAGCCTCCTGAGCTGCTGGGATTCCAGGCCTGCACCACCACACCTGGCCGCCTGGGAGTTTCTGAGTGGCCTTTCCTGCTCTCGGGGACTTGGGCCCTTCTCCCTGACACTGTAGCTGAGAAATGTGGGCAGAGGACGCAGTGCTGTCCTACTTCTGTGGCTTGGGGCATGGGGTTTGGAAAACAATGGATCTTGGCTCAAATCCCAGTTCTGAGACCTTAACTGAATGGCTTCACCCTCTGGGCTTCGATTTCTCTGCTCTGTACGGAGGGCGTGGACATAGTTTCAATGTTCTTGCAAAGTTTCGAGGTGGAGCGATCCAGCAGTCTGGACAGATAGGAGGCTGTCCAGCAGTGGGGATCCCCCTCTCCCTTCAGCTCTTCTCTATCTCTGATGAGTAAAGCTCTTTGGGGAGGGGACATGCCATGCAACTCTGTGGAAGCATCATGCAGCTGGGCCAGAAGGGCGGAGTGGCTAAGAGCCCAGGCCGTGGGACCAGGTTCTGTGGGTTCCCGTCTTAGCTGACAGGCTGTGTGATCTGAACCTCAGTCTCCACCTTCAGCATGGTAATGGGAGCAGCCTTGATCTCCTAAGACTTGACGATGAAAGGTGGAAAGCACCAGCTGGGGGTGAAGGGCAGTGGATGAGGCCCCGAGTTCCATCCCCAGCACCACAATCAACAAGAGCGCCTGATAGATAGTAAGCACTCAGGAAACCAAAATGCCAGCCGGCTCTTTCACCCAACATGTCTCTTGCCTAGACCAGGTTTGGTCCGCCTCGTAGCTGCCCCATGACTGAACCGGCCACAGTGACTTGAGGTCTGCAAGGACTACAGTCTCTGGACTGCCACTCCGTGCTGACCAGCTCTCCACTTCTGGCCTGGAGGTGAAAGTGGCCCCAGGGTATGGGGTACTGGGTACCATGGTATAAAGAAGTCCTCATTGTTCTGGACCTTTGGTCTCCAGAAATCCTGATAATGGCATTTAGAGGTGGGGACCTTGCAAGTAATTAGGGTTGGACGAGGTCATGAGGGTGAGGCCCCAATGATGGCAGTAGTGGCTTTGTAAGAAGACGAGAGCCCGGAGCTCGCATGCATGCTGGCTGTCACACGGGGGCACCTTCCGCCATGTGGTCATGCAGCCGGAAGCCTCACCAGGTGCCAGTCGCTGCTCTTGGACTTTCCAGCCTCCGGTTCTATAAGAAATGAATTTAGCCGGGCGTGGTGGTGCACGCCTGTAATCCAAGCGACTTGGGAGGCTGAGTCAGAAGGATCGCGGGTTCAAAGCCACCCTCAGCAACTTAGCAAGGCCCTAAGCAACTCAGTGAGACCCTGTCTCTAAATAAAATACAAAATAGGGTTGGGGATGTGGCTCAGTGGCCGAGTGCCCCTGAGTTCAATCCCTGGTTCCAAAAAAAAAAAAAAAAAAAGAATTTATTTTCCTTATAAATCACCCAGTCTGTGGCGTTCTGTTATAGCAACAGAAACGGACCAGGACGGTGGGCTGGGGGGTCAGACCCACTGGTCTCCTCCTGGCCCTTCTCCAGATCCCAGCTTCCCACGGGGAACCACAACATCCACCTCCCAGAGTTGATCTGAGGATCACAGGGGTAACCCCTCAGAGCCCCACAAAGGAGCCAGGCCTGGGAGGGCAGAGGCTCAGGGGGGAGGGGTTCCCTGCCCCGCCTCTGGCTGCCACTCTGCCCCCTCCCCGCGCTGGCACTGGCCACCAAGTTCAAAAGTGGCAGCTGCAGCTGTGGTCCTGAGAACACATTCCCGGGCTGCTTTTGGTCTTTTCCTCTAAGTCTTTCCCCAAATCCTTCAACATTCTCAAATTGGGGGTTTCAAACACAAAAAACTCCAACTCTGACCCTTGCACGCCACTAAGTTGGCAAGTGTCCCAGAGGACCTTGACCACTCGCCGCTGAGTTAGACATTCGGTTCCCTGGGTCACATTCACTCATATGGACAAGATCAATGAGGAGACAGGCCGTCATGATCAAAGGGGCCACGTGGCTCTGGAGGCAGCTCCCCAGCCCAGCAGGATCCCGCGCCACACAAAAGCGCACGCCCGGGTGTTTCAGAGAAGCTCTCCACTCGCCTGCGGCCCTCATGCCCAGAGACACCAAAAAAAATGGTTCCCATGACAACGTCGCTGCAAATGTTATATATAAATGAGAGTGTGCACTCCTGTGCGTGCACATAGCCACGCAGAGATGCACGGAAATAAACTCTTGGCACCATTTTTTCCTATTCTAAACACGAAATAACTTGCAAGGATTGATTGCTGGAGGAGAGGACAAAGGGCTCTGAACAGACATTCAGACTGGCTCCCAGGATGTCCACCAGGCTCAATGTGGGTCTGTTTTGGTGCCTGCACCTGGAATATAGTAGCTTGTCAATAAATAATTGTTGAAGGAATGAATAAATGATGAAGAAATGGAAAAAAAAAAAAACCAGGAAGGAGGGAGGGAGGAGCAGCAGCCTGGAACCTCAGGGCTGGGCAGGCTCCTACTGAGGATCCAATCCCATCTTACTCCCTACGTCAGTTGGAGAAACTGAGGCTCAGAAAAGGACTCTTCTTGCAAGTCCCAACAGAATTATTCACAGAGGCCCAGACCTGGAAATTCATTAAGTACTTAATGAGTGAGTTAATTTTTTTTTTTTTTTGAACCAGGGATTGAACTCAGGGACACTTGGCCACTGAGCCACATC